>CM077522.1:22525488-23092983 GCA_039654895.1 Mongoloraphidia duomilia | reverse complement strand
TGAGACATTTAGAAGCCACTGACTGAACTCTTTTCACGCCGCTTCGATTGTGCTAGTGACAGTTTTGACAGAAACTTTATCTTAACGCGATCATATAAAAAGTACTCTACACTTTTTAATCTCTCAAAATCCCCAGATAAACGCAAGAATACGAAATTACGAAAGCAGAGGTCCTTCTATCATAAGTGATGCTAGTTTTATGAAAGCTATGGTATGACCGTCCACATCTTCAATTACTATTAATCATAAAACTACAAGTGTTTTAAACCTTTAACTGAATTACAAATAAAAAAAACATATTAAAACATGGTGATATCAACGCACTAAAAAGTAGATAATATATTTTCGTTAAGCGTGGGGCACTCGATGAATTAATTAAATGAAATATGGGTACAGTGAGTGTAAAATTTATTATCTACTTTTGAGTGCGTTGATATAAGCGTGTTTTTTATTTTTTTTAAATAGGTAGGTATGTATACCCTTTTATTTTCAATTTTTAGTCATTGTAATAGTATATTTAAATTTTGAAGAACTCGAAACACGTTTTTCCACCATCAGTACAGTCACTTCCACCACGTGTTTTTATTTCCATTTTTAACTTATCATATACATATTATTACAGGTAGCCAAAATATCAGAATATGGAATGGTCATCCAAACTACACACGACTGCAAAGTTTCATGTCAATTGGACATTCGGAAGAGGGTGAAAATCGAGTTGCATGATTTTTTTATTTACATTATAATATATTATACAACATACAAGTGAAGCTAATATATAAGCGTGTTAAAAACTAATTAAGTAGTTCGATTTTACAAACACCCAGTAAGTATATTATGTAGTTAGCATTGGTATAACCCTATTTATCATTTGTGTCTCTCTGGCGCACGGCGCGTTGATACCATCTCTCTAATTATTCGATTAGAGCTTGGAGAGTCATAGAATGCAGAATTGCGTTCACATTTATGTAGGTACACCACAAGCCTGTGTTATGTAGGTATATTCTATGAAGGTAGACATAGTGCGTTCACTTTTACGTTATATACATGTTGGACCAAATTATTTATATTTAAATAAATTTGTATTATACCATAAATTACAAAAAATTAGATAATTCTCGATACACATCTGAAAAATGTGTTATATTTAGTCGTTCGGCTTTTATTACACGAGAAGATGTAATTATTTACCTTAAAATCTGGCATGTTGGTACATTATTTAAAAAAATTAAAAAGTGTGGTTCGAAAAAAATGAATACCTCCTCACAGAAACTAAGAAGAGACGAAACAGCTTTGACCAGGTTCCGAATAGGACACACCAACCTTACTCATTCCTATATAAGGAAAAAAGAAAATCCCACAATCTGCGAAGAATGTAATTCCCCGCTTAGTGTAGAACACATTTTACTAACATGCCCTAAATATAGTAATGAAAGAAAAAGCTCAAACTTACCTAATACCCTTGAAGAAATACTTAAAGATGACGAACCCAGCGTATCCAAAGTGTTGAAGTTTCTAGACCTCACAAACCTAAAAGAAAAAATATAATTAAATAAAAAGTGCTACTTACAAATATCTACAAAGCTATATGAATTATACTTAATATCTGATATTTTTAAGCTCTTCTACAGACTAAGAACAGTTTATATCATACAGTATATTATACTTACCTTTTACAGACTCGTGCATATAACCTAAGCTGCTGCGAACGTTACTTAATACAAAAAAAGTGTGGTTATCTTTCTAAATACTCGTATTCTTTGATGTACGAATTTTATTCTAAAAATGTTAAAAAGTCATTAATAAAAATTAATTTAAAAAATTGAATAAAACATAGCCTATAGCACTTCTGGAATCATAAAGAACATTTAAAAAAAATCATCAACTCCGTCAAATAGATTTTAAGTTAAATCTTTTGGAACATACATATACAAAGAATTTTATATAATAGTATAGATATGACACAACTGGCGTTAATCCGTAATTTTTACGATTTAAGTGGAAATAATAAATCATTTTGATTTAAATTTCACAACTTACTGTATAGCAATATTAATAAATCGTTTGTCGTTATACAGGACCTAGATGCGACTGTTGATATGATACAGTTTTGCAGCTGTAGTATAACTTCTTGCATTACACAATACAGTTACACAGTCGGTGTGTGGATACGTTACATGATATGCCACCAGTTATGTAATAAGATATAGTAAAACCGTTAACCGAGTCAACGGATAAAGCTCTCGCTAAAGTGTAAGCGCGTGCGGTCTGTTACTGAGAGAGAACTCGGTACCCGCACCATAATATGAAACGGTGCATGTATACAGTGGATCCTTCGCTCTTCATCCGCTTTCAGATATTAAAAATAGTATAAATAGAATATTTGTTTGTTCCCAATATAATCATTAAACTAATCTATATTATAATTTAAAACGTAAGCTATTTTCTAACGGCAGTAAGCCAGCCGTCCTTATACCCAAACAATTCTAAAAGCTCATTTTTAACATATTTGTGTATGAATCGGATTTCATCGCAACTGCTCGACACAGCTCGCAGAAGTTCAAAGCGAGAAACCGAACGTGCATAATCGTGTTTCATATCTAACCACCTAAACAAGCAACCAAGGTCAAGCATGTTAAATTAAGAAGTGTTCAGGATTGTGTCTGTATAACAATATAAACAATTACAAATATTTATTTTATTTTTAACCAAATTCAAAAAAAGGAGGTGGTTCTCAATTCGGTTGTATTTTTTTTTATGTTTGTTACCTCATAACTCAGTCATTTATAAACCGATTTTGAAAATTTTTTTTTTATTTGAAAGGCTGTACTTTCAGATTGGTCTCACAGAAATTTCATCAAAATCAGTACAGTAGTTCGGCTGATTTTAATAAAAGTGAGTAACGGCGTGTGATTCTTTAAGGTAAATGTCACTTTTAGACATATCAGACAGCGTAAGAAAGTCGATTTGAAAGTGAGTAACGGCGTGTGATTCTTTTAAGGTAAATGTCACTTTTTGACACTAAAAAGTAAAAAATAAAAAACTTTTTAACAAAAAAAAAAACCTCCTTCAAAAAACCACTAAAAAGAGGAAAATAATGAAATTTTGAGGTCTGTGCCAATTTAATAAAATATGAAGTTGGTTCAATGGTTATAAAGAAGATATTAATCACTATAATATACTTTTTAACCGACTTCATATTTTTTTATTAAATTGGCACAGACCTCAAAATTTTATTATTTTCCTCTTTTTAGTGGTTTTTTGATGCAGGTTTTTTTTTTTTTGTTAAAAAGTTTTTTTAATATCTATTTCGAGATTTTTACTGCCTCCTACGAGCGTTTATCCAACAGTTAATTTTTTCTAAGATTATCAATTTATAATAATAATACTATACTTCTTTGTAGAAATGTGATCCGGAGTCCTCAATACGGTGATGGCTGAAAACAATGTTTTCAAATGTAAGGATCGAAATAAAACGCAAATACTGATGTTTAATGTTTGCTATTAATTATCTAACATTTCAACAGAGTTCCTGTCATCTTGAGGGATATTAACCGTCAATTAGTGTAAACGTCAGTATATTGCGTTTAATTTCGATCCTTACGCCATTGAAGACATCGTTTTCAGCCATCAACGTATTATCAATTTACTGATAACTTGTCTCGATTTTAGAGTGACGCAGAAAATTGTCATTCTACTGTAAATTATGCACTATGGCAGCGTTTCCTAAACTGGTACAAATAGGAAAAGCTATACAGTTCGGCCGGCGAAATTGTATAAACGCCGTCTGGCAAACAGTGATTCTATAATTAGCGATCTGGAACGCAAGTTTGTAAATAGGCAAAGTTATACAGTTCGGCCAGCAACGACCGATCACCGAACTATTTGAATGACATTTACACTTCAAAAAAAATTGGGCGCGATAGAATTTTTCAATCCTGATAATTTTTTTTAGTTCTTTTTAGGGTTTCAAATTTTTTACTAAAAGGATATTTAATACAATAATGAATAAATAAAAAAAAAATCCTCGACCAACGTGGGGCTCGAACCCACGACCATGCGGTTACGAGACTCGTGTTCTATACCGCGTATAGATAGCTACAGCGTAACTTGGTCATTGTGCTCGATAGGTATACTATAATACACCAGTTTGACGTTCTTTCATAAAATTTGAAATGTTGTGTTAATTAAATTGTTTATAACAATTGATTGCGCTAGAATTTTTCAATCCTGATAATTTTCGTTCAATCTACACCTAATTCATAATATTCATGATTTTTTTCAGATTTTTTTGTGCGACCGGTGATTAGGGTAGGGGACAGCAATTTTTAAGCGTTCACCCCCTGAAATTAACCCTCAGAATCACAATTAAACTTTTTATACTTCATGTCAGTAATTGAGCTACCACACTCTATCTCTGTGCCAAATTTCAAATTTTTACGTCAAATAGTTTCAGAGAAAATCGCCTGTAACAGTCGGACGGACAAACGGACACCGAAGGGATTCCATAAGTATTTCGTTTGCACGGAACACTAAAAATCAAATAAATAAGTTACGTTATTTTATATTAGTGGGGGTCCGCGACAATTTTACTACACTCTAAGGAATCCGTAGGCGAAAAAGTTTGGGAAACGCTGCATGTATGGTGTAACCGTGTAGGTGGTGTAAATACACGGAGTACAGTAGAGCAGATAGTTGAGGTACCTGCTGTACGAGTCTATAGGAGTGTGCGGTGGAGCACCAAGTGCGATGAAGTGTACAGACCGGCTTGTGGGTAACGCAACGGATATTCTCATCTGTGTCGCTCGTCTGCTAGACTCGTCTCAACTCCCCCGCAAACGCCACGCCATTGCATCGCACCACCCACACAATACAGAACATAGTCCTAAACCAGGATCGGATTATTTGATGATATTATCATCGTATTACGATTCATAAATATGAAATTAACAGCCAATATAGACTGTTCCACATTTTAAGGTTCCCCATTAATTAGACTTACAAAAATTACAATCATAATTAAATATTAAATAGTATATATTAGAAATCGTGTCCATCGTGATTATAATAAAAATAAGAAAAATCGCAGGATAGTGGACAAAATATTTGATTTATTAAATTAAATGTACTACGTTTCGTCTATAGATTTAGACTTTTTCAAGTACTACATAAAAATAACAATATTGTTACATACATACCGATACATACATAAAAATAACAATATTGTTATTTTTATGTATGTATGTAACAATATTGTTATTTTTATGTATGTAAATGTATGTATGTATATTTTTATGTATGCTTGAAAAAGTCTAAATCTATAGACGAAACGTCGTACATTTAATTTAATAAATCAAATATTTTGTCCACTATCCTGCGATTTTTCTTAATTTTATTAAATAGTATCTTTTACTATTCTACCGTCCTATATAACCTAAAAAACAGTCTCTCCATTTTTTTCCTTTCTAGGTTTGTTATGGAAAAATAATAATAATAATAATGTAGCTTTATTCTGAAGTGTTGATAATATTATATTTTATCCCACAACGGTAGAAAGCTGTAAGATCACTAAATTAACAAACAATTTATTTATTTATTTATTTATTTATTTATAGTAATACTCAACAGGACAAAATAGTCCCAATTAGAGAGTATAAAAAAAATTGTACACAAGAAGAAAAAAAAAAGAAAAAAGATACAAAATAATTTATACAACCATAGATACTTAATAATAACTGGAATGCATAATTATTAGTTACAGCGAAATTTACAAAAATATTACAGCAATATTACAATAAATGGGGAGCATCGAACTATATGAGATCTTTCACAATACTGGAGAAACTAGAAAAGTTATCAGCAAAAAAGTCCAAATTGGGATTTGTGCTAATAACATTATTAATTAATTTACACATACTTAATATAGGGGAATTATCATGTGACACTGTTCTAGCAAACGGTACATGAAACATAATGTTGCGGTTTCTAGTTTTTAAAGTAGGCACTTTGATTGCAAATTCAGCTAGTAGGTTGATATCATCTATCAAGTTATGAAATAATTTATAAATAAACATAATTAAAGCATAATTGCGTCTACTCTCCAACGACTTGACTTCAAAAAACTTTAACAAGTCGCTATAAGGAGTATACGTTGGATATTGACGTGTTAATTTGTAAACTGCGTATCTCAAAAATTTACTCTGTAACATTTCGATTTTTTGTTTATAAACATTGTATACGGGATTCCACACAACAGATGAGTATTCAAGTTTACTTCGTACAAAAGAATTGAATAACAAAAAGATAACATCTAAATTTTGTAGCTCTGACGAAAAGCGTATTATCATACCCAAAGCTCTGTATGAGCTATTAACAATCGACTCTACATGTTGTGTGAATGTTAAACACGAGTCAAAACACACACCAAGATCATTTACCAAACTCTCACGTTTTAAGACATTGTTATCGATTGAGTAAGGATACTGAACTGAGATGAGCTTTCTGGTAAAAGATATTGCTTTACATTTATCTACATTTAGATTTAAATGATTTTTTTGACACCATGAACTGATGTTATTTATGTCATTCTGTAGCAGCAAACAATCGCTGATGGAGTTTGTAACCCTATACAGTTTCAAATCGTCAGCATATAGTAAACATTCAGAATTCTCAATTACAGAGGGCAAGTCGTTAACAAATAATAAAAACAAAAGAGGACCTAAATTGGATCCCTGAGGAATACCCGATGTGGGAACAAATGTTTTTGATACAGTATCTTATGTACGTACCTACTTTGCAGTATGTGCACCTGACATCAAATAATTCATAGGCTATAAGAACTTAAATGCGCGTTTTCTCGAAACTAACAATTTGAAGATACTGCCCTTTAGGTTATGTTAGGAATGGTGGCAGTAAAATACTCATATGATATTTTTTAGTCATTAATTACTAGCTGGGTTATCTGAGTTTTCAGATTAGAACTTGGGAGCTGGTGGTATTGTAAACATATCTCGACTATTCTCAAATCCGAAACTCTTCGAAATAATTTTAGTGGCTTGTTAATTATTATGTGTTTTTAATTTTTGATTTTATTTATGTAATAATAATAATGTATTTAACGTCCATTTCTCGACACCATATGCCGTAACAAATATGCCACTCGTACTATTAAATCTTCCATTTACTAATTTCTTCCGTTATTTTCTACAACTTCAACATAGTTATAATAGCAAATTTCAAGTCGAGTAATTATAGAAAATTAGGATGACAACTTTGCAAGTATAAGAGTCGGGTAGGTTATCGGTCGTGGACTGTACTATACTATACCTACTATCAGATCGTCTAATATCATCGGTTGTCAGGCGTCTATAATTTAGAATTCATTCATTCTTAATATCATCGGTCGACTGGCTCAGTTGGTAGAGCGTTCGACTGAAAATCTAAAGGTCCCTGGTTCGATCCCGGGTTTAGGATCGCAATATTTTTGTTTTCTTTTTAATTCATCAAATATTCTGTTAATATAGATAGGTAGGTACTTACCTATATTTTTTTTACTTTAAAAATTAATTTAAATAAGTTTGATACGAAAAAATTTTGAAACACTAAAAAGAACAAAATAAAATAAAGAAAAAAACTTTTTCAAACAAACTTCAATAAACAAATCTGTTAATTTTTTAATAAATAAAACACACAACACTGGCTATAGCTGTTCAACTTTAATTTTATAAATTTAAAAATAAAGTTGGACAGCTATAGCCAGTTTAGTGTGTTTTATTTAATAAAGTAATCTTTTTCGCTGTCGGTAGAAGCTAATAAGTGAACTGTAAATTTTTTATCCCTAATCAACTTTTTATTTTTATTATTGTACGGAACCGTTGGTGCGCTTCCTGACTCGCACTTTGTGAAGACTGACTTGTAACACACTACTTTTGTCATTATATCTATCTATTTTATTTACATTCAATTTTGAAACTTGCTGAGCTTACAGAAGGTTTACACAACAAAGTTCCAAACTAGGCCCATAAATTTGATTTGTGAGCCGCTATGCCGAAAAGGTTTAGAACATCTGCTTTAGGCATAATTATATTATTATTATAACGTAATCCGGTTCTGTACATAAGTCGGAACAATGTCTGTTATCTTCATCGGTCGTCGTCGGTAGTACAGTATGTATAACGGCGACGGAACCTTTGTTCATTCTACAATATCGTATAATAGGTGACGCGCGCCGCGCGTGGTTTAGAACAAGGTTATAAGGCACAGAACAGGACTCACAGAAGTGTCAATGGCCAACACGTATACTTTCATGCCCATGGCCATGATCAAATTCTCCATGTTGACAGTATTTTTTTGTCATACCCACTATAAAACAACTACTTTACATGCGTGTATGTATGCATGAAATGGGTCAGTTAACAATCAAGTGTGTTAAAAGTGTTTTCAAAACACACTAGTGTGGAAAATTAACAGTTTCCTTAGTGATTTATGTGTATTCGCTCTGATCCGCTCGCTATTATCTATACTCACGGCCTGCTATAAATGTGAAGTTGGCGACGCAAATGAACTGTCAATTTTTTTTGAAAATACTGAAAATGAAGTGAAACGTAGCAATTTTATAGTGGGTATGGCAAAAAACACCATATATATCTCGTGTGTAATGATATTATGACTCGTGTGACTCAAAACTCGCTGGCGCTCGTTTTAACACTACTCGTCGGTAATATACCTCATTACACATCTATAGACATACAATCAACTATCATTGTCACTTCCACAGGGTATAGAAAGGAAGGTGACTGATCTCCGCGGGGTGCAATGTGAAGCGCGCGTCTCAAAAATCAGTATGACAGTCGTATAGTTTGTGAATGCGCCATACGTGGCACTGTTCTCGGTAGAGACCTACGAATCACGTGACATTGTTTACATTTTCGTTAAAAATTCCCCAAGTTTTTTGTAAAATATTCGTAAGTATAAGTGGGATTTGCATTTATGTTTTACCTGTGACATTTCCCCCCGTTTTTATGTTAAATTCCTCGGAAGTTGTGTTTGAATTTGTGTTCGTTCCTCAATGCGTTCTGCAGCGCCTCTAGCGGCTAAATCGATAAAAAATTGATAAAATACAATGAAATTAGCAAATATTTGCAAATTTTAATATGCCCCCACTCGACGCGATATCTATAAACTGTGACGGAAATGATCTACTTTTAACATGGCTGCCGGTTTCAAGGACACAGAATGTATAGCCAGTGGCAACATTAAAGCTACAAGGAGTGTCGCTTCTGTAAGTCGTCATCTGTGGAGACGATAGAGACAAGACCCATACACATAGCACCTAGAGAGTCCTAGACGGATGTAAGTGTGTGTGTAATACCGGGTCAAACCCACACATAGAACGGGAACAGGAAGGACGTGTGTGTTTGCGCGCCCCCAAACCCAATCAGCCTATGCTCACAAAGAGCACGTCCGATTCAGCTGCCTGTCTGATTTACATTTACCTGTTGGAAACTGAAATTGCATGGAAATCCTTGCATCTCGCTGTGTACACTACCGGACCCCAATTTCATTTGTTCACAGATAACTGTGTATATGCGTACACGAGTGTGGAAGTGACATTACCAGTGGCGTGATAAGAATCTTCAAGGCAGAGGGGTTGCACATTGGCGGCAAATTAAAACAAAAGGACGTACAGGACGTAAGACTGAAATGACTCTTTATCTTTTTATTAAAAAGGCTATGTGGAAGAGGGAGAAGCAGCGATAGCTTTCGATGCTACGGATTTTCATATAACCCAGTCCACGGGATGAAACCACTACGAAAACCAAATTATCATGTAGGTATTTAATTCCTCCAACAAAATTAATTACCTCTAATGTCTAAATATAAGAAACTACTATCATACTATGTATCAAATAACAATAGTAATTTGAAAAAAAGACGTCAAAAAAGTACATCGAAAAAAATTACCATCTTAAAATATTTGGAGTTTACTAACTTCAAATATTTTCAAGATGGTAATTTTAGTCTATAACTTTTAGTATCTACCATTGCATATGTTCTTACTCGTGGCAGTACTACATTTAAATCAACGATTAACTGTCGGTATATTTTTTTATAAAACGAATCTTCTAATGATCGCAAGTAAAGAATAATATAGAACTTATAAAAAAAACTTAACATAACTGATGTTAAATTCAAATTAAGTCATAATAAATATACGATACATAAAGGCAGATTCAATAGGTTATGGAACGGTTTGGTCGATAATTGAATTAGTACTGTCTCTGTCGCAATCAGTGCTAATCAGATCCCAAGCTTTAATCTCACTGAAAGCATGAAACGGATTTTCAATCTGTCATAAATATTTAAGTAAATTAAAGATATGATTTGAAGTGGAAAAAAACAGTTATTTATGGCAGCGTGCTGTAGTCAGTTTTACTTGTTGATAGACAAAATGCACCCTCATAATATTATACGAATAACGAATATTTTAGAGTGAAGTTCATTTGAAGGCTCGACTTCAGATGTCTGGATCCATAAGTTTCTTTAAGACACTATACTGTTTAGAGTTGACATTTTTGAGGTTATACTTCTTTAGGTGCGTTATGAAAAAATGATGAGAGTGAATTTTTCAAAAACTGACACAAAAACTGTGACATCAAAATTAACTAGATTGATTTCCATAGTTACCATATAAACAAATCTTGTCGTTTATTATTTTATTTCAATAAATTATTTTCATGCAAATTAAAAATTAGTTTTTAATCACGCCAAAGATTTATCTAATATAACTTTTAACACGCGTACATAAATAGATACACGCACCCACTTTTTTAAATATAAATTTGATAGTTAAAGTAGGAGTGATGTTCCGCAGATATTTTTTAGCATGTGGAATATCTTCAAAAAAAAAACAAAAAAAATATATAAG
This sequence comes from Mongoloraphidia duomilia, assembly GCA_039654895.1. Lineage (NCBI taxonomy): Eukaryota > Metazoa > Arthropoda > Insecta > Raphidioptera > Raphidiidae > Mongoloraphidia > Mongoloraphidia duomilia. The sequence continues at coordinate 23,082,056 of CM077522.1, read as the reverse complement.
GAGTTTTTTATAGTTAAGTATATTTTATAGAATCTATACAAATATACCAATAAAAAGCTGGTAAAGATTACAAAAATACTACATTATTGGGATCCGTCAGATGGATGGAGCTTAAAAAACATGGCGCAGAGGGGGGGGGGAATTTCATATACGGGGTATACTTTTGCGTGTAAGTTTGTGATTTTCAAAGTGATAACAAATGATAAAATATATAAGTGCAATATGTGATTGGGCGGGTACGAATCCTAAACAAAGAAATTTAGTTGAAGGAGAACGGATTCTCAAAGGCGAACATAATATCAAATGTCGGAAATATAACGAGAAAAATGCATGAAAAATGAACTGTCAAAAGTAGTAATATTTACGGCATATTGCTTAAAAACATCAAAATTAAAAGAAAATCTCCACGAAATTAATCATCCGTTCAATGCTCCTTTAAGACTGGGTTAGGTGAATAATGTAAACACATAACTGCAACATAATATGTTATATTGTAATAAGTAGGTAAGTTACGAACCTCAAAATATTTGTATACACATAATTAGTCCTAATTTTGTCAATCATTACTGATTTAACTATTGTAGTACAGTATGATAATGAGTAGATCTCATTATTAATATAAAATATTTTTTTAATTCATAAATACAGTTTTTCCACATTTCATTAGAAAATAACTCGCTGCAAAGTAAGTTTTACAACGCAATAACTGATAGTGTTTAATGCCATGATATTAGAAAACGTCGCGAATTCTATTTTCGATAAACTTTTTGTTTACTTGTTTTATTTTTGTAATAACCAATTTTATTTTTGTAATAACCAATTTCACGATAAATTTGCACTGTTAGCATGTAAAATTTTCCCTCATTTTGAGTACAATTTTCTGCCACCAGATGTCATATGCTCATTTGACGGATCCCAAATCCCAATAGCGAATGTCAGATTTTCATTAGTTTCACTCCTCAAGATGTGCTTGTTTATAATATTCTTGCCATCTCAATACTTTTTTTTTTTTGATTTGAGTAACAGAATAGGTAGTACGCGTCATTATTTTCACTAGATAATTTTGAAAATGCCTGCGCGTTTATATTTTTGGACCCAACAAATTTTTCTGTTAAAAGCTTATCTTCACATATTATTTAAGCAATGTTTAAAATGTTCACCCAAGCACATAATTTCCTACTTTAGAAACTTTGCTTTAAGCGCTAATGACATCATTGCCGAGCGTCTATAATCTACAATTTCTGTCTACAGCTTTGGTATATAATATGAACACTTTTATACTTTATATATATCTTCGTATATTACAAATATTTTTGTGATCGGAATAAAATTACAAATTCAGCACATTTTCTCTGCATGCATGCAGATTTCTCACTAATTCAATAGTAAACTTGTTAAAAATTCGTTGAATGGCCCACTTAATATTGGTAGCTTTATTTCATCACGTTTCTTTTTAATTATACCTGTATCTGTTATTGATTTATTTAGAGGTTTGCGTGTTTTGAATATGAAATAATAAATTACGTATTCTCCATATTTCTGTACCGTCACTGAGAATTGATACAAATATCGCAATCTCCCGAAGGAATATATACGAAGGTGTGTTCATACTATATACCTATGTGTGCATGATACAGGTATACATATATATATTTCTGGATGTTCAATTTTAAAAGAAACATGCAGACAGTTATGGTCCAATGTTGTTTACTTTTTCGGAAAATGGAATGTGTAGATACCGATACTCTACGCTCCATTTGTATACGGATTGTTTCAGCTTGGATATCACTGAATACTACTGAATATAGAAAATCAACAGCTAACCACCTAAAGGTCTATTCACATACACACCAGTGACGTGACAGTACCGTGACCGGCCCGTGATTCCACCGACGAGGCTGAAAATATTCTTTTAGGAATTTAAAGGGTGTTCTTCACACTAGCCCGGCTCGAGTAACCGTGCCGGTACAAACAGTGCTGTCACCGTCACCGTATCTTGATAGTATGATTACTTGTCGATGATACTTTTCTCTTTTCACGGCCGTGAATATCGTGGATTTTTTTAGTTTTCTGTATTTTCATATTGTTGTTTGTTTCATTTATCATCATTAACATGAATTGAGTTAGTGCGTAAGTATCCCCTTTTGTGTGATCTGTCCAATCCAAAATACATGAAAACAGAGTTCAAGAATACTATCTGGAGTAAAACAGGAGCATAAATGGAAACAGCTGATGATAAATACATTTAATCCAGGGCCGTAATTACCTGCGGGCAGCGCCTCGGGACCCCCGAGCATAGAGGGTCCCCAATCGAGGGGGAAAAAAACATTGTATTTTTACTTCCCACCTCTACTATGGTAGGGAAGTAATGGATTTAGTCCGAAAAAAATATTTCGAGATTTTAACAGATTTTCACGTTTTGAGACCCTAGCAATCGTTTAAGATCATTTTCTGACTGATGTCTGTATGTGTGTGTGTGTGTGTGTGTATGTGTATGTATGTGTATGTGTGTGTGTATGTGTGTGTGTGTGGTCAATTTTTCGCCTTCAATATCTTGAGAACGGAACAACATACGGGCATGCCGATTGTTCTATTGTGTTTATCAGCCTTTAACTTAGATCTGATTAGATTTTGAGTCAAATCGGGTTCAGTGGATCCTGAGATATTCAAAAAACGTTCTCAATGTCACGTATTAACATAGGTAAAAAAAAATATAAATGAATTCTAGATGTTATAATATGAAAAAAATGTAAATATTTTTTTTCTCTAAAATGTATAGTTTTCGAGAAAAAAATATTTTACTAAAAAAAAATAAAAATTGTACGTAAATCAAGGTAACCATGATTTTTGCTATATTAAGCTAGCCATAGATCACCAAACAAAAAAGAGGGCCATGCTTTTTTCAAAGAATAAAAATTAAATTGTGTTAAATAAAATTAAGCAAAATCGCAGGATAGTGGACAAAATAATTTGATTTATTAAATTAAATGTACGACGTTTCGTCTATAGATTTAGACTTTTTCAAGTACAATCATAAAAATAACAATATTTATGAAAATTAATATTAATTACTAACCATAGCAATTAACATAAGATAGGGTACATAAGACAAAAACATGGTAACATGGTAACAAATTATGTTGACTATAAATTTTAACAATCAATAATAATAATAATACAAAAATTAGTATAATTTCATAATATAATTGTACTGACTACTTAAATTTTGAGTGTCTGTTCTATAATTGATTGAATTGTTTTTTCTAATAAAACACATTTCACTGATATTGCGTTTCTTCCAATTTGACTCTTTATCTAATATTTGAACTTCATTGAAAAGAAATTTATGCCCAGTGTCGAAATGATGAGATGACAACGCCGTTTTATTATCACTTAATAAGTTTATGTTTCTACAGTCCATTTTGTGCTGATAAATTCTATTTTTTAATAACTGTTTAGTTTGTCCCACATAACACTTATTACATTCACAAGGTATTTTATAAATAATATTAGATTGATGTGAGATAGGCGTCTTATCTTTAAGTCTTGTGAATAACCTATCCAATTTATTTAAGTTATAAAACACCAACTTAATATTTGTGTTCGAAAATAATCTGTTGATCTTATAAGACAAGTTCTTCACAAATGGAAATCTAACATAAATCTTGGTAGACTTAGTTCTTTCATCCACAGTATCCAACGTGTTATTTAGGTGATTTTGGTCCTCTATAAACCTATTAACGCATTGATGTATAAAGTTGACAGGGTAATTATTAGCTTTTAAGATATTTTCAACTTTCTTAAAATTGTCCTTATGGTAGTCTTGGTGACTTAATTTTGTTACCCTGTGTAACAAGCTTTTTATAACACTAATTTTCTGCTGCACTGGATGGTTAGATCGAAAATTCAGAAGCCTGCCTGAATGGGAAGGTTTCATATACCAATTCGTTTTTAATTCTCCCGAAGCTGAGCGTGTTACTAAGGTGTCCAAAAATGGAATTGATTTATCAACTTCTTTCTCCATAGTGAATTGAATCTTTTCATTAAACTGGTTGAATCTTTGTAATAAATCATCAATTTTATTTTCGGGAACTGCAATGAAAGTGTCATCTACGTAAACTTTTAGTATCGGAATTTTATATGGTAAAGTTTTTAGTACTTTGGAAACAACGTAATCCATCACAATGTTAGCTAAAACTGGACTTGCTGGGTTTCCCATTGCGCTGCCGTCAAGTTGAAGGTAGAAATTGTTATTGTAGCTAAAATAACTTGTGTCAAAACAAAAACAAATAAGTTCAATGAGCATATCAAAAGTTATGTTGATTTTCTTTGACCACGTGAGCCAATTTTCTTTAACAATTTTTAAGACCAATTCTTTAGGTATATTAGTGAAAAGGGAGGTTACATCTAATGACACCAGATTATAATTCGGATCCAACTTAATTCCTTTTAAAGACTCTACAAAGCAATATGAGTTCTTCACGTTATGTTTAAAGTCTATAGTTAGCGGACTTAATAATTGATGTAAACATTTCGCCAATTTATAACAAGGAGATCCAATGCAATTCACTACAGGTCTTAGTTTACAACCTTGTTTATGAACTTTTCTCAAGCCATAAAGTTTTGGTGGAACTGCATTATGTGTTTTTAATTGTTTCTCGGTATCTTTGTCAATGAGATTTTTTTCTTTCATCTGGGATACTAAAACATTACTTCTATTTTGGAATTGAGTAGTAGGGTCTTTTTTCAGCAATTTATATGTAGAAATATCGTACATTTAATTTAATAAATCAAATTATTTTGTCCACTATCCTGCGATTTTGCTTAATTTTATTATAATCACGATGGACACGATTTCTAATATAAATTAAATTGTGTTTTAAAGACCACCAACAGCTAAGGTTATTTGGGCCTAGTCAAAGAATAAAAAAAAAAGAGTGTTTATTTTTTGCAAATATTTACTAGGTGGGAAGTATAGGACTGGTCATCAGTCGAATTTTTTATATTGTGGACCAAAGTTTTTAATCAAACGCATTTCATCTCAAATACATTATGCACTGCCAGACAACGGATGAAACACTGTTCATTGTGAATAGAAATCAATGTAAGATCTTGGCCGGTGAAATCACGGGTCGGTCACGGCACTGTCACGCCACTGGTGTGTATGAATAGACCTTAAAAGTGATTTAAAATATCATTGTAGTGCAAGACTAATTTTTAACCGACTTCAAGTATGTTTTTTTTATGTACAAAATATATACATATATGTCCACCGATTACTCAGGAATGACTGATTTCGTTCTGTTCAGGAAGATGTCGATTGGTCCCATATAATTTTTCTTAAATCGGTTGAGCAGTTTTTATTTTTATCTGGTAATAAAAATAATTTTTTTTTATGATACCTATCTAAAATCTATGTTATCTCATATATATTATGTCTCGCAAGTGTGGACTCGATTTCGATGTTCCTTGTTTTATTTAATGGGGCATACCTTCAGGTTCTTCCCACATAAATTTTACTCAAATTAGCTCAGCAGTTCTTTTTTAAGTTTAGTAATCATATAATATCAAGAGAGAAGTCGGTTAACAACGTGTAAACTACGTATTGCAAAGCCACTAAAAAGTAAAAAACAAAAAAAATATATATAAAAAAGCAGACTGAAAGTCGTTATCAGAAACCGAATAAGAGGACTCGTTTCCTAACCCTTGCGTACTAGGTTTCACATAAACAAAGATAGGGATATGTTGTTTTTGTGCGATGTTATATATTGTAGGGATAACGCCCCGCTCTAATTTGCATTACCTATAAACTTCTGTAATGCTTGGGAATGTTTAGAAATAAGAAAATGAAAAAATGTAATATCGGAATCAGAATAAGTATTGTTCAGAGAATATAATGTAATACTGTTACATTATCCTTAGTGAATTCAATTTATTTTTTTTGTACAATTGAGCAGTTCGAGGATTATGTTATCATAATAAATGTATTTCCTTTTTATGAATCATGAGTCAAATATCATAAAAAACAAGCCGTGAGGTGGGTCGTTTATTAGGAATAAAGTGCGACCCTTGAGGTCCACACGACGAACATCCCAGTTTGATTAATATGTAATAATAATAATTAAATTAGATATTACACAGAAAATTAATCATTTTAATTATTAAAAAATAATTATTATTTATTTTTAACAATAATTTAAAAAAAACTCGGGTCGCAGTGCCAAAACCCTGCCGACAATATAGTGTATTTGCTAATACTGGCATTGTGGCTTTATTATGTGAACTTAAGTTTGTTTTTCAACAAAATAAAAAATTTAACCCCTTAATACATCCCTTAAAATAATATTTGTCCTGTCGGGCTGATTTTATTAAAATTTTAGCAGCACATTTTAATCGTTACTGAAGGGTTAAATTTCAATTTTGAAACGATTCTGAGAATTTTTTCGGCATTTTTGGGCCCAAAAACATTTTTCAACCCCTAAAAATCACCATTAAATGGTCCTATTGGGCCCATTTTAAATAGGCTTCGTGCGATGATGGATTCCAAGGTGCCTACCAAATTTCGTCAAAGTCAATTAACTCTTTCGATAGTTATAGCCCGTACACACACACACACACACACACACACACACATACATATATATATATATAAATAGACATTTCCAAAAATGGTGCCAAAGTGTTCAGGAGGCTATGTAACGTCGAGAAATTTTGGTCCGACCCCTAGGTCCCGTCATCCGACCGACGCCAATAGTGTATGTGCCATATGGCAAATACACTAATAATATTATGCATTCCAATATTTTATAATCTTTTTGTTTATTGTATTTATTTGAAAAAAAAACAATAAATAAACGGTCCGACACAATTTGTCTTAGTCAAATTATTCAGTTTAAATGCTTCTGTCTCCTTTTTTAATTTTCATTCGCTTTTTGGGAAATATTAATGCTCAGTTGCAGAATGCGTTGTCAAAAAATTTGATTTGACAATGACCTTAGATTGTGACCACACATATTTCTCCATAAGAAAAGCATTGGCCGGCATTGGCAAAATTTTAAATCGATCCTGTTCGAAAAATATTGGTGGTATTCTGTATGGTTAATGATAGAATTCACAGCACTGTAAAATTTCTGTCTCACCTTACCTTATGTAATATCACATTTGTTAGAAAGTGACAAAAATTTAACAGTAGGTACTGTAATTTCTAACATTAATTGATTGAAACGACGTTTTTTACAAGCTTTTATTTAACTTGCAATGTATGTTAGTTAGTTAGTTTGTGTGTTTGTTTAGGTCAAAACTTGCAAGTCAATTTTGAACGACTTCCACGTATCCGATCGATTTGACATTTTGTCCACAATGTATTCCCGATGACAATACATGAATAAATCGTTTTTAGAAACAAATTCAACCCCTAAGGGGTTCAAACGGGGATGTAGGGTTTCTTTGACTAATCAACGCCCAGGCCAAATCGCTGAAGCTAGAAACTTGAAATTTGGACAATTGGTTCCTTTTCAGACGTAAGCATCCACTAAGAAAGGATTTCTCGAAATTCAACCCCTACGAGTGTCAAAGGGGGGTAAAATTTTGAAAGGGTAAAATGAACCAACTAAATATTAGTAAAAAAACTTTTTAGAGACAAGCTTTTTTTAAATGCATTAAAAAGGAAAAAATAATTTTTAATAATTTAGGTTCATAATTATAAAAGCGTGGGTCGTGACAAATAAACTATCATAGAGTTCACAACCCACGCTTTTATAATTATGAACCTAAATTATTAAAACTTATTTGTTTCCTTTTTAGTGCATTTAAATAAAAGCTTGTCTCTAATATTTGTTAAACTGTGTATACGTATTTAACATGGTTTTTTTTTTGTGCAATTTCCACTTTGAAACAGCATTTTTCTGCGCATTTTGATCAAAATTTAGCTTCAAAAGCGATGTTTTTCGATGTAGATCAATCATTTGTTTTTGTGTGAGTACAATCTAATGTTCTACATGACAGAGAGTTTCATTACGACATTAGACTGTTCCTTAATGTATAAACACTGTTTTTATATGATTACAATCTCAGGTCGTTGTCAAATCAGATTTTCTGACAATGCGATCTGCAACCAAACAATGTTATAAATTAACATTTACAGACAAATATAATATTTATTATAATATGATATTGAATGATTTGTTTTTCGTTATCATGGTTACACTGTTAGAGTTAAATATTTAACGCAAGCGTTCAACGGTTTGAAGTTACATTTCAAAATTCAAAAATTAAAAAACAAAACTATATCTATAACATGAGGGCAGTGTAGCCTAGTGGATAGCGTACTTAGTACCAGCCTTTAGACTAGACTGTCGTGGGTTCGAATCCCATCTGTGCTCATGGATGTTTTGTGATGTTATTTAGTTTTAAGTTAGTTGTTATTTAATGTTAATTTAAGACGCTAATGACCTAAGTTGTCGACACGTCTATAATCTATATATATAAAACAGTTCCGTTACTGACTGACTGACTGACTGATTGACTGACAGACAACGCCCAGGTCAAACCGCTGAAGATATAAACTTGAAATTTGGACAGTAGGCTCCTTTTGTGACGTAGGCACCCACTAAGAAAGGATTTTTTGAAATTCAACCCCTAAGGGTGTTAAATAGGGGATGAAAGTTTGTATGGAAATTCGTTATTTTTGAAGTTAGAAGCATGAAATTTTGCACAAAAGTTTCTTATATAACGCAGGTGAGCACTAAGAATTTTTTTTTGAAAATTCATCCCCTAAGGGGGCTAAAAAGGGGATGAAAGTTTGCATGGAAGTTCGTCATTTTTGAAGTTAGAAGCATGACATTTTGCATAGGAGTTCCTTATATTACGTAGGTGAGCAATAAGAAAGGATTTTTGAAAATTCATCCCTTAGGGCGGCTAAATAGGGGATGAAAGTTTGTATGGAAATTCGTCATTTTTGAAGTTAGAAGCATGAAATTTTGCACAGAAGTTTCTTATATAACGTAGATGTGCACTAAGAATTTTTTTTTTGAAAATTCGTTCCCTAAGGGGGCTAAAAAGGGGATGAAAGTTGGAATGGAAGTTCGTCATTTTTGAAGTTAGAAGCATGACATTTTGCACAGGAGTTCCTTATATTACGTAGGTGAGCAATAAGAAAGGATTTTTCGAAATTCAACCCCCGAGGGGGTTAAATAGGGGATGAACGTTTGTATGGAAATTCGTAATTTTTTAAGTTAGAAGCATGAAATTTTGCACAAAAGTTTCTTATATAACGTAGGTGAGCATTAAGAAATTTTTTTTTGAAAATTCATCCCCTAAGGGGGCTAAAAAGGGGATGAAAGTTTGCATGGAAGTTCGTCATTTTTGAAGTTAGAAGCATGACATTGTGCATAGGAGTTCCTTATATTACGTAGGTGAGCAATAAGAAAGGATTTTTGAAAATTCATCCCCTAAGGGGGCTAAATAGGGGATGAAAGTTCGTATGGAAATTCGTCATTTTTGAACGGATCTGGATGAAATTTGGCACAGAGATAGATTATAGTCTGTAATAGCACATAGGCTACTTTTTATCCCGGAAAAATGTACGGTTCCCGTGGGATAGTTTTGTTTTTGTTTTTCACAGAGCAAGGGATCGACATGATTTTTTGCATAGTGGTAGTTTAGGGGTCAGAGAATGTTATAGGCTACTTTTTATCCCGGAAAAATGTACGGTTCCCGTGGGATAGTTTTGTTTTTGTTTTTCACAGAGCAAGGGATCGACATGATTTTTTGCATAGTGGTAGTTTAGGGGTCAGATAATGTTATAGGCTACTTTTTATCCCGGAAAAATGTACTGTTCCCGTGGGATAGATTTGTTTTTGTTTTATCTTTAGAACTACTAAACCGATTTTAAAAATTCTTTCACTAATAGAAAGCTACGCAGGGGGGCAGATTCTCGCGGGGGGATAACGAATTAGGGGGAAGATTCACGCGGGGGATAACAAATTATAGGGGAAGATTCTAGCGGGGGGATAACAAATTCGGGGGAAGATTCGCGCGGGGGGTAACAAATTTAGGGGGGAGATTCTCGCGGGGGGATAACAAATGTAATGTATTATTAATATTCGAGCGAACGAGCGAAGCGAGTGAGTAATGTATTAATAAAGTTCGAGCGAACGAGCGAAGCGAGTAAGTATTGTATTATTAATATTCAAACGAACGAGCGAAGCGAGTGAGTCATGTATTAATAAAATTCGAGCGAACGAGCGAAGCGAGTGAGTTATGTATTAATAATAATCGAGCGAACGAGCGAAGAAGTAATTAATAATATTCAAACGAACGAGCGAAGCAAGTGTCAAATGTATTAATAAAATCAGAGCGAACGAGCGAAGCGAATGAGTTATGTATTATAAAATTCGAGCGAATAAACACGACCAACCCGGCTTCGCTTCGCAGGAGGAGAATTTTTCGCGGGGGGGATAATAAATTGTAATCGTAAAATACGTGGGCGAAGCCACGGGTAACGGCTAGTCTACAATAAATAAATATCTAAACCTTAAAACATGCTGAAGCGAATGGACTTATTAGAGAACCATTTTTATGAAAGTGTGTTAACTGAACGACATCAAAATATCTTAAAAAGTAGGTATCTATTATTTAAAAAATCCCCTACCAGGAGGGCCGGTTGCAATAAGATACAAGCTATTACATTTTTGATAATAATTTTTGAAAATGTGTACACCTTTGACTATAAATATAGATATATAATAATATAATATTATGTAGCTATAGGTATAGTCAAAGGTATACGCAGAAAACAACAGCAAGGATCTTATTTTGGATGGGGTCTGGCCAACGCATTTTACAAAATATTATTTTCATCAAAACTATATAACGTTAAAAATAACAAAATCACTTTATTTTTTCGTCAATACCTCCTATTTAAAGTAATTTTAAATTTTCTTTCGTGTCGGTCATATCTTCGTTTATAATAATTTTTTTCCCTAAAAAAGAAATGAATTTAGTTGAAAGCAAATATAATCAGAAATAAGGTTTATAAAAATGAGAAAATTAAATACTTACAAAATTTATAATTCTTGGTTATTAAAAAATTAACTCGGAAAACACGAAACTGAACTTATAAACCGAAGTCAATTATAAAATTAACGACAAACCGATCAAATTTCAAATTGTCAAAATATTACATTAAATTTCATTTCAGCTTATAATCTAACATGCATAGCCCTGCGCCCCCAGGAGTTACAACTATAGGCAACTGTAACCTGGGAGAGAAATAATTACCACCACCAAAAAATACAAATACATAATATTATAATAGTCGGGATCATTGCAAAGAAATGTGGGCATGGGCTACGAACGAATTAAGTACTTAATATTAATCAACGGATTTCGAAATAAAAAAAATTTCAAAAATCTACAATTATTTTTTAAAGTTAATTTTAACCTGTCAAATAGCAAATTAACCGAATTATCGTTACTTTCTTTAAAAAACAAGCTAAAAAAACATTTTTAAAAATTGAAAGTTTATTTACTGTTTAACAAAATAATTTAGACTTTAGAAAAAATGATTTAAAGGGGGGGGTTGTTGTCAGTTTTCTCCATCGTTGGGCAGGTCTAATCTGCCATCGTTGGACGTTGTTTCCGCGTCTTTAACCCAAAAACAAAAAACTTATGCACCATAACTTGGTGTATAATTGTATAAATGAATTAAGTATAATGACTGAAGAAATTACCCGTTGAAAATAACTACACTATTTTCTCTTTAAAAAATTTAGCTCTGTAAGAGCGTTGCTTTCAACGTGCTTATTTAACCGAGACGTAATAAATATTACGGAGTCTAGAAAATACCATTTGGCCCACAATGATATTTTCATATTTAACTTATTTTAGCACCTTTTTATAATTTCACGCATAAACAAATAATTTTAAGAACTCTAATTTTAATGTATAATATAGATGCTCGACAACTTTGATTACATTTGGAAAAGCACCCCTCAAAAAACATTTAACAACAAAAAAAGACTGAAAATTAACGTCAAAAACCTGAAAAAAACCAGAGCGAAATGACAATTATTAGTTAGACTCTTTGTCTGTGAAAAGCCTAAATCCACAAATCCTACACGGAGTCAAGAAGAAAAAACAACCATCGCCCTTCACAGCGGGCGTCGGCCCTCGCTCCGGTCTCAACAGCTGTGCATTTATTGATGTGAATATAGACTTACAGCCGTTGCGACAGGACGTAAGCACGCTGTTCGAACGAGGTTGTGGGACAACTTTTTTCGTAAGGCTAAGTAGCGTTACGAAACGAGTCACCCCAAGATCTAGATCCCTAGGTGCGGTCCAACGCGGATGTCCACTCGGTTCCTAGAGACCGCGGAATACGCAGCTAGCTAAATATTAACAATAGCTGCACGACGTACCTGATGTCTTCGCAACATCGTATGCGAAGACAGACAGCACGCAGTACACTGAAATCCGATAACAAATTATACAAGTGTTATGTGTGTCCCTAAACTCGCGGTATGCAGAAATCCACTGGGGAAATTTGACCACCTTTACGCTCCTAGCGCGATGGAGGCTAGACCTTAACCCACAGAAAGCACAGCGACCTTCGCTTTTGGAAAACACAGCCGATTTTCACTACGGAAAATACAACACTTTGATTTTCGTATAGAAAACACGACAAGTGAGATTTTCCTTTTCGAAAACACAGTTAACACGATTTTCACGGTGGACGATACAGCTATTGACTTTCGCTTGGAAGCTAAGGCAGTCTCGACCGAGCCAAGACCTAAGATTTTAAGGGCGGACACCATCGCAGGTGGTCACTAACCGCGCTGTCCTGTCCGAGCCACACGCGTAAGGACAAAGTTGGCCGAACGGCGCCCTACAGCTATACCCTAACATCTAACGTCCCATATTGAATTGGAACCTCTGTGGAAAGAAACCCTAAACACAGCAGTGCAAACCATCAAAAGGCCCTCCCTACGTATTTCATCGAAGTCTATACAAGTTACAGTTAAACTGCTGCTATAACCCTAAAGCTAACGATAAACGAAAAATTATGTATGATTGTGTTAAAGCCACTTGCACCAAAAGCGCAAATATCTGGAAACTTGGATTTTTTACATTCCAAAATTAAAATTATTCTGAGGTATTTAAAAATGATCTAAACAAAAAAATTATTTTTTCGTGAGACAGATCCTATTTGAAATTAATTTATTTATTGTATATTAAAGACGTCCGACAACTTAGGTCATTATCGTCTTAATTACATCAGATAAAATTATCATTTTTAAACCAAACGACATCACAAAACATCCATGAGCAAGGTGGGATTAAATGTATTTTTACCGTAGTCTGAATTGCAGCTATTGGTGAAAGCGGCCACTGTATAATGAAGTCGCCCATTTTGTACCGCATTTCAAAATTCATTAATTAATTCAAATTCCGTTCGTTGAAATTCAAATTAAAAAAAAAGATTCAAAGTTTTCCAAAAAATTTAGACTTAAATGCGACACAAAACAGGAAACCTAAAATAATCAAATAAATAAAAAATGCAACTCACAACGTTTTAAATTGAGTGTATTTTTAAAACTACAAAATAAGAAACGTTGTGTTTTACATTTAAAAAAATTGAAAAAGGCGACCCTAAAAGGCAAAAAAATGGGCGATTTTAATTTTATCTAAACTTAATAAGAAAATTAAAACGCGATCGCGAAAGTGTGATCCCGATTATAATATGTAAAATATGTTACAAGTGATAACTGGAAACTGAAGTTTATAAAAAACATTATATATAATTTTTTGAAAAGAGTCCTATTTACACAAAATATTGCACAAACTGTCTGAACAGTTGAAATGTACATCAACCATCAAAGAATTTAAAATACAACTAAAAAAAATACTTAATAGAGCTTTCACCCTATAGTATGTCAGATTTATTGCGAAAAAATTTTGAATTTTCAACTTTGACAATTTGTATCTTTGTATGAAGCAATGTAAATATAACTTTATTATTATTATTTGTTCTTTTTTGAACTTTCGAATCATTATCATTAATTTCTATTTCAATAAAATAGTTTTCATGAAAACATAAAACTTCTATCAGTGATCACTGTATCTGTCACGTGAGCTTCTAACAATTCTAGATTCCCAAAACCCCTAAAAGAGCCAACATTTTCGAGTACATAACAATAAATACGGAGGGCTTTTGTTGACTCCAGCTCACTGTAACAGGATAAATAATTAAAAACAACTCACTCACCAAAATTCCGCAGTACAGTTTCGTCAGCACCTGCAACAAAAAAAAAAACATTATTAGCATAAAAATGACAAAAATTCTTTTAATTAATAATTAATTAAAGGAAAACAAAACTAAGTGAAAAAACGAAAAATACATACTTGAGACAAAATCTCTGTAGCGCCCGAAGTCCATTCCTGGTCCAGCCCTGAAAACGAGAGGTAAAAGTCGCGAACTACCTACTGACTGTTATTTTATTAATTATTTAAATCACTGCACTGGACGATCGTTTTAATAAATTATTTTTGATAAATACAAGTTTAAATTCGCGATCACTTTATTAAATAACATTTTAACACTTTCACTGCACTGGTCCAATTCTGATCCTTTTGGTCTGGTTGATCCTATTCTGTCGTTGTCCTGGACATGATGGCTTCAGAAGAAAGGAGCTCCGATTTATTCATTTAAATTTTATTTAAGCACTTACTCGCGCGATCGCGGAGCCGGGGACGATTCCATCTGCAGCGTCGTCTTGGAAGAAACAGATATGTGTGTGTAAAATTTGGTCAATACCAACGCATTCGTGTTTCCACGATGTTTGAATCAAAGTATTCCTCCCCAAGACAACACCGTCTCGGCTCGACCGAAAACGAAGACACTCCCGCACTTCCTGTAAACGCGAGAGCCAGTAACCGACGCCACGCACTACCGACTCAAAAAGCGAAAAACGAGAAAATTCTAGTATTAGGTACATAAAATAAATTCGATGTGATCTGCAAATATTTTCGACGTGATTTTAATTTAGCAATTTTGGCTTTCTAACGCAACATTGCTTTGAATTTGAGAACACTTCAAAGTGAAGTGAGCCCTTGGTATACCGACTTCCGTTTTGGTAAATATGAATAACCACCCCTTGCCTCACAGCCTTGCCTCACCAGGAAAGTGTTAAATTAGCCAAAAGGAAAAAAGAAATACTCCTCAAATGCTTGCCTACACAAAAAACTAAAATTTGTTATTTGAGGGATTCGTCTGAGAAGAAACAACTGATTGTCGAAATTCAATTAATTTTACTTTACGATTTTTAATTTTTGAAACTTTTAGCCATTTTTCAACGTAAACCCAGAATAATTAATTATTTGTCTGAAAAACTTTGAGAAAAGCTAGAAAAAACTCTAAACTGGTCAGTTATTTTATTTTTTAACTTGATTCTAGTTGTCGGTTACACATTTTATTAATAGAAAATTTTATGGGGGATTTGAAGCCACACCGCAACATTCATTTGACAAAGAATGGCTTTGCTCGCGCTGGAGGCAACTTTAAATTTATATCTCTGTAAGTATCTCAAAGTAGAAGGGGTATAAATTTTAGGATCGCAATACGCCAGCTTATTAAATGACTTCTCAGGCACTGCACCGGTAGCACGATAGTAACTCTAAATAATATCAATAAAACAATAACCATATTATATACACTAATGCATATATAATATTATTAATACACATCTGAGATGTCACACCTCGAAGTATAATAATAAATCGTAATATTAACATTATCAAATGCAACACCCAAGGACGCCCCAACCTGTTCTAATATTGCAACAGAACTCTATTCCACAACGTTCCTCAGCGAGGTAATCCACAGGACGCAAGTGAACACCCTTCAATGTAGAGTATCCGAAAATGAGTCCAAAAGAAAGTGTCGGATCGGCTATCAACGACCTCCACTGTCCCAAAACCACACCCAATGAACACCTCATTGCGGTACGCCAATACGCACCACACTAAAGTGGCATGCAGGATTCGGGGAGAGGCGCCGCTTAAGGCGACCTTTCAAAACCTTTCGGAACACTGTCAGACGCCCAACAGTACAAACAATGACGCAATTCAGGGACGAGGAAGAGAACCCGACCTCAAACTGATTCGGTTGCCTGGCCCGCTGAACGAACCCTTATCCACCCTATGAAGCGTCGCAAAGTTCCGTTGGGAATGTTTTATCTAGTCTTAGATCATTTATACCATAATCTGCTATAGAAATCCTTGTTGATATCCTATTTTAAATTGCCGACGCAGCCAGCCATTCATTCGTAAAATGTATGATTAATTAATTTTCTATCTTTAAAGTTAACCGACATTTAAATTTTGAAAAATTACATTAGCTCTAAAAAAATATACCCTCCCTGACTATAAACAGACGTACAAACATCAAGATTTTGTTTAAAACATTATTTTCAAAAAACAAAAATATTTGCAGATCATTTCACACTAAGCATTAAGTTCACAGTAGCAAATCGTGGTCCAGTCCCAAGGATGCCATAGACGCTGATGATTTCAGTTGTCTAACGTCTATAATCTACAAGCTCTCTCTTTCTTTCTTTCCCTCTCTCACACACACACGCGCACACGCACGCACGCACACACACACACATCACAAAAATACAAAATCGACAATTGAGTTAAGAAGCATCACGTGGGCCAGGGTGACACTTCTCTCGTCAAAATGCCATATCATACAACATTAAACTGACGGACAACAAATTGTTGAACTGGGTGCCAAATACCTGCAAAAAGATAAATCAATTATAGTAAATATATAAGTAATGATTATTATTTTTATTAATAATTATTTGTACTCAGGAATTGAGTCTGCTAAAATATGAAAATATAATCAACGAATCTCCTGATGATGCTAACACTGTTAGCGAAATGGGCGTCTAGAAATTAGTCCTCGTGTTTAGGAGTTTTGTGGAAACTTTTAATATTCAATTAAGATACGACATGACACATATAACTGGCTGACCGTGGTCAAGGATCTGATAATGCCATGGGAGGGAGCAGATCTCAAGCTTGTCAAAGCGGATGATCTCCCTAAGCCAGTCAAAACAATCGTTTGGATCCCGGGTGCTCGTCATGATGAACCGGAGAAGATCCTTAGACGAATCAGCCTCCAAAACCCCAGTATTTCCACTAATGGCTGGAGGATTATTCATCGAGAGATTGAGCCTAAAGGCCAAAAACTCGTCATAAGTATGGACAGGAAATCAGTAGATGCCTTAAGTCTGCTAAATTACCGTCCATATCTCAACCTGACCAGGGTTACCTTTACGGTACTTGGTAAAAAGGAGGGAACAACAGCTTCCACCTCCAAACAGGCCCAAGATGAGGATAGTGCAAATAAACCTGCACCACTGTAAAGCTGCTTCAGCAGCCCTCATCAACAAACTGGTAAGAGAAGATTTTGATCTAGCTCTTATACAAGAACCTTGGGTATACAAGGGTAAGATCAGAGGACTTGGCTGTAGTAAAGGACATATTATATATAATATGTCTGAACAGAAGCCAAGGACCTGTATCTATGTCAAACATAGCATTAATGCATTACCCTTATGGGACTTTAGTTCCAGAGACCAAACAGTGGCCAAATTACATCTCGAATTGGAAGGGAGCAAAATGGAACTTATTGTGACATCAGCATACCTTCCATTCGATGCGCCAGAAATGCCCCCATCTACAGAACTTCAGAGTCTGGTATCACACTGCTCAAGCAGGAATATTCAACTCATCCTGGGTTGCGATGCCAATGCACACCACACTGTGTGGGGGAGCAGTGACATCAACAAAAGAGGTGAGTGTTTACTTGAATTTCTCATTAGCTCTAACCTAGAGATACTCAATCGCCACAATAAACCAACCTTTGTTACAACACAAAGACAAGAGGTTATTGACATTACGCTTGGCACAAACTCAATTTGTGACAAGATAAGCAATTGGCATGTATCAAGTGATCCATCTGTTTCGGACCACAGATACATTTGTTTTCAAATCAAAACTCTGTCTGCGGAACCTATACTAAGTAGGAATCCCAGGAAAACCAACTGGGAATCCTTTAATAATGATCTTGGAAACGAGCTTTCTAAAGGTCCACAAAAGGTTAAAACAGTTGAGGACCTCGAACTAGCATCTGAATTCATGCGAGATGCTATAGTAACATCCTATAAAGAGAACTGTCCTGAGATGGTAAGGAACCCAATAAAAAACGTTCCCTGGTGGAACAGTGAACTTACCATCCTTCGAAAGAAAACCAGAGAACTCTTCAATAGGGCTAAAAGTACCGGTGACTGGGAGAAATATAAAAAATCCCTAACCGAATACAATAAATCCCTTAGGAAATCCAAAAGGGAGAAATGGAGGAAGTACTGTCAAGAGATTGATAACATCCCAGACAGTGCTAAACTGCATAAAATTCTCTCCAATGACTATAACTCAAAACTGGGATCACTGGAGACAATAAATGACAAACACACTCACACAGCAAAGGAGACACTTGAAGTATTACTTCATACTCACTTTCCTGGATCAACTATTCTTGATGCAAGCAACAACCTCACGTTAATTGAGGCACCTAACAGATCCACAAGGAACGACTGGACCACAGCTTCCAGAGTGGTCGATGCACCTAGAATAATTTGGGCTATTAATTCATTTGCCCCCTTCAAATCTCCTGGAGGCGACGAGATATTTCCGGCACTTTTGCAAAAAGGAATATCTCATCTAATCAAACCTCTCTGTAGAATATTTAGGGCTAGCTTAGCACTAAAATACATACCAATTAGTTGGAGGAAAACAAGGATAACGTTCATACCCAAACCTGGGCGTAATAACTACATGTCAGCTAAGGCCTACAGACCTATAAGCCTAACATCTTTTATGCTGAAAACCTTGGAAAAAATAATTGACAGATATATTCGGGATAATGTACTAACTGTGTTTCCCTTACACAATAATCAGTACGCCTATCTATCTGGAAAATCCTGCGAAACGGCTCTACACAGTCTAGTTAGCAGGGTGGAAAAAACACTAGAGAGCAAAGAAATTGCAATTGGAGTGTTTATAGATATAGAGGGTGCGTTTGACAATACCTCCATAGAAATAATAGGCCTCGCTTTAGAAAAACGAGGCATCAACACAACAGTATGTAACTGGATTATGGCTATGTTAAAATCTAGAATTGCCAAAGCAACTCTCTACAACGAAACAGTAGAGATACATGCGACTCGTGGATGCCCCCAAGGAGGGGTCTTATCACCACTCCTGTGGGGATTAGTCATCGACGATCTACTGACACTCCTCAACAGCTCAGGTATATATACTCAGGGATACGCCGATGACCTGGTAATTCTCGCACGAGGGAGACACTATGACACTTTGCTGGGCCTGACTCAATCAGCGCTCAACAAGGTTCAAAAATGGTGTCGAGAGACTGGGCTCTCAGTCAACCCTAATAAAACAAGCATAGTAAGATTCACTAGGAGGAAGAAGGATCTGAATCACGCTATGCCCACACTCTTCGGCAGCAGACTGATGCTGTCTGAAGAAGTAAAATACTTAGGAGTCGTGCTAGACTCAAAACTAACTTGGAAATCCCATGTGGAAAAGAAAATTAACAAAGCAATGATTTTGCTCTGGTCTTGTAGAAGAGCAATAGGCAAAACCTGGGGTCTGAAACCGAAAGTGGTACATTGGTTGTACACATCGGTAATAAGACCCGCAATTACCTATGCATCGCTTGTGTGGTGGCCTAGAACGGAACTGAGAATAACTCAAAACGAACTAGGGAAACTACAGAGAACGGCTTGTCTAGCCATAACTGGTGCCATCAGAACGACACCAACTGCGGCCTTGGAGGCTCTACTGGGACTCCCCCCACTTCACCTTGTGGTGATGGCGGAGGCCCGGCTTGGAGCCTACAGACTGCAATGTAACAAATTGTGGCTTCCCAACAACACTTTAAAAAGCCACATGACAATTGACAAGCTAACAGGCTACAATCACATCCTAAACATGAGAGCTGATAGTATTAAGCCGGAATACATCTTTCAAAAGGACTACTCAGTGTCTATATTAGACAGAGAAGCTTGCGAAAGGGGAGATCAAACGTGGAATCCTGAGGGATTGGTCTGGTACACAGACGGATCTAAAACTAACTCAGGGACAGGTCTGGGAGTCTATGGAGTGAGACCTCGTCTCAGCATAAGTAAACCCCTAGGCGCCTATGCCACAGTGTTTATGGCGGAAATTTGCGCCATACTACTGTGTGCACAAGAAAACATTGCAAGGAAATATTCCGGTAAGACAATCAACATATTCTCAGACAGTCAAGCTGCACTAAAAGCACTTGATTCAGTCAGAGTAAGTTCCCACCTGGTAAAAGAATGTCAGGAAACACTGCAAAACTTAGCGGCAAAAAGAAACAGGGTGAACCTCATTTGGGTACCCGGCCATAGAAATATCTCTGGCAATGAATCAGCTGACGCATTAGCCAAAGAGGGATCCAATACTATACTAATAGGACCAGAACCAGTATGTGGCATTGCTAAAGCAACTGCCAAGCAGGAAATAACTAAATGGCTTATGGATCAACACAAGTCATATTGGAATAATATTCCAATGCAAACTCACTCAAAGGCCTTTATTGAGAGACCTCTAAGGAAAAGAACTGTAGAAGCACTCAAGCTTAGCAGAAACAATCTAAGAACAGTAACTGGTCTACTAACGGGACACTGCCTTTTAAACAAACATCTGCATAGAATGGGCGTTGTCGACAACGCCCTATGCAGCAGATGCAACGAAGCAGAAGAAACTGCTGTACATATTCTCTGTAAGTGTGAAGCCATCGTACAGACAAGATACAAGCACTTTGGATCACCCCTAATGCTTCCAAAGGACTTCAAAGACGTCAGTTTAATGAAGATTCTTGACTTTATACATAGCCTTGAAATCCTAAAAAACTGATAAGAAACTAGGGGAACACAATAGATCTTATAGGTCGCGGTGGCTTCCTTCGGGCCCCTAACTCTTAAATCTTAAATCTTAAATCTTAAAGATACGACATTTTATACGAAAATTTATATTAGTTTTTTTGGTAGACATTTAAGATATAAATTTACTTACCAAAATAACCAATCTTCAATTTAGATATAAAATTTTTGTAGGAGACGTCCAAACGTAATTTTAAAAATACGCGAAACTCGTAGTCGTCTAGTTGCTAAGAAGTTGCTCTCATTTGAATGCAGTTGCAGTAGCGTCGAAGTCACGTATTTATACTGTTTAAATAAAATAAACAAATGGCGTTCAGACAATATTAAGAGGGGAAGAAATAGGGCTCAATAATATCATTTGAAATGAGCGCAGATCGTTTTGCCATAACAAATCATAACATTGAGCCCTGTATGTAAAGTCGCCGCCCTCTCTTTACACTGTGATGGCTCCTACAATGACATCCCCATCACCCCACCAATGTCCGATAACAAGTTTAACAAACGTTTCAGAACTAGAAAAAATCGTTATATTACCAATAAACTGATTTTAGTGCTAGCAAAATTGGCGCCCCAGGGCTATAGTCCATTTAGCACATGCAGTTAAGGTGGCCCTGGCAGTGATTGTTTTGTTGTTTTCAGATACGCCTCGCTTTTTGAATATAGCAAGATCCAGTCGAAGCGTCGCGACGTCGCCTTTGCGGATTACATGCTGGATTCGGTCAAACAGGCGGACGAAATGAATTCGCCTAGCTTTATAAAATCTGACTTGCCCTGGACATTGTTGCCCAAACAAATCAGGACGGGCGTCGCTACGCCGAAAGTACGTTCGTAGATTGTCCGAAATCAAATCTGAACACAGCAAATTAATGAGCGCAACAAAGCGGTCATATAATATTTAAATTCACTTTATGCTTATTAGTTATTTCCATGGATAGTTTTATATTTATTTAAAAGTTTGGAAAAAGTTTAGCAATGTGTAAGCAGAACAAAATTTAATTCAACCCCGGAAAGGAAATAAATAGCCGTGTCGACATTCGTAACTATTATTAAAAAAACTTGCAAACTTACCGAAATATTCTGGCCCCCGCGATGAAGCTACACTGTTCAGCAAAATCCTAGGGTCTGACGAAATGCAATGCCAACGCAAATATGAGTACTACGTGTTGATGGATCCATGGTTAGTGTTCTTCAATAATGTGTGTCTCTTAGATGTATTTATCTGAAATAGCAAACAATTCATATTTTACAAAATTTTACAGCCGATAAAGCACATGAGTACCTAGTTTGGGTTTTTGGTCTAACTACAAATTATTTGAATAAACCCAGATTTTAAAAAATAATCAATTTAGGTAATGCTCATTTCGTTAGGTAACTAAAAATATTAATTTGAAAAATATATGGATTACAAAATTTGAATTTTACTTAGACATGGATTATAATATTACTGCATTGTTTTATATTATTATAAGGACCTAATATAATCTATATCAAAAATTTAACTTACAATAATATTATTATAAGAAGATATCTTAACGAAACTAAAACTGATAATTTGACTGAATGAATGAAAGAATTCTAATTAATTACGCAACAGGTATTATTGACAAAGTCAAATAAAACAGTGGTACTCAACCTTGGTATAAAAAGTCCATTACAGTATATTATTTAATATGAACGACATCCCAGTTATTAACAGTTTGACGTCTACTTAATATTAAGATAAGATTTATTGCATGTGCCTACGTCCTACATATCCTGTTTGCACACGATTTTTCAAAAGTGGATAATGTAATATATCTTTGTACTTATTTCGTTTGTGTTCTACCTAATTTTTATATTTTTTTTACGTGGCACATTCTCTATTTACTGTTTGATCATTCAATTTAATGTATTTATAGTGACTGGGACAGACGAACAAAAATGAAAAAGACGCTAATGACCTCAGTTGTCGAGCGTTTATAATTTACAATTCATTCATTCAAAAATGAAAAAACTCGGGTCGCAGTGCCAAACCCTGCCGACAATATAGTGTATTTGCTAATACAGACCGTGTGACTTTAATACGTGAACTTATAGGTTTGTTTTTGGACAAAATAAAAAATTTAACCCCTTTATATATCCCTTAAAATAATATGTTTTTTCTTAATTTTAATATTATTATGAATGTAACCTCTGTACCAAATTAAATACACCCTTCAGTAAGTAAAGCACTATCGTCAAACTAATGTTTTCATAAAATTTGTAAGTCCGGTCCTGTCGAGCCGATTTAATTAAAATTTTAGAAGCACATTTTTAACTTTACTAAAAGGTTAAATTTCAATTTTGAAACAATTCTGAGAATTTTTTCGGTATTTTTGGGCCCAAAAACATTTCTCAACCCCTAAAACCCACCCTTAAAATGGTCCAATTGGGCCCATTTTAAATAGGTTCCGTGCGGTGATGGATTCTAACGAGTGTACCAAATTTCGTTAAAATCGATTGAGTCTTTCGAGAGTTATCGTGCTAACACATATATATATAAATATCTATATATATTATATATACATATATATATATAAACATTTCTAAAAATGGTGCCAATTTGTTCAGGAGGTTATGAAACGTCGAGAAATTTTGGTCCGACCCCTAGGTCCCGCCATCCGACCGACGCCAATAGTGTATGTGCCATATGGCAAATACACTAAAAAACGGCTGAACCGATTTTTATTAAATTTATGTCGGATCAAAATGACGTTAACACGCCTCGATTGACACCCTTACGAAGTCGATATAATTTTTTATTCGCGAGATATTGTGTAAAATCTACTTTTTTGGAGTCTATTTGGTTAAGAAGAAAGAACGGCTGAACCGATTTTGAACAAATTTCTTTCAGATCATATTTACGTTAATACGCGTCGATTGGCACCCTAACGTAGTCGATATCATTTTTCATTCTCGAGATTTCGTCTTAGAAAGGAATGGACACATACGTACGTACGTACATACGTACATACGTACACACACACAGGCATCTTTCTAAAAAATACTGTAAAAATAGTGTAGTGACCTTGAAACATAAAAATTTGTTATTAATTTTGATTTCGATTTTCGGACCCATTACAATAATGGGAAGTTAATATTCAAAAATCCCGAAAAAACATAAAAATAAAATTATCCTGTCAAGTACGTTATTAATCAATTTACCTATAAGTATATATTGTACTGCATGGCATTGGCGTCGCTTCAGCCTGGGTGTTGTGTAAACTGAACCTTTTTACATTTTTTACAATTTAATTTATAGAAAAATGAAACATATATTTTCTAAATATTATGAAATAATTTAATAATAAAATATTAAAGGCGGAAGACGCTAATGACCTGAGATGTCGACGCGTCTATAATCTACAATAAATAAATAAACTAAAGGCGGATTTCAATATACTACACTGCAGGGATTTCAGAACCAAAAAAGCGACCAAGTTGCGTGTCGGACCACGCACACTGAAGGGTTCCGTAGTCTGAAAGAACGTATCCGCCATGTTAGATTTTTAATGATTTTTGATTTTCCTCATAATATTATTATCACCTTAAACACTATCTATGTTTCAAATTTCAAAGATCTAGCTCGATTGAAAGTACCCTAGATTTATGATGATCTATCAGTCAGTCAGTATATCTGTGACATACGGACCAGACAGACGGACAAGTCGAAATGGAATTCATCACCACAAGAACCCTATATAAAATATATCCAATCGGAAGCATTTACGGTTGCTTTTAAGGGGTTGAAAAATATTTTTGGGCTACAAAAACACTTAAAAAGTTCTCGGAATTGCTACAAAAAATTTAAAAGTGTCCCTAAAATTTTAATAAAATGGGTCTGACAGGCCCGGACTTAAAAATGTATTAGAATATTTGTTTTATGTTTGCGAATAGCGCAGAATTAGTTACTGAACGATGAACTTAATTTGATGCAGATGTTGGATTGATAAAATTGATGAGATGTTATTAAGGGATAAATATTTTTGTTTTGTCCAAGAACAAAAAAAATATCTATACAGGCTGTCCAAGACTTGCGTTGTCAATCTATATTATAGATTTTGGGTGAAGATAGAAAAAGAGTTTAAATACAAAAGTTGTATAAATTATAATGGTTTATAACCTAAAAATATTTTCAATTATACAGCCTGTCCCATTTAAGCGTGACAGATCAAAGTTAGGTTTTTTTTAACCTAGTACCCTGTTTTTATTTGTTTTTTCAATTCTGCACCTAAACGTGAATAGAAGTCGTAAGAAAGCCATGCTCGAAAATTCAGTAATTTTTGAGTTATTCAAGTTTTTCAGAAATTTTTGACACGTGCAGAAACTTTACCTAAAATTCGACATAGCCAAAACCAAAACCCTTTATCAAACTGAAATTTTGAGGATCACTAGATAATAAACGGACAAATCAGTTTTTATTCTAAAAAATAAATTTATTATACAGGATGTTCAAAATAATGTACTTCTTTTACCTAACTTCAGTCACGTGTAACTTTTGATTGTTAAATACAACGAGGTTATTTTTTTGCTGGAATTGTATTCTTTAGGATATTTACTAACACTTTTATTAAGGATTCTCCATACCTAAACCTAATATTTTCGAATTAAAATATTAGGTTTAGGCATAGAGAACCTTTAATAAAAGTGTTATATTAGTAAATATCCTAAAGAATACATTTCCAGCAAAAAAAAAAACATAACTTCGATCTGTTACGATTAAATGGGACAGGCTGTATAATTGAAAATATTTTTAGGTTATACACCATTAAAATTTATACAACTTTTGTATTTAAACTTCTTTTCTATCTTCACCCAAAATCAATATATCGGCCGACAACGCAAGTCTTGGACACCCTGGTATAAATTCATATTTTTAAATACCACAATGCATTAACAAAAAATTCATTATTTTATCGGCAGAGTTTGTGACTGCGACTTGGGTTTTGTTTTTCATTTCGGTTAAAGCAATAATTTTACTTCAGTTTAAACAAACTATAGATCAAAGAAACCTTTTTTTACAAAAACTCTTAATAAGTACTTCTTTTGTGTCATTGTCAGTACCTACTGTAACTTTTATATTCTCTATTGGCAGCATTTACATTAAACATTGTTTCTGTTTGTACTTTGTGAAATTAATCTTTCTAACTGGCATGCATACCTTTAGTAACTTTTTTTCTGTTCTTTTAGACTTTTAGTAGTACGTACTATACGTGCATATACTATAACTAAAGGCTGTCTTTTTTCGCTTTTTCGCGCAAAAGTCTTTTTTACTAGTCACTTTTTCTTCGCAATAACACAATATAACATTACACACGCATCTACAAGGCATGTATAATCTGTGTTCAAAATTCAAAACCACTTATGTCCTACTTTTTGCATTTTTTTCTATATATCTTCAAATCAACTTAGGGTCAGCGCACAAGAAATGTCTAGGGATCAAAACATGATGAGGAGCCCCGAACAACTACGAAGTACATTTTGCATAACAATTAACAATAGGTACCGTTTACAGGTTAATATACTACTTGTTATACCATAAAAACAGCTAACAAACAGCTTCAACGGCAAAGTTGCTAGCGCGTCTGCTTCGTAGTTCGTACCCGGAAGATCGCTGGTTTGATTTCGGTCGGAACTATAAATTTATAACTACTCCATATTCCACTTGATATTTATTTGTATATTTTTTCTATTCTTTTTTTATATTGTCTCTATTTATTTATTTTTTTATCATACAATCAAACTTAGCGGGGTGTGCACTTTTGGTTTTGATTTTTTAAACGAACCCTCACGGGGGGCAGAGTTTCTCGCAGAGAGACAGTTTCTCGTGGGAGGGTGTTGGTGCGATGGCGTTGTTTGCGGGGTGAAAATGGGGGTGATGTGGAGAAGGAGTTCCTCAAAAAAAGTACGAGCGGTCTAAGGCGATTCGCTATGATGTTCGAGCTCTAGCTTGAGACCTTAGAGAATATGAGATATTTGATTTTTTCTTTATTAATAAAAATAATAAATTGAAAAAAGTTAAATTACTATTGAATTTTACTTTCCCACACTAGTGAATATGACAAAAATATTATATTAATAAGCCGATTCGAAATGTAGTTTAAAGCTATCTATAGTAGATTAGAAAGGTTTTTTTCATAATTTATTATCATTGCAGCGAAAAACGGAGAACGGGATCATAAAATGAATTGGATCATTAAGTCGTTTTTATTTTACTTATATTTTACTGCAAAGATGATATACCTAAGCGGTTTTGTCTTGTGGTTATAGATGTATATGTTTATAATTCATATTATAATAAAGTACGTATATTATTTTCATGGAAAACAACAATGCGCCTTTGTCATCTTTGCTTTGTTGTTACGTATACAATAAATGATACTATCTATTATATTATGAGTAGGTACACACAACAACACAGTTCCTTGTTACCATATTATATAAAAGCAGTCCAGTATTGAGTCAGTGCATGTGTGGGTTTTTGTGCACTGATTTCTATTATATGTATTGTGGAATGGCGGCCATTTTGTGAAGCCGCCTTGTTCAGCGCCATATTGATGCGGAACTTTAAGCGCTGGCTTTAAGATTGACCGACATTTTAATTGTGGATCGCCATATCCATGTGAGACTTTGGCTGTTAAGACGTTGGGATTGACCGGCATTTTAACTTGTTCAGCGTCATTTTGATGCGGGACTTAAGTGCGAAATCAGGGCCGTTCCGTGCTAGGTGTCAAGAAGAGGTGGCGTACACAGGCGTCAACATGAAAGGGCGCCGCGACGAGAAAAAATAACAAATATAATAAAAATGTAATGTAAAAGGTAACTTAAAATTTCATAAACCCAATTTTTATAATATGTAATTATGTGGAGGAAAGCAATTTATTAAAAATAATAAACAAAAATAATATATTTAAATAGATACCTATTTAAAAAATTCTCCAAAGTTTATACATTTATTTTTTATGTTATTCTATATTATCAATTTTATAACTGACTGTTACAATAATAATTAATAAACATTGTATTATAATGGGAATTATATTTGTTTATGACGCATGAGAATTACTTAATTTGTTAAATAATCGTTTTAATATATATATATATATATTTAAAGTGACAGTCTATGTTTATTTACTTGAATTGAATTGTAGATTATAGACGCTCGTTTATTTACTTAATTTACTATAGAATAGAAATAACCTTCGCTTGATTGCAATCTTGCACACAAGTGCTGACTACCCTAAGAACGGTTCTGCATGGAATGTTGCGAAATTGCGGGCATTTTTTAAACTATTAGCTGCACAGATAGGTAATTAAAATTTCCCGCTAAAGTTGCCACCCAAAGTTTTCGATCCCCCATCTTCAACACGTCCTGTCGCTTCTAAGAAGTTTCAGACATTATAACTTTAAGAAATATCAGTTGAATAACCTGGAGTGTAACACCTAATGCCATTGTTATGCAAGGCGACAACCATGTTATCAGTAGGTATAGCTGCCAGCGTTGGTCCAAACTGTCGTATCAGTCGTGTAGTAAAATTAGGGGCGAAGTTATCTTTAAACGTTGTGTACAGACTAGCCGACAATATTGAAATGAAATGAAATGAAAATTCACAATACATATATTAGAGATCAGTGGTTTTCTGTTTATGTATTATGTAGTACGCACACCACTGATGAAAAGTGCCCGCGAGCTCATTTCATTAGTAAAAGCACAATGGTGTCGGAACACTAGGGGTAACTGCCTTCACCGTTATTAACATTCAAGTACAAACAAACAATAAAAGACAAACTTGCATTTCCGGGTCAAAAATAATTTGGAAACAAGCCGTGGGGTGGGTCGTTTATGTAAACTCTACAAGTGCGACCATTGAGATCCACACGACCAACATCCCGGCATGAAGAATATTGAATATTAATAATAATAACATAGAAAAACAAGCAGTTTAATCATTATAAAATATCAATTTATTATTGAACTTTCATAAATTGTCTGGGTCAAATGGTATTATATTTTGTTGTTGTATGAAAATATCTGATATTTAAAAGCGAGTTTAAAAGTATCGATTGTCGCTAGAACAAATTAGCTCCGATAAATCTTTTTCGAGTAGGTAATCATAAAATCCACTTTTTTTTTCTTGTTAAAAAAATGGTTGGGCCGATTTTGCTAAAATTTCTTTCGAATCATATTGCGACGTGTAGGAAAAAAATGATCACGCACGTACGTATCCACACACTTCTTTCAAAAATAGAGTAAAAATGCTGTAGTGAGCTTGAAATATAAAAATTGTTGAAAATTTTGATTTCTACTTTCGAACCTATTACAACAACTTTCCTATTTACGGGGAAGTTAAAAATAATCAACACCATGAATTTTTAAATCTGAACGAACTAGGTATCGCCTTTGTCTAGAGTTTTTGTCATATTGTATTTTTTAAAAATCCAAAATGCGTATTCTGTGCTATCAAATCGTACAAAATATTAAAAAATTTTGAGTTTTGTTTTTGAAAATAATAAATTAATACTATTCCAAAAACTGGCACTGCATTTAATGTAAAGCTGTTTTATAAACACGCACTGTGCATAAGAAACTGAAAATCGATTGCAATTTTTGTGAAGTAATTAACAATTTGCTAGATTAAAGATGTTGAGATAAATTCCAAACATTCCCCTTTGGAAACTTACGAGTACTATATATTATGACAAACGCATGCTGGCGGCCAGCTGTGAGTTTACCACTAACCCCATAGATAAAAGAATGTAGGCCACACAGTAAAGATTCCCGGACGAAACAGGAGAAAGTTGGAAAAATGCTAACTCGTAAAGATTCTTAATATCTGTTGAAAATACATAATACTATGAAAATTCACTCATGAGTAAAAAACAAAATAACAATTAGTATGTTTAAACCTACTCGCAGTTTTACTTGCAAAATCCTTAATCTACTAATTTACATTTAAAAAAGTAAAACGTTTTTTTTATAATGCACCATAAATATACTTATATTATAAAAATCTTATGCAACTTTAGTAGTATATATAACCTTATCTTTCTTAATCATTTTTTTTGCATTAGCAAAAAAAATGTACCACTCGTATCTACCATAAAGATATTTATGTTTGTTGAGGGTTGATTTTGAAAATTTATCAGGGGTCTCAAATGAATTGTAATTACACCATGATTATATTTTATTTATTTTCCAGTAACAAATATTATTATATATTTGTTCTTTCATCCTATCACTAATATATACTGTAGCAAAACCCCAGATGATACGCCGCTGGCGACAATAGAAGCATCGAGAACAAGTAACAATGTGTAGCAAAAACCCAGATGATACGCCACTGGCGACAATCGAAGCATCCAGAACAAGTAACAATGGTGAGGCGTGGCATTATATCGAAGACACAAGAATGTTCTAGAAAGCGCGCGAGCGTGGGGGGGGTCAAGCTGCTAGCTCTATATAAGTAGAGCAGTCACCGGAGAAAGGAGAAAAGTCGTGAACGAGTGTCGTGTTATAAACAATACAGTGCTATTGAAGTGTTTTCACTTTGTTTGAGAAATACTGTTCGTGTTATTATTATATAAACAGTGTTGACTGTTGAAATTGACTTTTCATTGTTACGAATTATTGTATATTGTTGTTTACATTTTTAATTATTGTAAATAAATAATTTATTCCACCCACGTAAGAAAACAGTTTTGATACAATAACTACTTAAAATTGCATCCCGAACCAGCTCTTAGGCGGTGTAACCAGGGCCGGCACGTGCGCCTGGTCGGACAGGCGATCGCCTTACGGCGCCATATTTTTAGGGCGGCATATTTTTGTAGCAGCGAATTTTTCGTGCGGTATTCTACTTTTTAAAAATGATTATATTTTTTCAAAGTGTCTATACCTCTATTATTTTTTGTAAATATTGTTATTAGAATTACATTTGTTTTTTATTTGTTAAGTACCTAAATAAAATATATCATCGGTTTATTAATTTTTTTAATATGTGGGGGGGAGGGCGGCAAAAGTTGTATTCGCCTTAGGCGGCATATTTTGACGCGCCGGTCCTGGGTGTAACTATACTGGACACGCCCCGTCTTCAAAGGAGCCACTAAATGAAATAAAGTAAAAATAAAAAAGTATGACATGGAAGAGAGAAAACCATAATTAAATCTAATTTTACACTACTTTTGAAAATCTTAAACTATAGGTACTCTAAAGTCTAACTAAAGGACTGAATACACTTTTTGGCAACTTTCTCTGAGGACGCATAGGTACATCACAACACACGAACAATTAAAACAGACAACAGATGAATAATTATTTCGTGTTTTTATTCTTTTCATCTTGCATAAACAACAATGAGGGGTAATTCAGTTATTGTGTGCGGATACCTACAACAGCTTCTTACCTGGTATTTTCTAAGGGTAGATATAATACTAGGTATATATACATCGCAGATTCGTATCTTTGCTAAACAAAATAAAGAATGACTGCTTACATGTCAAAATAATTACTGAATGGTACAATGGTCACATAATTAAGCTATAAGTTGGGCGAGACTGATAAAATGATGAAAATTGAAACATAAATTTCAAACAGAAAATATGTAAGCTGGGGTCTTTCTTCTACATATTTTAAATTGAAAAGAGTCTCCCAGTTTTTTCACCATTTTATCACTATCGAAAAAATACTGGTTTGCTGTTTAATCCAAAAGTTTTTACATTTTTTTTCTTATTTTCATAGTAAATCAATAAAAATATCAAAATCTCAAAAAACCGCTGATAAAAAATAAGAACAAATAATTGTATTATACTTTCATAAAGCTTAGAAAGCGACCTTTTTAACTATTTGAACGCCTAGCTACTATTTGGGTAATATTTCAAAAATTACCCGAAAACTAAAAAAATCTGATTGCACCACTAAAATTTGTAAAAATTATATCATTAATAACAAATAATACGATGGTCACACGAAAGTGGACAGGTATACACTAATCAAACACCTTATTTAGCTTCTGAAGATGCCGCAATTGACTGCGAAACGTCATACAAAGCTAAATAAGGTGTTTGATTAGTGTATACCTGTCCACTTTCCTGTGACCATCGTATTATCTATTAAGAATGGACGTGAAACTACCAAATTAATAACACATTTATGACGAAGTATTAAAATTAGAAAAAGATCAAAAATAGAACGTCATGTCATCAAAATTCCGAATGTGCCAATCAATTTACCTCGAAAAATCATTGAGTTTTTCTCTATTTAGTTAGCGAGATACCTTACAAAAACAATGAAATGGGACACACTGTGCATGTGCCAAAGATCGTTGTTTAATTTAATGATTTTTTGGCAGAATAATTGAAAAATTGTTATTTTTGTATATTACGTAATGTCAGTCTTTTTAGTAACAATGACTGCTAAAAGTAATAAAGATTTATTCGCACTTGCGTTACATTTAAAATTATGAAGTCATGAAGTGCTTAAAAATAAATAATTTTCAGAATATATATCACATGATTATAAAAAAAATATTTTCAGCTTAAAATTCAATTATTGCTTAAAAAACGAAAATGCGTAAAAATGTAATGTATAAAAATTTAGTATCTTAAATTTTATTTTCTTCAAGTTTGTCTGAATTATTACACTCATCCGGAACACATTTCCGCGTTAATTAAAAAAATATCGTCAAAGCGAAAAGTTTTTAAACGATTTTATAAACTTGATGTAGTTAAAAAACATTGAATTTTATTTTTACACTCGGAGCGGCAAGTAACTAAAATCTTAGCATACATAATACGACAACAACGGCGATGAGTACGAAGTTATTTTTTTTCCACTCGTCTTTTTTCAAAGGCTGGAGTAAGTTTGTGTGCTGTCTTTATAACTTTATTTAAATGTATGTATATAATGTCATTAACGTGTTCAGTTAGCAGACATGAAAGGAATATTTCATGCAAAAGCATCTTGCATTTCCTTGCAAAAGATATATTCATATATTTTAATAATAAAAAAAAAATGTCAAATCGATACGGCGAACATAATGTTCGATAAACACTATAATATATACTCTTGCACATATTATTCTGTTTATTTTTAAAAATATTTAGTGAATATTATTATAACTATATAAATATTTTATGTTATATTATATTTTATTATAACAGTGCTTTTAATATGCGGTTTAGTCCTTATAGTTTTCAACTGTTCATCAATTTACCATCTTTTTATACGTAACTTAAAAAAGGTTATAAATTCGACGTGTTTGTTTGTAATTTCTAGTTTTGTAGTTATACGTACATAATACCTAAGCACAAGGTAATCTAATTGGTTGTTCTCTGTACTGAGTTTTAAGCGACTGATCAGAAGCTGTCAGTGATGCTGATCATGCAGTTAGATAATCCGATTGAGTATAATAGGGTAAACTAGAAGTAATGGATTAAAGATAGGGATTGCAATCCGGAAAACCGGATCGCGGCAATCCGGCGGATCCGGTGTCATTTGACTGTCTTCCGTATCCGGCAAACCCGTAAAAAATTGCGCGAAAACAATTTTTCGGCATATTTACGTTTTACTCGAATGAAGTAAAGTTTAAAAACATTTAATTTTAACGAAAAAACCTTTTAACACAAAAAACTTACAAATCACTTTTAAATTCGCTAAAATGAACTGCTTTACGCTAGAAATATCATTTTACATAAAAAAGTCTTGTATTGAAAAAAAAAACTGATTTATACTTAAAAAAGATTTTTTTGATTATTATTAATTAAAATTAATAAAGTTGATTTAAGATTTTCTAATCATTAAATAAATCTTTTTTTATTAAATTTCAAATACACTCACTTGACCACCTTTTATACCGCTGATTTTGAGAAATTGCAAATTATTTTTGATATGATTAGAAAGACGTATAATAAGCACCGGATCCGGCTGGATACAGGTGCAAATCCCGCCGGACCGACCTTCCTACCTGGAATCATTTTTAAATTTAATAACACCAATAAATCGGTGACAGCTTGTACGCCTCTGATTTCTACAATCATAATATATTTCTTTTCTAGTTGGGGAAGTTTACACTCGACACGTACATTTTGGCGGTTTCCACAATCCTCATACACAAAAATAATATAATAATGCATAAACATTCCTCGAATATATAGACACAGAGTTTTGTGACTTAAAAATCTACAATTCAAATGAGCTTTAATAAACTTAATTGAAGAAGGAAATACTCGTCGTTCTCGTCAGTCATGGAATTGCTCACTGTATTCAGTATCGCTTACATAGAGAGTGATTTTCATTTTTTTTTTTGTTAGAACCAAAATTTTCTTGTGGATATTTGTAAACAAATTAATTTTTAGAAGGATTTATTTGTGTAGGAAAGAAATCGAAACAAGGCCGGCCAGTTTCAATTATACATCCAAACATTCCTCATGAATCAATCTATCTAATCATGAAAACCGGAATAAAATTCGTTCAGTAGTTACGGAGAAATCGGTCTTCTGAGATTACTCCCGATTTTCATCCGGGCGAAGCCGGTTCAGCTAGTTATTATAACCTATGTTTCTCTCCATTGCGGAAGCTACGCGTGTTCAAAATTTTAAAGAGGTTGGGTTAAGTGGTTATAGGCGTGAAAGCGGAACATACAAACAAACTCACTTTCGCATTTAAATACTTTTTAGGATGACATTATAATAACTACTATTATTTGATTAAAAAATAGGTACCCGATCCCGCATTATACGAAATTACTAAAGTAATTAGTGAATTACTATATATATAGATGTCGTAACTTTACAATGCTATACAGGAAAAATGTATTTTATACACAAGCCACCGTCGGGATTCGAACCCGAAACTCCTAGTTTCACGCCGGTTGAGTTCTCAATTACTCTCCAGTGGCCATAGGTCGATAATCAATATGTTTCCCAATATAGCAAATGTATCATTTGCTATGTACGTATGTTACATTTGCTATATTGGGAAACAAATGATTGCCAACCTATGGCCACTGTAGAGTAATTGAGAACTCAACCGGCGGGAAACTGGGAATTTCGGGTTTGAATCCCGACGTTGGCTTGTGTATAAAATGTAAAATGTATTTTCCTAAAAATAATCCCGTTTTGAAATTTACGAGATGTATAGCAAAATGATATTGTAGTGTAAACGAAACCAGCTGTTTGCTTAGTTATAATGAATGAATTGTAAATTATAGACGCTCGACAACAGAGGTCATTAGCGTCTGATGCTTAGTTATAAACAAACATATTGACTAAAGGTTATAATATACTTAATAAACGGAAAGAGAAAGAAAAGATCAAAGTTTATTTTATATAACGCAAAATAATACATTGCCATCTTGATCAATTATTGATTCATCATTTGAGATAGGTACCTATATCAAAAATACTTAAAATTCATTAGCTTATTAACATATCCTCCAACATAAAGAAAATTAAGTCATTATCGGAATCGAAAGCTACTTATAAGCTACTCGCGATATATCTTGCATACTTATTTAATATGACAAAGTGCTATAACTCAGAGGTTCCCTAACTGTGCGTTGCGACGTCCTGGGGCGTCGCGGCGCTATCCTAGGGTAGTCGCAATTTCAGAACTTCAGTCCCAATTTGAAAAGTTATCCTCAAAAAAGCAAGCTCATTCTGCTCATTAATTGTAATTGTTTGTAGTTTTTTATGTTTTCTAAATTATTATTAGAATTAAAATCTAACAAATAATAATTAAGATTCTATATTCTTTGGAGTTTTCTTTGAATGATAAAGTAATTTTATTGGCTGCTAGAGCTACACACAGGTCTCTTCTTTTAGAAGGGCGTCGCAAAAAATTGCAACCTGTAAAGGGAGTCGCTGTAAAGAAAATATTGGGAACCTCTGCTATAACTAATATCTCTTTTCATTTTATTGAGTATATTCTGTTAAAGCTAACGTATTCCTGTTGATCAAAAATGCCTTTATACAATCTTTTTCAATATTTTTGCTTATTTGAGCTGTTTTTAAACGATGTAATTTACATTAAATTAAAATTTAAACTTTATAATGACTTTCTAATTAATATTGATTTTTTCAAAAAGTTTGTTGAAAAACAAAGTAAAGGTGGACACTTCAAACAAGATTTTAATATGCATCGTTATAATATACAAAAGAAATTCACGAAGAATGGAAAGAAATTATCGATTTCTGTCAGTGACACCGTAAAGTTGATATACTTGTTATAAAAACGACACCTGTAAATCGCGAGAGAAATATATTAAAGAGATTGAATCTGTTAAGGTAAACATTTAATATGTAGTTCAGCGATAAGCAAAACTAGCTAGGGAGAAGAACTTCCTTGTAAAAGAAACAGAATACCACAAATAGCTTACTACAGTGAACCCTGCATATAGTAAACTCCAATGAACTTTAAATTGATTAGTTTAAAGTTTAAACCTATAAGAGGTAACTTAATAATACCAGGGTTGATTTTTATTCCTAGTTTAGGGATAATTTTGTCAAATGTAGATATAGAACAAAATTGAACAATAAACAGATAAATTAAGCTACCTATACTATTAAAAATTACTGTATCAGTTATATTTAGTTTACTAAATGATTCAAGCAAAGTTGAGAAAACGACGGATTGTAGATACGTGTGAAGTTGCACACGAGCCGCATTCACCCGAGAACGAGTGTGAAGATTGTTGCACGAGCACTGCGAGTGCGTCAACCACACGAGTTCTCGTGTGAATGCGGCATAATAGACTATGGCACCTCAGTTTATCACAGTTCGCCATTTTCTCAACATGTCGGACACCGTATTTTATGTAAAGTCCGATTAAAAGGTATGCTTTGAGAGAAATAAAATACTGTTGTAGATGTATACTGCACGTAACTTGTAAGGAATTATTTTATTTATTTTTATTATTTTAGCTAAATGAAGATGAAACAGTGGAAAAAGTTGCATTTTTTGCTGCTTTTTTTCACCACTGAAAAAAAAGTAACCTAGGTGTTCCAGAATTAGTTATTTTGTGTACGCCACACAGCAAGGCTCGAAAAGTGTACTTTTCAAGTGGGTGTTGCATAAAATAATTCCTATACGCAATAAAAAAATATTATTAAGGTTACGCACCAACTACCAGGCGCGAAAATATCCACATTTTGTGTTTAAATGCTTAGAAAATTATAAAATTTAAAATATTGCTTAAAGGAAACAATTTTGGCCACCCCTGCACACTAAAAATAATTGTGAAACTTTATCAGCCAGTCAGTGATTCGAATTAATGTTAATAGATATAGATTCATTCCGCACGTTAATATGTTAAATAGAGAATAATAAACAGAAATAATGAATAATTCATCCATTTATCAAGGCCTATTGCGTTAAATGTCATTTTTGATCGAAAATTAAATAAGTTTCTCTTTTAAGATTCGTCTTAATTTAACACACACACTTTTCTTATTTGCAGAAAATACAACTGTTAGTAGAAATGATCGATACTTTTATAATCACGTATAACGTATAGAATAATACAACAGGTACCAACATTTTCAGCTACCCCAAAATAACCACATGCTTATATTAACGCACCAAAAAGTATAAAATACTGTTCTTTCTCTTCTATAACGTTTAAAAGCGTGGGACACTCACTATAGCTATATTTCATTTAATTCATCGAATGCTCCACGCTTTTAAACGTTATAGAAGAGAAATGCATTTATATTCTACTTTTTGGTGAGTTAATATAAGCGTGTTTTTGACATTTTTTTTGAAACTATAAATTTTAGTTTTTAACTTTTTAGTCTTTGATAAATTTCAACTCTTGCGGTAGTAGAGTACAGTTTAATTAATTTTTTTTAAATATCTACATTTTTTGAAGTGAAAACTTCCTTAGGCGCGTTAGGCACTCTTTGCCTGGGTACTGAAATAAAGTGAAGCGTTCGCAACCCGACCGTAAGAATTCGCAAACCGACGGTAAGAATTCGCTGTATCGGGGTTACTCGGCTCAAACACGAACACGTAAGCAGTATGCCGCGTCTCAACTGACTGGTCGCTCTCTTACAACAACTATGCCCGGCTGACATATTATCACTTATATTATTAAAAACGGCAAGCTACACAGTCCCATCTATAGCTCAGTTAGCAGCGTCTTTGCGTTGTATGCATAGGGACCTCGATTCGTAACCTGATGGCATCGTAGAATTTTTGACGCATTTTTTTTCTAAATTCTACATGGATTTATTTATATATTTTTTAATTTTTGTTATATTCTTTCTTTGACAATAATTATAATTTTTTTAAACCTAGGGTGGAATTAATTAAAAATACAATTTTAGTATTTTAGTAATAAATTATTTTTAGTTAACAATTAGTTTAACAATCAATATTGTTATTACTTCCTATACTGTACAAATTCACTATTTTAGTGAAAATAACATAAGGACATCAGACGATATTAATCGCCATAACATGCCCTTATTAATTATTGTAGAAAGGCTACATAAGAAAAATTTCAATGCACCGCCGGGAATCGAACCCGGAACACCCAATATCGCGTCGGGCAAGTTTTCCAGTTACTCCACGGTGCCCATGGCGTACACATAACTCCTTATGTTCATTTCACTAAAATAGTGAATTTGTACAGTATAGAAAGTAATAACAATATTGATTGTTAATCTAATTGTTAACTAAATAAGATACTGTAAGTAATTTTCTCGCAAATAATTGAAATTATTTTTAATTTATAAATGCGCTATAATAGATGACACCAAATTAGAAAATCTGAAGTTTTCACTTCTGTCGTGTGGTAATAAGCACACACCCATTTTTTTTATTATATACTTAACATTAATATTATTATCAAGTAATCTTGAATCGGCGAACGAACTATATTTTGTTATACTCTTGCCGAGTTCAAACTGGAGAGCGGCCGCGACTAATTGAAAAGTTTTATCATTCATATACAGTCGAACGCTTATCGTTCGGGACATGTCTGCTTTTAATGAACTCGCAGCTTATCAATTAATATTTAAAACATCAAATAGAACGTCAACTCACTTCACACATTATTTATGTAAATGAATTTAATTATGATAAATAAATGTGCATTAAAATATTTTTACGCTTTTCAAAACTCATTAAAAATACATAACAAAGAGATAGGCACACGAAAATCTGCATAAAATTGAAA
Organism: Mongoloraphidia duomilia; assembly: GCA_039654895.1. Taxonomy (NCBI): domain Eukaryota; kingdom Metazoa; phylum Arthropoda; class Insecta; order Raphidioptera; family Raphidiidae; genus Mongoloraphidia; species Mongoloraphidia duomilia. The sequence goes on along the minus strand of CM077522.1, from coordinate 23,042,806 downwards.
CATTTTCGTACTCTTTTTATATGTGCTTTGAATTTACAGTAGCCTTACTTATTTGAATAATTACTTATATCAACCCTGAACAAGGAATTTGTTTTATGCTGTCTGATGTCACTTTATTTTGAAAGCTCTGAAAAAAAACGAACTAATAACGCAAATGAGAGAGATTTACATATTTTTCTTTCATAAATAAAAACATAATGTCTAAGAGTTTGAGGTAGAACCTGCTTTATTCTATAAAAAAAAAACAGAAAAGTCTAACTTTTGTTGATAGTTGAGAGAAAATAGTACCTACCATGTAAAAATCGGTAGACCCATAGTTTTTTTGTCTTTTTTAACAGAATATGCGTGAGTTATGTCATATATACTAACGTAATATAGTGTAACCTCAATATAACGAGCCTCAATATAACGATTTCCTCGATTTAACAAATTTTTCGAAATCCCTAGAACTGCCTGTAAGAGCTAATGCAAAATATACCTTTACATTACGAATACACATATTAATGTTTGAGTCCATTGTAATTTAATATAAGTAATTTGATGGGAAAGATGGACAAATATTGACAATTGACGAAACGTTGGCGATAAACAAAAAAGTTTTACATACGAATATTTGTCCATCTTTCCCAATTACTTATATTACGAATACATTTGTCAAAAATCTCTTTATAACGAATTTTCAATCATTGCAAAATATAAATAGAAAGTATTATTTACCTCTATATAACCTTTACATAACGTACAATAATTCATGTCTCGACAGGTTCAGACACGTTAAATTTTTCGTAAGACAATCATTGGTACTTTGATGCTAAGTAATGTAAACACTGCTGTTTGTCACTGACCACTGTTGTTAGTTTTAAAGTTGCAATGACTGAGAAACGAAAAACGTGTTCCTTAACATTGTTAAAACGAATCGTAGTCCAACCTAACCACTATATAACAAACCTCATTGTGACAAATTACTTGGTATAACGAATATTTTCTAATTCCCTTCAGTTTTGTAATATCGAGGTTGCACTGTAATGAGTTTTGGTAACCTTTCGAACAATGAAAAAATTGTTTCAAATGAGACTCAATCCTTGGATCTCGTAGCCTTTAACATGTATAAGGCTATAATTAGCCATACGTGAACCATTAAGCAATTTAAAAGTTTATTGAGACTTTCCGAAGATGTGCCAGTCCTAAATAAGAATTACCAATTGTCCATTAATTATGAATATTTTAATTATTAGTTGAAACACAGTAGAAAGTTGAAATATACAACAACATTATTTTTTTTCTTTAAAAGAATATAAAAACTTCGTTAACTGTGGTGCGCAGCGTACGCTTGATGCAGACAATATAGTCTAACCAGTGAAAAAGCATGGGTTAAAACAAATTTTGATAACTACTCTTTGGTTAATTGTTTGACTATATACCTACTTGCATAACTCTTGCTGACGCATTATTTTTTTGCAATGTAAAACTGTTTCTGTTTTTTTTTTCGGGACAAACTGCGTCCCGCAAGGATTTTGAACGGGATGGCTGAAAATAGTCTTAGCAACGGGATGCCCCGGAAAATCCGGGACAGTTGGCAACGCTAGTCTCAGAGCTCGATTTCAAGTTATCAGTGAGACTCATATTATGTGTTCTCATGGCGATTAACGTGTTAATTACTTTTTATTTATGCGTACACCATTCAATTATGTGTAGTATAATGTAACGTTCTTTGTAACGAGATCACAGTGGCACTGACTACAGCAGTAATTTAGCCCGAGGCTACATTATTATGCGCATATCTATATATAGATAATAAGTAACGTAAAGGGCTAACCCCGTTGTGAGGCGATTGAGTACTTGAGTACGCCGTTTTATCGCTGCCTTACAATTTGCCGAACATACGGGCTTGGTCTTATGCATGCCATAGTGTCGAGATTATCAGCGGTCTAAGTGACACATCCGGCGAACGGAGAACAGATTCCCTTTGCGGTAGACCATCGTCAACTCTAAAGCAGCCGGAGAGTCACACCGACCAACTACGTCACTTCGACATCTACTGATATACAGGATATTCTGGCCAACGAAACTAAAGCATAATATATCCGTCATTATTTCAGCAAAAAAACAACAACAAACAAACAAACTCGAGTCGCAGAGTCAATCCGCTAATTAAGTTAATTGTTTTTGGACAAAATAAAAAATGTTACCACTTAATACAACTTCCTATACTAGAAAGTTAATAACTAATATTCGATTTTATCAATTTATACCAGTAAAGTAATTCACTTCTGCAAACTAGTGTTTTCATAAAATTTGGGAACCCGGTCCCGTTGGGCCGATTTTAATGAAATTTTAACAGCAGATTTTAATCTTTACTAAAGTGGTAAATTTCAATTTTGAAACAATTCCGAGAATTTTTTCGATATTTTTGGACCTAAAAATACTTTTCAGCCTCTAAAAACAACGTTTGAAATAGTCCTATTGCGAACACATTTTTGTAGGCTTCGTGCGGTGATGGATTCCAACGTGCATACCAAATTTCGTTAAAATTAATTAATCTCGCACATATACGAGTATATAGAGAGAAAGATACGCTAAAACAACAGTGTCCAATGTCCATATTATATAAAAGGTGTATTTGGTATCTTAAGGTGTATTACGTTTGTTATATCCTACAGAAGTGTAAAATAACTGACCTGTTTGGTATTTCAGTATCGGACTAAAAGTGTAATAACTATTAGTCCCGATTCTCGAGCAAGTGTACATAGTTTATTGTAGATCCCGTGATATATGTCTGAATTTTACAATCGCTTTAACAAATTTGATACTTTTTTCGTTGTTTTTTACATTTTTTGTCTCTTAAAAATGAATGAACTTCAAAATGTAAAATTATGGCAGTCAGTTTAACATTTTTACGACCAAACAAAATGTAGAAACTAGAAAGAATGAATTCAGCCAATCTGTCATTTATCTATTTTGTAATGCGTATATGCACAATCTACTCAGAATCTACACTAGCCCGTTTGTTACAAGTGTACATTTAGCTTACACTTTTGGTAAACTTTTTTACACTTTTCAGTAAAAAATTTCACGAGTTATCTACACTACACTTTGATACCAAACACACCTAAAATGTTGCTAAAAACTTAGCAAAACCGAAACCTTTTGAACTTTACCCACTGACGACGCGACAAACTTGCTGAAAACGCAAAGAAAATAGGGGAAGATTGCTGCCAAATCTCGTCATATGTTGACTGTTAAACAAGTATGAAGTTTCTCTTTTGTCTCCTTGATGTGAATTCAACATGACTTAAAAGTTGGAGGGATGGCGCACTAATTCTCCCGTTCTAAACCGCTTAAAATCATTTAATTCTTGACATTTTGTGCATGGAGCAGTTCTAGTGTAAACAGCTTGAGAACAATTTGTTCATAAGAATTAAGAAGGCTGAGTTATTTAGTAAAATTGAAAACTTTTATTTTTATTGTGGAAATACCGAGGGAAATACAATATACATGAGAATATTAATTGATGCATATTGTGATATAATAAGTTTACTCCGATATTTATATGATGGTTCAATATTAAATCCATAAACTCATAAATGTTTGCTGTTTAGTACATTTGACCACATTTACCTTTAAAAAGCTAAAAATGCGATCGGTAAAAAAAAATTCTCCATGATGGACAAACTGAAATTAGTATATTTTCCGTCAACTACAATTTATTTTACCCACTATAATTGTGAAGGCCGTTGATCCTTCTATATCGGCGACTTTGTAAATATTACACATACAATAATATTAATATCTGGGGGCCGAGCTTTGCTCGGATGAGTTCAATAAAAACAGTACTTAATATGCTGTGAGATATTATTTTCTCAGAATATTATTCCGAAACGAATTTATTTCTGTAACATAATTTAAAATAATTGTTTCTGATATTTTAACTACCTATGTGTATTTTTAAGCGTAAAAACTAAGTATCAACTTGATTCAAGCATTTTTTCCTGTAAATATTATTTAGGTCGCCATTTTCAAATCTACCGCCGTTATTGTTTTGTTGACTGAAGAACTCGCAAAAACCGATTTTCATAGATTGAATATCTTGTAAAAATGTTCGAATTGGATGAAATTTTGCTCACCCGTTGCCATTTTAACAATCCAATTTTAAGCATTGATACTAAATATCAACTTTATCGAAGTAATTTTTCTCTGTGATGTCATCTTAACAACATCCAGTAAATTTCAAATATTTTTTTTTGTATAGGTAGGTACCTACTGAAAAACTTACAAAAATCGATTCTTTTAATAACAAACGTCAGACTATAACCTGCGCAAAACTTTTTTTGCATGTATCTTTACCATATTTTTTAAAAATCGATGTGTTTTGATATACATGCCTGCGGCGCTAGAAGTGCGGCCCTTTGGGCCGCCGTGCCAATTTTTAGATACGCAAAACTTTTTTGTATGTATCTTAACAATAGTTTTTAAAAATCGATGTGTTTTTACACAGACCCGCGGCGCCAGAAGGGGCCGCCGTTTTATCATTATTTACATCTTGTGCAAGGCACTTCTTATATTAGTGTTCATTTACAATTTTAACACTTGTGATATATTATATAAAATTTATGTAGAAGACTTCGAATCAATCTGACTTTAATTGAGCGAGTTATAATAAATAAAAAACACCTTTTTTTTAATTGCTCCCCTCTGGAGCCAAAATTCCTACCTAGATCGATTTCTCGCCCCGAAAAATCCCCATTCTGTAAATTTCATCAAAATCGTAAGGCTGAGACTACATTGACGTTGTTTTCGACCACATCAGATCAGACCAGATCAGATCCGTATTGTCGGATGTGAACAAACACCAGTAACCTTATTGAAGTGGCTACAGTTATCACTTCAAACCGCGCCAGATGTCAGATTGCAACAGACACGTTCCGACGGTCGGACGATATCAGACATGTTTGATATTTTCGTCAGACTACGGCCGTACATTTGACAGTTTTCAACAAACAGTGTTGTGTATCCTAAATTTATGCTAGCTATTATTACCATTTTATTTAAGACGTGTTTAAATATCAATTGTGAGTATGGACAAATCACTTTTAATTGATCTAATACGTGAAAATCCTCCTATTTGGGATAAAAGATTTAAGATACCACAACAGGGACGTGAAAGGTCTTTTGTGGAGAGATATTGGCGAAAAAATGAATCTTTCAGGTATGATTTAAAAGTATAATAATTTGTTTAATCTATGATCAGTAATCCATAAATTGAAAGTAAATTAGCTCTGATCGATTTCAACACATTGTTGAAGTTTGTTTTGTTTGTTGTTTATAATAGGACTCGGAATTTTTCAAATTATAAAGTATTCGAATATTCATTTAAACTTCTATTCGAATAGTTAAAATTAATAAAAACTGAAAAAGGTCCAAAATTTCGCTGTTTTTTGGATTTTTACAAAGATCCGGCAGTCTGCCGAGATCGAAATAGTCACGGCCCTCACTACACTGGTTTCCCAACAATTTTTAAATCAAACAATGCTGGGCAGTCATAACAAATAGCATAACTATTGTTATTTGTTAAAAAATACATTATATTTCTGGAAAAATTGTTATCTCTATCGCTAATCTAAAATCATAAATCGCATATTGAAATCAAAACATAAACAGAGCAATGAGCAATAATTGGCGACAAACGATACTCATGTATAAATATATAGATAGATAGATAGATATATATATTTAACAACATTTGGTACAGTTAGTACAATAGTTGCAAGTCAAAAAAGGTCTAGGTAAGATTATACGTCATACTACATTTAACGTACTTACCTATACATATTTTATATAGGTAATATAAAAATAACATACCTATTTATTTAAATATTAGCTAAAACTACTTACATAATTATGTTTAGATTTTATTGTTGCTATTTTTTTACTTTTCAAATAATTACTGATTATTTTAATAAGTTAAAGATTGACTGTCAGATAAATTTGACATAAATAATGAAAATAGTTTGTTTTTTCCAAAGCCTACTCACAATACGACACTGTTTTATGACGTTAAAAAAACTGTTTTTTAAAATGATAAAATCGATAGGAAAACGAATTTTTCCAGGGATGAGACCTAGCTAAATCGATTTTTTGCCCCCCGAAACCCCTTTTCGGTAAATTTGATCAAAATCGTTAGAGCCGTTTTCGAGAAAATATTTATATAGATACATAGAAACATATATACAAGATTTACTCGTTTAATAATATAGGGGGATAAGCAAGATCAAATAATTGTATCAAAATGTTAACGTCTCTCTATTTCTGAAACTTCAAAAGAATAAATGAAATCTCTGTCGGTCTATATAATTTGAGGTTCTAGGTTAAACTTTATGTTTCTCGAAAATCCTTGACAATCAGTAGATGTAAGTTAGATCCAACTTGAAACTGAAGTAGGTATACACACTTCAAAGTTGGCCTGATAATGACCGTGGCAGTCGCCATACGCGCTGCCGCCAGCGCTCTGATATTCATTCCAGTGTTTATATATAATACGAAAGCTATATGTCTATATAATTATTATGTGCTTTTAACTCCTACAATATGGACTTGTAAAGGTATCTTTAGATATTTTGTAATATTATACAAAATTGAATTGAATTGTGGATTATAGACGCTCGACAACAGAGGTAATTAGCGTCTAATATTATACATCTTAACTACAGACTACAGTTTACTCATAATTAATACTGATATAATTAACACTTGACTAGGTACCACCTCGGGTACCACTGAAATTTAGTCAGTTTTATAGGTTCGTCTTCTTCTAGGTAAAACAGCTCTCCCACTGAATATTAGTAATCTGCAACTACAAAGCTACCACGACTTTACGCCCTTTCGTGGTCTCTATAGGTACCAGCGTTGCCAATCTGTGGGGACTTCCCCAAATTGCTGAATTTTAACTAGTAAGCTTATTGGGGAATTTGTGGGGAGAGCCTTGATGCGGGGAAAAAACGAGGATTTTCGAATAATTTATAGAATAATGATATTATTCTGATGGTTGAGTAGACTCTAAAAGTTCAGAGCGACAAATTGCGATTCTCAGAATTGATAAGAAGATTCAAAGAAATACTTCTGTAGCTCGGGATCAAATGATTGCAATACTGATGTTTAGGATAATTGCATTTTATTTTCTGTATTCTGAAGATGACACAAAGAGTGCCGAAACGTAAGTAAATAATATACAATTATCCTAAACATCATTAGATCCCTGAGCAACAGAAGTATTTCTTTCAATCTTCTTAATGATATCAATTATGGGTATTTTAGAAAATTGTCAATGGCCAGCCTCGAAAATCGAAATTGATGCACAGAAAATGTTATTATTAATCACCGTCTAGGATATGACAAAGAATGGTTTATGTAGCATATACTCGAGACAAAACACTTATTAAAATTCCTCAAAATTAGGAAATGTTGAATATATTACCCATTGTGTTGATTGTAATGTAATTCACAAAGAATTATACAAGGTAATAGAGGCAGTTTATTGGGATGATCAACATGCAACTCCTGTTTTTACAGCAATGGCTATCTTTTCCTACATTCATCTCAATCCTCAGCTATTATTAAGGCAAAAAATAAATTCTTTGATTCTTTAACTATCACGTGGTATATTTTTATTTTCGATATAAACAATAGTTTTGCAACACGAAACTTGGAACCCTTATTTCGTTATCATCGGATTTTCAGTTATTCTCCCCATATACAAGAGCAAATTTATATAGACATATTTACGTCAAAAGTTTTAAAATGTAGAATTACGGGAAAAATGTGATGCCCTCCTAATAGTTTATGTCTGACATAGTTAACCACTAATCCAGGGCACAACGTCCTTAAATATAGTAATCCTTGTGCCCTGCTTAAACCTTTTTTTATTCATTCTATATAATGTAATGCACTGTATTATGTGGTTTTAATTCACTCTTCGCTAAATCTGTATTAGGTACACGGACATAATATAGTTAGTCCGAATAACAAATAGTATTTGCGCGTGCGTGTAAATAAGGATATTGGGATGTTCATAAAGACTACTTAAATTGTCATTTTGCTGTATATTATTAAGGGTTTAAAATTGACCACCGCTGTGCGTATTACGCTAATACTTTGCCGTTCACATTACTATTCGCGTATATATTATATATTTCCATTACATATTTATAACGCTCGTTCGTACTCACACAATATATTATATTGATTTATTTAAACAAACAAATTCGTATGTACATCCACCTTTATTAAGCACGTATCACTTTTAAGAGCCCACAAATACCCCCTGCACTCTTAATCTCAAATCATTTTCCCTTCGCCTAAAAAGGATTATGGCTCTCCCGACGCTATTTTAAAGCTAAATGGTTCGTATAAAAAAAAAATGAATTTGAATTTGAAAACGCTAAATAAAAGACCAAGAGTCAGACTACAGATCCGTCAGGCGAAAAATTGAAAAAAAAATTCCTGGAAAAACTTACAACTTAAAAAAAAAATTATGAATTACGTAATCTTCCACACGTAGCCAAAAAAGCCAAAAAAAATCGCCTGTAGGATTTGTAGTGTGGTTCTTGGCTCTTTATTTAGAGTTAAACCGAACCCTTTAGCTTTAAAATAGCGTCGGGAGAACCTTAACCGTTTTTAGGGTAGGGGAAAGGATCTAAGATAAAGAGTGCAGGGGATATTTGTAAACATCCAATGCTCTTAAGACTCTCACAGATCAACGCGGGACAGCGGGAGCGGGAATGGAAGCGACTTAGTCGCTGATATATGGCGAGATGTCCCAGCAATTAGCATTTACACTCAAGCGATATCCTGCTAGCAAATCTCACCATATAATTTGATTCAGTGCCGAGTTAGCTCCCGCCTCCACTGTCTTGTGATGATCTGTGGGAGCCTTTAAGCTCCTTTAGAAATTTTGCGGTGTTGTGAAAAAATCAACAGTTATTTTCAGATTTTTTAATACTCTAAGTCCATATTATCATTTAGTTTATTTTTTTACGTTCAGAAACATATTAATTTAAAACAGTTAAAACCACTTTCCTACAATCATTACAGTATAACTTTTTAGCATTTCTTAGTGCTTCTTTTTTTATTTAAAATTAGAAATGTAATGTTTCATAATCAGTGTAGCCGAATTTACAGATTTATTCAAGGTAAAATTGCCAAAAAATTCAAGGAGTTGAAAATAGGCAAATTAATGCATTTAAAATTTTATTCCTTTTATGAATGTATAAGGTATCTACTCCTGGGTACTACAAAACTATTGATTTTAAAATAAAAAGACACGTGTGTGTTTTACACCCGGCGGAAGTTATACTCCTTAACATATACCCCGCGACTGGTACGGCAGCGATATCTATGACTCGAGGTACAAAGTGTTCTTGGCGTGACATCTAATGGAATTTTTCTAAAGCTCAACAACTATATCTGGAGTGGGGCGCGCGTTTCGTTCAACGCTTTGCGTAAACTCACCCGGAGTCGCATAAAGAAGTCTAACTTCTAAAAAGTTTTGAACATTTTTTGTTGTAATTGAACTTAAGAATATAAAAAAAATTCGAATTAAAAACTAAGAATCAATGTCGCTCAATTGTTGAAACAATGTCAATTCAAACACTACCGTACTAATTATAAAATTAATTGATTGTGACCTTCCTTGACAAGAATATGAATTTTATTTATAAAAATAAAAATTACAGCGCTACATGTAGCCGTACTAGTTTACCGGCCGGCAATATCCAAAAGGTACAAAATTCCTGTATTCGTTTCATATACAATGTTAATCGCAGGTCACATATTACACCAATTTTAAAAGAACATAGCATATTAAACATGGAACATACTAGAATATTTCATATCGTTATTTTATTACATAATGTTTTAAAAACTCAACAACCGTCGTATATATTCCAGTACTTAAATAACATTCAAAAATATCATATGTATAAAACAAGAAACTGTTTAGATCTGGAAATACCTTTATCAAAAACAGCAGTAGGTAAAACATCTTTTTTTGTATGTGGTCCAAAAATTTGGAATAGTTTACCTTCTGACCTGAGATTATGTAATATGAAAACTCTAAAAAAAAAATTAACGGATTATTTGTTGAATTAGTTAAATACTAAGTATATTTTTAATGTGTATTTGTTTTGTTTTGTTGTTTTGCTTCGTTGTTACATTTTATTGTTACATTTTTATATACTGTATGTACGTATTTGAAATTTGAAATTGAAAAGGGCAGACGTTTGACAGCCTGCTAAAGGCTTTTGTCTGTTCCTAAATAAAGATCTTATTATTATTATTATTATTATACTGGAACACGATTTTGCAAAAAAAATGATTGCGAATAATTTTTCATACGTGTGCGGCGATTCAGCCGCATACGATTGCTTGCAAAGTGAACGCTTATAATTAGTACACTTGCATATTTACTGCTCCCATTTTATTTTTGTGACAGTATAAAGACTAAGTCTATAGACACATACAAAACAATATGTCAGGATTATAAAATACACAACAGTATGCAAACTGCGTTAAATATACAACAGTGGACAATGCATAATATATTGTGACATATTTTATATATAGGTCTTAATGAAAAATAATTGCATATATGCGAGAAGTAACTAGTAAGAGTTCCGATCGATCCTTGTTGGTAAAAAAAATGATTAGGGAAATATATTTTGTATTTTTACTGTCGATAATACAATCATTGAAAATAATTAACAAATAATCCCGAATATAAAAATGACAAGGGGCACAGTAATTACAATTGTGCCGCAACCGAGACGGTAGAACTACTTCCAAAGTTTTATCTTAAAATGATAACATGTCATACATTATACAAAACACAAACTATGGGGTAACTATGGAAGTTCGCATCACACATTTTTAAGAACGCGTCATTTTACCCCCCTATTATATCGCCGGGAAAGACATAGCTCTACGTCAAAAAAAAACTCATGATGCAGTGAAGAACTCGGCTAAAACATGCATTGGGCATTTTAATTTATTAATATGGGAATTTAAATTTCTTTTTGGACAAAATTTAAAATTCAACCCTTAATACATCCCTTAGAATGATTAAATTTTCTCAATTTCAATATTCGGTAAACCTTTTTTCATGCCATCTTCATCAAATTAAATACACCCTTCAGTATAAGTAATTCACTATTCGCAAACTAGTGTTTTCATAAATTTTGTAAGTCCGGCGTCTAAATAGTTTTTTTAAGAAAAGGAGATCATGAAACTAATATACATTTTAAGAACCGCTGGTATAGCGTATAATTAATTATTCTTGCCACAGTGCGCTTATAAAAACGTCAAAAGAAATAAATATAAAATTTGAAAAATATCATTAACACATTTTTTTTTATCTTTTAATAATATATTAGCATCGTCAGGAGAGGATTAAAACTCATTATCTTCTGATGATGCTAACATGGTTAGAGAAATGTGCGTCAAGAAAAAGTGCTCATGTTTTGGTGTTTTGTTTCATAAGTAAAAACGAATGTCACAAAATTATACAAATAAATTATTACATAATGATTTCCAATACTACAAATGTAAATTTTTCTTCTGAATACGAAACTATAAATTACTATTATTGGAAGTTGGAGGTGTCCACAGCATTCGCGTATTGCATAATATTTGACGTATGCATTATAATTACTTTGCGAGGAAATAGGCATTATAATTGTTACAGATCACCCTGTATATAAACGGCAGGCAAAAGTTCTGAGAAACGAGGTCTGCTTACTGTAACAACTAGTACCTGCGCGAAAGTCCTAAAGAAAGCGAGAACACACTAGGCTTAGGCCACGCAGCATATATAAACAGCCAGTGCGAATGGGTGAGACAATCAGTCAACGGTGAGTCACGCAGTCAAATCTACGGTGGATCAGTGATATAAATAGTGCCGTGATATAAATAAATAGATTGATAAAATAAATACTAATGTAGTGGAAATATTTACGAGTTATTAGTTAAGTGCTATTTATTGTTTTGTTTTGCTTTGTTTAAGAATTACTGTTTAGTTATTGTTTACTTGTGTTGATTGTTAGAACTGACTTTTCGTTGTTGCATTCATTATTATTGTGTTTTTAATTATTGCAAATAAATATTTATTCCGCCAACTCAGAAAACAGTTTTGTAACATAATCATTATTATCCAGGTGTGCAAGCTTTCACGGCCGGCATTGTTCCAAGTCTTCATGATTTCCGGGCTTGTAGGCCGTGGTCCGTGGACGAAACGTCAGGTAGAAATACCACCGGACCACGGCCTACAAGCCCGAAAACCATGAAGACTTGGAATAATCATTATTTTGAAGTAAATTATACTCTGGTCTATATATTATTAATTTACATTTAAAAGTATTCAGAAGCACAAATAAGTAACATTAGTACGAAGAAAAAAATATAAAGCATCAAATTGGCATATTTTTAAATTGAACAAATATACAGAGTGTCTCAGATCGATCGCTTACGGATAGTAGAGTGAATTAGAGAAAAACATGTATTCTGAACAGAAAAGCTCTTCTTATACATTTTTTGATCCGATGTACAGTTAATTTAATTAATTGACCTTTGTTGGCGAACGTCTATAATTTACAATATCTATCTTTCAATTTAATTAATTGTCATCAATAAGTTGAGCGTTATACAAAAGCACATTAACAAACCACCCCTACCCCTACTCATTGGTGTTATTGGTCATAATGGGGTTGACCCACATATTATTTTACATATTTTATTTATTTAATCGGCAGTGTTTTTGAATTTAAGGTTATCAAATTTTTTTCGGAATTTTTAGGCCTTAAAAATAATAAAATTGAAAATTGTTAGTAGGATGACGTCATAGAACTATGTTCGCGCTTGCATTCTAACTGCTAACAGCCAATAAGAGTAGTCAGCAGAAATGAAAATACACTGTTGTCGTATTTACAAGTGTCAAGCACCTATCAAGCATCAAGAAGCGTTTTTTAGTATTTTTGTTATTTCATGCGTTCAAATATCTATGTATAATGTTATTTTTACACATTATTTTCAGGCGTTTTTACTGAGAAATTAATACAAGTGAGAATTACAGAATTTGAAATTTCACGTCACAACGACAACATGACAACGCTATCTCTGCAGCCATATTTCGTAATTTTCATGACGCGCGTCTTCTGATTGGCCTTTTTAACTAGCTGCAATTTTAAATTATGTATTATTGATATAGGTACAGGTGTAGTTCGGGTAATCCATATTGTAGAAATTAAATAATGTAGACCAAAAACCCGAAACTTACGAAAATGGATTTAAAAGTAATGAAATTATATTTGTTTTTTAAAAAACTTAAGAATTACATTTATTTACATTTATATTTACATTTTTTCTGAGGATGGCGAAATTTTAAGCCGAAACGATCGTTACGAGAATAAACTTATTTTTTTAAAAATTATTCGGGTTTTTGGTCTACATTATTTAATTTCTTAAATTAGGTACAGTCGCGGACTTAAAAAAGTTTACACCTGTATCATCTAGTTACCGTTTTTTTTTTAATTTTCGCATATTGTAATTTGGCTTTTGATAGTAATGTATCAATTACTAAGGTTACATCCTAAAAATTCAATAATAGTAATTTATGCTACATGTGGGATAAGTAGCAAATAATCTGACAGTCGTGTTTTGCGACATGAGCGTAAGGTTTATGGGGCATTCGTATGAAGACGAGTCTTCATACGAATGCCTCATAAACCTTACAGCGAATGTCGTAATCACGACTGTCATATTTGCTACTTATCCCACCTGTAGCATACAATACTTTTTACAACTACTGCTCTGAAAGTTGACTTTGAGAGAAATAGGGTAGAAGTACCGTTTTTGGACAGTTTAAATTTGAGTTAATTTATAAAAAATTGCAATATTAAAATGATTTTTTATTGAATTTTCATTTTTTTACACCTAATTTAATTACTATACATGAACGATAAAAAGTAAATTATTATCGCGACATTAGATGGCGTTTCAGTAGTCTCTAGTAAAGTGAAAAAGATAGAGTGAGTTAAGTACAGATTGTGTTCGTGAGGTTATATTTCTATAGTAGTATAGTTTAGGCGGAATGCGTGCAGTTATGTGATATATAACCGAACATGCGCGTTTATGAAACACATATAGTCAAGTATGCGATTATTGTGTATTTCGGAGATGACATACAGCGCTCGAAAAGTCAACTTCCAGAGCAGGCGTTGTAAAAAAAACTATTATCAAAACACCTCAGTTGTTTATTATACAATCCAAATTACTCAATATTAGTCAATTAAAACATAAAAAGATTTGATAATATTTGATACTAGCAAATTCCTTCCTCCAATCTTGCAATGATTATTCTTTTTTTTCATCGTTTTAATAATTTCAAGGCATTTAAACGACAATTATTTCTTTTAATTTTTGACATTTACATTTACGTATTAAAAACTAATTTTGTTGCTAAGCTACTGACTTTTTGTGAACTTACACTGAAAAACACAAGTGTAAAATTTATTAAGTCCGCGACTGTACATACTTTAAAATTAGATTATTAAAAAAAAATTATATACACTTCAAAATTCCTACCAAAAATATTGATTAATACACCTAGAGTACAATATGATATCCGTAAAAAACAGCCACTTTCAATAAAGTGGATAAACCCCATTAGGGTACATCGGATCAAAAAATGTCTAGGGACTTTCCTGCTCAGAATTTATTCTTTATTTAACTGTACCTACTGTCCATAGGCGGTCAGATCGACCTATAATCAGCCTATAATATATTCCAATACGGTTCACAATTTTATGTTATAGAATTTTTAATTTTTATAGTTACAGTCGAGGTTACAGTTTACACAAAAAAGTTAATATTACAAATAAAATTTTCAAACACAGTTACTCATATACAACAGTTACACTCACAAATTCTGTTAGTATTTGTTCGTCGTGTTTAATGGTCAGCTGCCCCTTTTTTGTGAAAGTGAAGGTACGCTCTGCAGCTATTTCGATTTCAAAGAATTATGTAATTAGCATCAACTAGTAATTTTTACAGACTACAAAAAATAAGTTTTCATTAAAGTAAAATTATTTAAATTTTAATTGTTATATCATTCATACAACGATTTTAAATTATTATTTTATTTATTCTTATATTTTGTAGGTAAGAGACATACTATTTTGTGAAAAAAGTAGAGAAAGGTACATGAAACAACTGATCAAATTCCAAAGAGCCGTCTCACATGTTGAGCTATTTTTGCATAATTTATTGTTCAATTTGTATTTGGTGTTCTATAAAAACAATTTCATGTAATATAATGAAATGAATATTTTGTAAAAAATAAGGGACTTATTTATTAATTTGTTTCACTCTCTAAAAACTCCTGACAGAATATTCCTCTAAAAAATAAAAAATAAATTGCCTTGTTCCAGTGGGTTCGTACCTTCTTTGTGCTAAGTAGAAAGGTACGAGCCCACAGACCACTGGTACAAGAACAATTATTTTTTCTTTTTAGACGAATAATATAATATATCTATTGTTTTTTTTTTATTTTTTGTAATTTTATTTATTTTTTGACAGCTGTCTGCAACTGACTTGTGCAGTATTATAATATACAGTGACACGCTTTTTTGTGGGACGTGTGGTCGCGAGTAAAATTACTAGTTCAGGAAGCGCATAGAATAGACTCGGAACAACCGTAACTTTTAAAAAACACAAGAATAAACGAGAGAGCGAGAGAGAGAGATTGCATAGATTATAGACGCACAAATCAGTTAGATACACCCCTTGTTAATAGTCTGAAAATGGCAGAGATTTCGAATTTTGGTGACAGTATGTATATAAATTGTGTTCAAGTTTTCCAGTATGCATATAGGTCTAGAACGGTGTTCGGTTATGAGTGGTGGCCACACCAGGCGGTCACCGGGATTACATAACGCTTTACTACGCCGAAGTCCTCTCAAACCGCCGCCCGCCGACGTCCGTATACAACGAGCTGGATTTGTCTCCCCATTCTCATCCCCAACCCATCGACACCGCACAGTACGCGGCCCCCTTTTAATCTCAAACTAAAGCACTAACATTTCTGTTTCGGATTAAGGTCCCTCTCCACACACATTTCATACTTACCTACCTACCTACCTACTGTTAGATACCTACTGTGTGGCCGAAGGACAAAACTGCTTAAGTAGAATTTTTGGTAATTTTTTTCTTATCTTTTGATGAATGTAACAGTGAGTACAAAAGTTTATTTCCTACCTAAAATCTAAATTTAAACTGCGGTTTAGAAATTAAAACGCCTTATTAATTCTCCATAATGCAGCATTTCGTACACTTTTTCACCTATACGGACCTCTTAGAGATTAGAAAAATGATTTGTCACGAACCCCCATTAAAAACTGAATTATAAAAGTAATACATGCTTTATTTTCATAATTAAATGTAGTGTCAGAAGCCACAAATATCTAAATAAATATCAAATCTCAGTGGAATCGTAATTTATTTAATTTTTTGTTTCAACATATGCAGAGTCCATAGACCTCTTCGGATATACTCACGGACCCTTAGGCCAGTTTAGGAAACGCTGTTCTAGTGGATAATGCAGTGACTGATCACTACAAAGTGCACAGCTCCAAGAAACCTATATATCTACCTATAATTGGTGCCTCAAACAAACCAAAACAAAACAAGCCGTGAGGTGGGTCGTTTATTAGAACTAAAGTGCGACCCTAGAGGTCCACACAACGAACTTCCCAGTTTGATAAATATTTAATAACAATAATTAAATTAGATGTTATTTTTAACAATAATTAAAAAAAAACGGCTGAGCCGATTTTTATAAAATTTATGTCGGATCAAAATGACGTTAACACGCTTCGATTGACATCCTTACGAAGTCGATATAATTTTTTATTCGCGATATATTGTGTAAAATCTACTTTTTTGGAGTCTATTTGGTTAAGAAAAAAGAACGGCTGAACCGATTTTGAAAAAATTTCATTCAGATCATATTTACGTTAATACGCGTCGATTGGCACCCTAACGTAGTCGATATCATTTTTCTTTCTCGAGATTTCGTCTTAGAAAGAAATGAACACATACATAAGTACGTACGTACATACGTACACACACACACACACACATACACACACAGACACACATACACACACACATCTTTCTAAAAATAGTGTAGTGACCTTAAAAAAAAAATTTGTTATACATTTTGATTTCGATTTTCGGACCCATTACAATAACTTCCAATGGGAAGTTAAAAAGAAGACTAAAGTTTTTTATTTATAATTTTTACAGGGTATAAAAAGGCATAAAAAATACAATGAAAAAGATATATAAAATAAATACGGAATTAATCAAAAAAATTATATCAAATAATCAAATCGCAAATAGGTGTTAATACGATTTATAATATACGTTTGTGGATGAAGGTGCCTCGAGGCATATGATCGACAATGCTCTCTTTCCATTTTAGCGAAAAATGAAGAACTGGATTATTAAATGAATTGGACGATTAAATTGTCGTTAATCTTGTTTTAACGAAAATCTGGCATAAGCCGTTTTGCTTTATGACCACAGATTCTATAGGTGTTGCTGTTATACAGTAACAGTACAGACATACGCCGCTAATTGGAAAATAAAATTGTAACCAAGCACTCGAATGGAAAATACCAGTGGGAATTGTATTTAAAATATTACACAATACTGGACCCTTGTTGGCTGCACAAAGTTAAAATAATAAAATGATTGAAGGAAAGCTGTTTGGTATATGACTTAAAATGGTTGGGCCGGATTTATTTTAGTATTCTCTATCGGAAGTTACCTTGTGCACTCTTCGCCTCAAATCCTTTCTCTCGCCTAAAACGGTTATAGCTCTCCCGACGCTATTTTTGAAACTAAAGGGTTCGGGTAAACGCCAAATGAAAGACTAAGTATCACACTACAGAATATCCCTCAGGCGAAAAAATTTCCTGGGAAAACTTACAACTTTTTAAAAGTTACGTAATCTTTCACACGTAGACAAAACTTGTTTTCAAAATATTCACCTGTAGGATCTGTAGTGTGATTCTCGGTCCTTCTTTTGGCGTTTACCCGAACCTTATAGCTTTAAAAGTAGCGTCGGGAGAGCTGTACCCGATTTTAGGCGAGAGGAAAGGGTTTGAGATGAAGAGTGCAGGGGCAACTTCCAGTAGGAATACTCTTCATATCACAGCGTAATATAATATAGTACCTATGCTTCTCTCACTTTAATGTCGCTTTTGACAGAAAGTGTTAATTGGATTTTCTATTTACCTATTATTAAAAAAGCGGTCAAGTGCGAGTCGGGCCACGCGCAATGAGTGTTCCGTACAACCGTTAAATATAAAGATCTTATTTTATTTTAAAAAAATTTCATAAACTGGCAATTACTTCTTATAGTTTGAATGAGTTGTTTAAAATAATATGATTGTTTTCTATGGATCACTATCTTTCATTATAGACACTTCACTCGATGGGGTTGAATTTTTTTCATTTTTTTATAACGTGTTTGACCCCCATTATTACCCATAATTATCCAATTTATTTATCCATATCTACACCACAGCTTTGGGCCATAACAAGCTTAAACGAACAAATTTCACGTTTCTAGTTTGTACCGTTTCGCTCTGGGAACATGTGATAGATAGACAAACAGACACCGGAGTGAGGCTATTAAGTGTTCCGTATTTCCAATTTTGTTACGGAACACTAAAAATAACAAGCCGTGAGGTGGGTCGTTTGTTAGGACTAAAGTGCGACCCTTGAGGTCCACACGACGAACTTCCCAGTTTGATAAATATTTAATAATAATAATTAAATTAGATATTACACAGAAAAGTAATCATTTTAATCATTAAAACATAATTATTATTTATTTTTAACAATAATTAAAAAAAAAAAAAAAACGGCTGAACCGATTTTTATAAAATTTATGTCGGATCAAAATGACGTTAACACGCCTCGATTGACACCCTTACGAAGTCGATATAATTTTTTATTCGCGAGATATTGTGTAAAATCTTCTTTTTTGGAGGTTATTTGGTTAAGAAAAAAGAACGGCTGAACCGATTTTGAAAACATTTCTTTCAGATCATATTTACGTTAATACGCGTCGATTGGCACCCTAACGTAGTCGATATCATTTTTCATTCTCGAGATTTCGTCTTAGAAAGAAATGGACACATACATACGTACGTACGTACACACACACACACAGACATCTTTCTAAAAGTAGTGTAAAAATAGTGTAGTGCCCTTGAAACATAAAATTTTTTTTTCCTTTTTGATTTCGATTTTCGGACCCATTACAATAACTTCCAATGGGAAGTTAATAAATTGAAAATATGAAATGGTGCTAGACAAATAATATAACCCTAGGTGTTAAGGTGGCCGCATAAAAAATGACAAGAAGCACAATAATTACGATTGTGCCGCAGCCCGCAACCGAAGCTTTATAATGACGTCACATCTGTTAAAAAATATTAACATGACAAAAATAACACAAAAATACTATGGCGTAACTATACCGTGCGAGTTTTTTCAAAGCGTACATAGACTGTTTCACAATTTAAAATCGTGGTATAGACCGTGGTATGCAAGATACTGGTCTGCCTGGAAACTGCACACTAAATAACCCAGAGACTTGCCGACAACTATTTCCCCCAAAATACAAATTGTACATAAGAACCTTTTCTTCCACGGTGTACATTTTTTATAGAAAAAATATTAAATAAATCTCTGAACTTATAAAATTTATTATCACAACTCAACTCAATAATAATAAATATTGTAAATAAAAACATTCGTTTCCATAGTTTGTAACAATATCTATACCACGATTTCAAATTGTGAAACAGCCTATGTACGTTTTGAAAAAACTCACACGGTATAATGGTAATTCGCGTCACACATTTTTTGTAAGGCATCATTTTACCCCCTATATACCATCGGAAAAGATGAGTTCTACTTTAAGTGTATTGTTAGTCCAAGTGTATGCAAAAATGAATCTTACCTTAATTAATACAATATTATTACTGTTGTGTAACTCCAGAAATCACAGTCACGATGTAGAAAGTTTATGTATAATCTACAACAATTAAGCACAGTCCAGAAAATGGCACATAATACACTAGATTTACACAGCATTTCAACAATTTATAAAAATAAAACAAAACAAGCCGTGAGGTGGGTCGTTTATTAGGACTAAAGTGCGACCCTTGAGGTCCACACGACGAACTTCCCAGTTTGATAAATATTTAATAATAATAATTAAATTAGATATTACACAGAAAAGTAATCATTTCAATCATTAAAACATCAATAATTTAAAAAAAAAAAAAAAAAAAAAAAAACGGCTGAACCGATTTTTATAAAATTTATGTCGGATCAAAATGACGTTAACACGCCTCGATTGACACCCTTACGAAGTCGATATAATTTTTTATTCGCGAGATATTGTGTAAAATCTACTTTTTTGGAGGTTATTTGGTTAAGAAAAAAGAACGGCTGAACCGATTTTGAAAAAATTTCTTTCAGATCATATTTACGTTAATACGCGTCGATTGGCACCCTAACATAGTCGATATCATTTTTCGTTCTCGAGATTTCGTCTTTGAAAGAAATGTACACATACGTACGTACGTACGTACGTACGTACGTACGTACACACACACACACACACACACACACACACAGACATCTTTCTAAAAGTAGTGTAAAAATAGTGTAGTGACCTTGAAACATAAAAATTTTTTTTCCTTTTTGATTTCGATTTTCGGACCCATTACAATAACTTCCAGTGGGAAGTTAATAATTATTTATACTGATTAATTACAAAAATTGTCGTTTTTATAACGTTTAGACTGCTAATTTACATTCTAACTAAATTTATTACTCAAGCACGTTTTTCAATATTTTTTGTCTGACTGCGTTATTATACAAAAAGGGATAATCACGTTTAAAATAAAATTCTATAAAAGTCTACATTATAATATACCGACACAATTAATATTAAAAAATGTGAAAATTAGATTTATAGATCATAATATTTGTGGTTTTATTTTAAAGCCTGGATACCCTTATAATTAAAAAATGTAGTATTTAATAGTTCAGAAAGAATTTTTGTATAAGTAAGGCAGATGTAACAGATGCGAGGAAGGTCAGAAAGAATTACGTAAGTTAAATAGTGACATTGTTAATTTCTGAATGATACGAAATGGTTGCCGACTTATTATACAGGTGTCCTCAAAGACACTAAACACACGCCTTCCACATGTTCCTGAGACCAAAATAAGCCGATTTAAGTAAGCTTACCTTCTTACAAAATTGCTTAGTTTGGGCGCTATACGGCCCTGAAGTTACAATTTTGAAATCGTTTTTTTGTTATAAATTTAAAACGGCTTGTGCGATTTTGCTAAAATTTGGCACGTTGACATAGTTTTATGGAACAAAAAAACCCATGTTAAAATTATGATTAATATTAATCCATAGGCGTAGAAATCGGGTTTTTTAATATTTGAACGTTTCAAATTTCTACGCCAATGGAAGAAAAGGGGTTTAAGTATAAAATTTAGAATCAGTAACTTATTTGCTACAAAAAAGCTACTCTTAACAAGACTCGATTACTCTCATGGATTTTGAGAAATTTGTATTTTAATAATTCGCAGTAATTTTTACAAAATGAAGTAAAGCTACTAAAACATAAATAGAAATAAATAAATATGTCATAAAAAGTGGTCAAAGTGTCCACCATTTTTACGCATACAAAGATTTATACGACGAAGAAAATTAATTTACTCTGTGCATAACTTCTTCATTATCTCCAATTTTATTCTCAGAAAAACGCATGGCCATCTTATTTGTTTATTGATCAACTCATTATTATCAACGTATTATTATCGATTACCTTATTATTAAAATACAAATTTCTCAAAAACCATGAGAGTAATCGAGTCTTATTAAGAGTAGGTTTTTTGTAGCAAATAAGTTACTGATTCTAAATTTTATACTTAAACCCCTTTTCTTCCATTGGCGTAGAAATTTGAAACGTTCAAATATTAAAAAACCCGATTTCTACGCCTATGGATTAATATTAATCATAATTTTAACATGGGTTTTTTTTGTTCTATAAAACTATGTCAACGTGCCAAATTTTAGCAAAATCGCACAAGCCGTTTTAAATTTATAACAAAAAAACGATTTCAAAATTGTAACTTCAGGGCCGTATAGCGCCCAAACTAAGTAATTTTGTAAGAACGTAAGTTTGCTTAAATCGGCTTATTTTGGTCTCAGGAACATGTGGTAGGCGTGTGTTTAGTGTCTTTGAGGACACCCTGTATATAGGCGATTATAAATTAAAACTTAAGGCGGTGTCAGCTGATAAATGATAATAGTAGCTTCTATAAACGTAACTGTTATAATAGTGATCACTCTCTCACACATTAGAAACTATTAAATATAATACTAAATACAATGACAATGACAAAGTTAAGTGTATACGAGGTTATTTTGTATACAGTATAATAGTAAGTATATTGTGTGACTAGTGTGCTAAATACATCTTTATGCGTCAGGCACGATGTTTTCAGCACGAGTAAAAGGAGAGCGCTCACGAGCCTTGGCGAGTGAGCATCGCGAGTCGAATACGAGTGCTGAAAACATCGCACTTGATGCATATAAATATTTAGCACACGTGTTGCAAACTATACTTTATATACCACATGCATGATTTTAGACTTTAATTGAATAATTTAATGTCACTGACAGAAGTACATCTCATAATAAAAACATTGGGCTCGATACAATATTTATTCACTTTGTTACCATAGTAACCATATTTCATTTATAACATCGAAAAGCGTTTCTTAATGGATCATGACGTCACTCGTCAATAAACGGTCATTTAAGGTCTGCAAAACTGATACGAAAAAACACTAAAAGCGTGCATGTGTTACATAAACAATATTAATTATTCGGTTTCTGGTACTCTAGTCTCTAAGTCTACTTTAAAAGTAGATTTAAAGTTAAAAGTCGTACCAGAAACTGAGCATTACTTAATGCATGTTTTTAACAAAACATCTGTCTGTAATTTCGTTTTTTCCAGTATTTTGTACACTAAAAATAAATAAAACATACAAAATTTATTAAAATATGATATCATCAAATATTTCAATCTAAAATTTAATATGATTTTAGATTAAATGTCAAAGAAAAGGAAATTCTGGAAATTAATCAATTTCATATTTTTAACTAATCATTTTTCGGAAGTTATTATTTTCCCTCGAAACAAAGAAATTGCTATTTACGGAAGTAGCTTGTAATGACACAAAAATAAGATATTAAAACGATAAAATAAAATATTCAGTTTATTTGACATTATTCAAGATTCGCGAATCTTATTAGCTTGTTCGATGACCGATAATATATTGAATTTAAAAAAATTGAAGAATCCACTGTCGCATGTACTTTCCACTTCAAAAAGTACTGATAAAAATCTTAATTAAGCTAATGATGTCTTTGCACAAAATAATATGTAGATATAGATGTGTCGTACAATTAAATTCTAAAATAACGTCCACCGATGAAAAGAATATACATAGTACAGTGTGTCCAAAAAGTCTGGAATCACCCGATTAAAAACTAAACTGACAGTTATGTGGAAAAAAATTGTTAAAAGTTACCTTCTGATGTTACTCAATTGTTGTTTGTTTTGATGACCTTAAAAAGGTAATGACGTCATCAATATTTTCTTAAATGACACCCCTTTAATTTTTTTATTGTTTCTGATAGATCTTGGAATCCTCTACCTAGATGACTGTATCAAAATTTTAATATCTTACATAGGTAAGAAAATTTCAGAGAAAAATGCGATTAAATATCAGAAAACGAAAAATCATTTACAAACAGAAATAAAAGCAAATTACTTTCAAAAGTTATAGTAAATGTTCAAAATACGCTCCCTAAACATTTCGGTTAAATACATTTTGATGAATTCACTCGACATACACTAAAGTCATTTTGACATAAGGGGAGGGTAAGGTTAATTCGTACAAAAAAAGGCACATTTTTGTGAATTTTTTTCGACAACACAGTTAAAATCTATTTATTAAAACCAATGGGACATCAAAGTATAACATTTGAAGAATATTTTGTAAAATTTTCATGGAAAAATATTAAAAAATACGGCAATGGCAGAAATTATTTGGAAGCGTCTCAGAAAAAAAGTAGAATTGCGGTGCCCCTTATAACTTGGTGCTGGATCATCGGAAATCAAAAATGGAAATTTTTGTCGTTAGATAATCGCTTTCCCCAGGTAACGCTGGAAGGGTTTTTCGAAATTTCAATTTTTCAATTTTTGGGAACACTTCGAAGTGAAAAACGCGATTTTTCTTTGCAAAAATCGCGTTTTTCACTTCGGGAAAGCGATTATCTAACGACAAAAATTTCCATTTTTGATTTCCGATGATCCAGCACCAAGTTATAAGGGGCACCGCAATTCTACTTTTTTTCTGAGACGCTTCCAAATAATTGCTGCCATTGCCGTATTTTTTAATATTTTTCCATGAAAATTTTACAAAATATTCTTCAAATGTTATACTTTGATGTCCCATTGGTTTTAATAAATAGATTTTAACTGTGTTGTCAAAAAAAATTCACAAAAATATGCCTTTTTTTGAACGAATTAACCTTACCCTCCCCATAATCAACTGACAGCAGTCGCCTATTCTCCACTTTATTTTATTCGAAAATATTTTTTTATTTTTCTTACATTCAATCGAATTTTTCTCTGAAATTTTCTTATTTAAAATACAAAATTTTGACACAGTCATGTATATTTTAAAGGATTCCAAGTTTTATAAAAATTAATGAAAAAATGGGGGGGTGCCAATTAAGAAAAATATTGATGACGTCATAACTTTTTCAAGGTCATCAAAAAAAAAAACAATTAAGGAACATCAGAAGGTAGCTTTTAATAAAAATTGTTTGATGTGTTCCAGGGTTTTTCCACACAACTGTCAGTATGATTTTTATTCTAGTGATTCCAGACTTTTTGTACGCACTGTATGTATACGTAATAACTAATTATATAAAACGGATTTCATGTTTCGAAAATGTTTCGATGCCAGTTTTATTTAAAAAAAAGGTTCAAATGAAATGATGAAAGCGAAGCATGAAAGTGAAATTTAATTTCCGGTCTATTTTTTCCTTATTAATTGGTATATATACTATATTATACCTACTCAAATTTTTTATTTTTTAAATTTTCATTTGCGATGAAAAAATGTTTTCATTTGAACTCACTGAAACGGAAATAAAACGTTGTCAACGTATATGTAGGTATAAGTATAATTTTCTTTGTCCATTTATGATATTTTTTACAAATCAAAAGTCGATCGGTACAATAATAAAAGAATTAGTACTACAATCATTGTCGTTCTCACTGATTTGAAGTGAGTTTACGGCATACTTTTCATTTAGTAAAAAAAATGACAAGGGGCACAGTAATTACGATTATGCCTCAATCGAAGACGTAGAACTACTTCTGTAATATTAACATGACGTAATATATTACATGATACAAAACACAAACTATGGCGTAACTACGAATATGGTAGTTCTGTCACACATTTTTTGTAACGCATATTTCGTCTCGCACCATTAACAATAATTTGCCATAAGTTATTTTGCATTTTGGTCAAAGAATGTTATATAAGTTCTGTTTATAGATTAGCATTATTTTTAACAGCAGAATTGTTTTGCTCGAACTAAGTTCAGGCGGAAATACAAAACGTTAAATTAACTTCTCTGTGTAACGTTTAAAATAAACATGTAAGTATGTAACGAACAAATGTATATGTGCCCACATAATATGCAAGTACTTGCTTATAAATTGCGCTGCAAAATGTAATGAATATTTGAAATGTTTCAATGAATAAAATATTGCTACGATGATGATATATATTTGCATACAAAACACAATTTATTATTCCATCAACAATGAATGGGAAAAAAAATTCAACTGTAGCACTGAAACCGTTGTTAAAATTAAACGTCAACATAATTTTTATTCAAAAATATATCCATGTAAAAATATGATAAATGCATTCTAGTATAAATTCTATAGATGAATCATTGTACTTCACTAAATTATTATCTACTAAACTAGTAGCGTTATACTTAGCGCTTTTGCCCGCGGTTTTGCTTTCGTGAACATCAATTATGCCCACAGATTTGCTCGCATAAATGTGTTTTGACGGGAATCCTAACATTAATATCGTTAAACAGATTAGGTAAAATTAATATTACATTTTATTCATTTTACAATCGAAATCCGCTAAGACTGATCTACCCTTTGAGTATGGAAGCATATCATACGTGTAGTATACCTACTATTTATATTGATTGAGATAACTAGGCCTGGGAACAAAATCGATATATCGGTCAGAATCGATATAAAAAGGAATTGACTTTCTTAAAAAGAAGCAGCCAGCGAGAACAATAGATTTCGATTTTTTTAATAACTTAATTTCTTAATTCGACGCCCATTAAAGGCTTGTAACACATTAGCGCGGTGGCGGTGGCGATAGCAGTGGCGTTTGAACGCAACACTAATAAACAAATGAACACGCGCATATATGTCGCTGCTTGTCAGCGGTACAGCGTTCTGGTGCTGAGTTCTATGGCGCGGTGACTGTCAGACACAACTTGTTGAGTTTTACCGCTGACCACGACGTATAGTAACGTTATTGTATTCATACAGAATTACAAAATTTATCTAGAAAGTTAAAAACTGCACGAAGTCACCGCAAAAGCCACCGCAACAGTATGGCCTACTCAAAAAACGCCACCGCTATCGCCACCGCCACCGCGCTAATGTGTTCAGGTCTTAATACGGGAGTGCCGAAGGCTCGATTCGTGTGTTTTGATGCCGCGGGCCCCTCGAGCCAAGACTAATAAAGTGGAGCCGAAGCTTCCTCCGAGAACCGAACGTTCTGTAAGTTTTGGTAAGAGCCGCGCAGCTGCTCAATGCCAATACTTCAGTTACTCTACTCTATTTCAGTATGAATTTGTATTTCTGTGGAGGGTGTATATCATTTGCTTCTGGAAAACCGTGAATACTGTAACTTTTGCCTGCTTTGTTAAATCATACAGAGTAAGCTATAGATGACTTCTTGTGTATTATATATAAAATACTCAATACAAAGTCATGACTAGACACTTTCAGGAAGCTTGTCTTATGCAGTTTGTTTTGTGTTGTTCTCCATTTGTATATGCGAGAAGTTATTTACTGTAAAGCGCACTAAAGAACAATAAAGAGAATGATTAAAGCTCAAAATATTCTTAGACTAGAATAAGATACTCAAACAAAACTTTCTCATTTTTTTAATTAAATGTATCCTCTGTCCAACTATGTCTAAAGTTTTGTAATACTGCGATCACTCAGTGCGCAGTTTCAGTTTACTATTAGGTATTAGCCAATTAATGAAATAACTCCCAAGAGATGTCCTTTTGTATGTTATGTGCATATAATATGTTTCATATAATGTGGACATAAAAAGTTTTGGCTTTGTTTATTCGAAAGAAATTAAAATTACTTATGATTTATATTTTAGAGAGACTTATAGACGAAATGAGATAGTCATTATTGATATACAGTTCTTTTTCTTTTTACTTAGTAAAGCACATCTTGTAATGGAGAAAAAAAATTAAATTTGAGATATCGACGGATTTAGACGTTTCATGGCTCCTATATTACCTTCAATTCGAATTTTAGATGTCCGTCCATGTGGAGAGATCTGCAGCCCTACACCATTTAACGGATCGAAATTAATTAAAGTTTTGAGGGGTTTTCTCCCTACCCATCAAATAAGAGTAGTTTACTGACGAACGAAAATTAAGAAATGCAATTTTCCCGAAAACGATTTCAACGACTTTTATTATATTTCATAAATCAATGTGTCAATAATCATAGGAACTACTAAATCGACCGGGATGCGTTAATCCTTATCCGCGTAAATTAGGTACCTGCATGCAAAATGTCATTCAGATCCGTTAAAGCATGATTGAGTAACAAACATTATCAATCCAAAAATCCAAACTTTCTCATTAATTATAAAATCAGTGGGATAATACTCAAAAGCTTGAGAGGGCAGTATAACCTAGTGGTTAGCGTGCTTAGTGCCGCAACCTCTGGACTGGACTGCCGTGGGTTCGAATCCCACCTGCGCTCATGGATGTTTTGTGATGTTAATTAGTTTTAAGATAGTTGTTATTTAGTGTAGTTGAAAGACGCTAATATGACCTGAGATGTCGACGCGTCTATAATCTACAATAAATAAAATCAAAAGCTTGACTAAAGATAAAACACATTTCTATAAAATTGAAAGGCGCTTGTGTAATGTTTGACTTCATAAAACTCAAATAACAGAATAATGCATACCATAATATTTACCATATACTTGTGTGTGCACGTATGTGTGTTATGTAAGACATTTTATATAGTTATGCACATATGCAGCAGTTGCATGGTTTTTATGCAGTACATGAATATTATGCGACAGTCCAACGAGCGGGTTATAATACTATATGTCAGGGATGGCGAACCTATGGCACGCGTGCCATAGGTGGCACGCGACAGAATATTGTTGGCACGGCGTTGATTGAGGTACAAAAATACAAAATCGAAATAATTAAAAATATCGTCCCTCATCTCACTTAAAGACGTATTTGCCATTTTTACAATACGCCACTCCGTGAGAAGAAATTCAGGCTTAAGGGTGGTTGTTCGGAGTCCACTAAATTTCATTGGCTACTTGTTAGCATGTCATGGCCACATTAACCTAGTGTAACTACTGTAACGTCTTAATGTCAGTTTACTATAGATTTATTTTCTCTGGCATCAAATACGGTATCATCTTATGGGGAGCCTCAAGTGATTGCAGTGGTCTATTTATTCTACAAAAAAAGACTATCAGAGCGTTGTTTAAACTCAATCCTCGAACTTCATGCAAACCTTATTTTAAAAACTACAAAATTTTAACGTTTTACTCTATATATGTTTATGAAGTGCCTGTGTTTGTAAAATTGCATCCAAGTTATTTTAAAACTAATATTTCGGTTCATAATCGGAATACTAGACAAGCTGGCAACCTGCATAAACCATTGCCTAAATATTCAAGGTATCGAAAAAATGTAAATTTCAATCTATTGGACATTTATAATAAATTACCTAGTGATCTTAAACATCTGAATCTGCCACTTTTCAAGAGGCATTTGAAAGACTATCTTATAAACAAATGCTTATATTTTTTGGATGAGTTGTAATTTTATTTATATTAATTAACTATTTTGTGTTGACTTATTTCACGGCCATTTAGCCATTCATGAAATAAAAATATATCTATATAAAAAAAAACATTTTCTGAAAAAAAATAGACACGTAGATGTGAAAAGGTTCGCCATCCCTGCTATGTGTAATGTAGAGGATGTTGTACTGTAGAAATGCTCAAAGTGGCTAATGGTCCGTGCGGCACATGGCACAACATATTATCATACAGTAATAATATAATAATAATAATATATCTCACGATATTACATAACCGTATGCTACAATTACCCCTACTTACAGCCAGAGTTGTCAACCTTCTATAACTTTTAAAAGGGTTTTTATCATAAGAAAAACGCAACGTCTCTCTGTCTATCTAGCTGTCCGTTAGTACACTTATAACTCGAGAATCGTCGATCCGATTTACATATATTTTTAAAGTGCAACTTTATTAGCCTCGTTTTTTCGTTCAGTTACGCATGTCGAGCGTCACATCACGTCACGTCACGTCCAATCGAAGCGATCGACCAGACCAGTACTCATCAAAATGCAGTGACGTTATGTTCATAACTATATTGTACGTCTACATAATTAATATCGTACGAATTTTCAGTGGAGCAGCACATCAAATACCGATTGACCACCAGCGATAGAATCTGGATTCTTACGTTCGTCTCCATACTGATCAGGGTTCAAATTACTAAAACCACGTAAACAAAATTATATACTTTCGGCGATTTCGGATTAAATGCGTAATGCGTTTAGGGTTATGGCATTAAAGTTTCACTTGCCGTGGTTTTATAAAACCGCACCCCATATTTTTTTTTTAATTTATCGTAGCTGCCCGGCTTGAATCCAAGTTGGAATGATATCGAGTTTATTCGGTTTTAAAATTGTTAGCATTATCAATTTATTAAATAAATATAATAATGAACATCTACTCAAAAAACATTAAATTATTAGGCATAATATTATATTTTATATCGGTTTTTTAACTGAACCCATCAACTTGATTACCAACTTCAATCCGATTTGTGAAAAGAGGGATGATTCCCTCGAGGAGGTCCGGCCGCACCGTTTTGAGTTTAATTAGGTCTAAAATATGCGTTAGTAAATAAACTTTGTTCGATTGGTCGATCACGATGAAGGAAGCAGCGTTGCCAGATAATAATTTTACCAAATCGGGAAAGTATGTGAAATAAAAAAAATCGGAATCTTGGTGCAAAAAGCGGGACGAAAAAACATTTAAATATACTTTAAAATTTTTATCTATATTACCTAATAGAAATCACTTAGATATGAAAATAATGATATTAAAAAATAAGTTAAGCATTTATTTTTCGAAGAACTAATCAACATTTTTGTAGTTGGCTGAAGATTTTATCTTTAATCTAAATGTTTTTGAAAAATCGTGAAATTAGTTGTCCCGTGTGGGATATTTCATTTCAACTAAAAAATCGGGACCTCTGGCAACGCTGGTAGGAAGACACTTTAAACGTTGGATATGATCATGTTAATCAAAACCAATATTTAGTCATAAGTAAAAAAAGGTTATAGTACCTGTTAATACGAAACAATGTTATTTTTAATTATTATTTTCGTCACGTCATATCCTTATTCAATATTGCACTAAAGTTAGCAGATTGCAAACAATAATATAATTGTGTGAATTATAGGTATGTACACGACCACACAACGCTGACAATGAAATTTAGCGTGTAGCGAAGTTTTATTATTTCACTCTGCTTCATGTTTTCATAGCAGAAATGAGTGAGAAACAGGAAAAACAAAGAGATAAAGAGACGAGCTCTCGTGATGTAGACATTCACCTATATTTTGCTAGATAAGTTATTTTATACAGGATGAAGAAACGAACTATTTTTGTTTTACTAACATGTTATCATTTTTTATTACACAAAGTATTAATATACAGCTTGGTGTAATGATTAACGTTCTGGCTTTCGGATCAGACTGTCGTGGGTTCGAATCCCGCCTCCGCACGTGGATATTTTGTGATGTCGTTTTGACACAGTTGTAATTGGATGATAGATAGCTTTACATGTTCAGGACAGCCCAAACGGACAATCACAGTTGGATATATCTTTAAAAAAAGTCCCGATTAGCAATTTGAATATTGAATTTAGAATCAGAGTGGAAAGAGCCAACGTTTACTTCCTCCACATCTATAAAGTCACTTTGGTGACGAGAGAGCAAACTTATGATTGGTTCGTCATTAATCTCCTAAATAACGATCCATGATTGATCCGCTCCTCAATTCGTTCATGAAGGAGAGAGAGAGAGATACAAAAATAAAAAAAAATTTGTCTTTCTTCTGGTTTGATTAATAATGGACGACTTTTAAAATCTATTCCTATATCAAGATGTCTTGTAGAGTTTTTCTTTACATTTTTCTTTACATACCTCCTAAAGAGAGTTAACGTATTCTATACATGATGATGCCTAAAAATTTAGATTTATGGAATTCGTGTCCTTTTTAAGGATAATATTATGATATATCTGACACAAGAATTTGTGAAGAACTAGTCGGGGGAAAATGTCACCAAATTATATAGCATATGACACAGAAAATGCACTAAAACGAATAGATGTCTCACCCAGTACAATATGTATCAATTTTTGTTGCACAAAAAATATTATACAGTAGAAGCACGCAATGTATTACTGGTGGTAAAAGGATATTCGGTATCCAGAGAAGAAGATAAAATATAATACGACGGATGTGTGCCTGTGTGATAACATACTTTTATCCTATAGGATCAAAAATGAAACTACGACCTCCATTTTTTACACTGTTTTGATGTTTAAATGTGTGATTTATACTATTTACTAGCTTTTGCCCGCGACTCCACTCGCGCGGACTAAATATAAAGGAGAATATGGAATTCATATCAATCGCGAGCAAAAAAATGGTTAACTCTGAGAATAGGTACCTACTGCACCGATTTAAAAAAACCATTCAGTTTCAATTGGAGTTTAAATCATATACAGGGTGCTGAATTGCTTTGCGGGTAATAAGGATTTAGCCCGTAAAATCAAACTTTTGCGATTTCCTGCTTTCCTAATTAGTTTAGGAAAAATATCTTCGAATAAAAGTTTTAGAACATAAAATTTTGCATCTAAATCATTAAACAAAATTAATTTTGCATGCTTTGTAACGACAGAAATTTGATATGAAAATGTCAAAATTACCTCAAAAACAGATAGCGATAGCCATGGAACTTGAACAAAATGATTAGAAATTATTCTGACAGCTAAAACGTCATCATTTTGTTCAAGTTTCATAGCTATCGCTATTTGTTTTTGAGGTAATTTTGACATTTTCATATCAAATTTCTGCCGTTACAAAGCATGCAAAATTAATTTTGTTTAATGATTTGGATGTAGAATTTTATGTTCTAAAACTTTTATTCGAAGATATTTTTCCTAAAATAATTAGGGAAGCAGGAAATCGCAACAGTTTGATTTTACGGGTTAAATCCCTATTACCCGCAAAGCAATTCAGCACCCTGTATAAATCTTGTTACGAACAATGTATATTATGTTGTTGCTGAAAATTTTAAAGATTTAAAAAAACTTTCTTAAGCCCTTGAATTTAGTAAAGAATGAAAAATGCCAGGATTTTCTGCTTCTTGCAGAAAACAAAAAAGTTATATTAATTATCTGGGCATGCAATTATAACATTTTTTGGTCTACCTGCGTTGTCTTTAATATTGGCATAAGGTTGAAATGTTGAATATACGCAGTGAGAGTGTATTATGTGGGTTTGCGAAACTCTACGTCATATTATAAGCTATCACCATGTAATTACAAAACTATACGCGGGCTGGTAATATGTATGTACAAATGGTAAAACATAGAATTAAACGTGAATCGAGTGTAGTGTCATGATTGACAGTTTGACATTAAAAAGTTAAAACGTCAGATAAATAACGAACCCAGACGGAAACATATGTCTAGCGATGCGTTTAAATGCACCGCGCAGACATGCGTTGTGCTGGTATTGGCGCTGCTTTCGTATATAGGTTGTCACAGAATGTTCCGAGTCTAATTTTTAGCCTTAATTCTCTCAATGAATGACGACCACATACATATTTTCGATTAATAGGTACTACGCTGAAAATAATGCTAAAAGTCTATTGAAACATACCTTATTAACTTCCCATTGGAAGTTATTGTAATGGGTCCGAAAATCGAAATCAAAAAGGAAAAAAAATTTTTATGTTTCAAGGTCACTACACTATTTTTACACTACTTTTAGAAAGATGTCTGTGTGTGTGTGTGTGTGTGTGTGTGTGTGTACGTATGTACGTACGTACGTATGTATGTGTCAATTTCTTTCTAAGACGAAATCTCGAGAACGAAAAATGATATCGACTACGTTGGGGTGCCAATCGACGCGTATTAACGTAAATATGATCTGAAAGGAATTTTTTTAAAATCGGTTCAGCCGTTCTTTTTTCTTAACCAAATAACCTCCAAAAAAGTAGATTTTACACAATATCTCGCGAATAAAAAATTATATCGACTTCGTAAGGGTGTCAATCGAGGCGTGTTAACGTCATTTTGATCCGACATAAATTTTATAAAAATCGGTTCAGCCGTTTTTTTTTTTTTTTTTTTTTTTAATTATTGATGTTTTAATGATTAAAATGATTACTTTTCTGTGTAATATCTAATTTAATTATTATTATTAAATATTTATCAAACTGGGAAGTTCGTCGTGTGGACCTCAAGGGTCGCACTTTAGTCCTAATAAACGACCCACCTCACGGCTTGTTGGGTTTAAATTTAGCTGATAAGGACGAAAAATAATGACATTCATCTCTTGAAATGCTTATAAATTATTAGTATATTAATTGTGCCAAAAGTGAATTTAAATATTTATACAATAAGTCCGTATTTTAATAATGTTAAACTGTAGAACAATTTGCCAAATGAAATATGAAATGTATCTTTGACACGAACTTTTAAAGCAGATTTAAGAGTATTCGATAGCGGAAGTTACCCCCTGCACTCTTCATCTCAAATGCTTTCCCCTTGCCTAAAAATGGTTCCCGCTCTGCCGACGCTATTTTTAATGCTAAAGGGTTCGGATAAACGCCAACTGAAGAACCTAGAATCACTAGAGATTTCCTGGAAAAACTTACAACTTTTTAAAAAATTACGTAATCTTTCACCACACTTACCTAAAACTTTTTTCAAAAAATTCGCCTGTAGGATCTGTAGTGTGATTTTTGGTCCTTCATTTGGTGTTTACCCGAACCCTTTAGCTTTAAAAATAGCGTTGGGAGAGCGGTAACCGTTTTTAGGCGAGGGAAAAGGATTTGAGATAAATAGTACAGGGGGTAATTTCCGCTATCGAATACTCTTAAGGACACTTCTGGTGCCAAATGGTTTTTATTCATTTTCAAAATGCGATTTTAATAATGACAAGAATTTTTATTTCAATATTTTTTTTGGCGAATGTATAGGTACTTACATTATGTTTTTTCAGAAATAAAAAAATATTTTTAAAACACCACTCAGTAGCAAAAAAATGAAAAAGAAACGTTTCACTATTTTACACACTTCCTGCCTTATTTTTATAAGTGTTAGTTAGTGTCTAAAATGTGATTTTTTATCGATTCCTATAAATTCCAGGTGACCTATTCTGGAGTTCGTGCGAATTTTGTCGTATGCGAGATTATTCGTACGGAAAGTTTCGTATACAATTAGTAAAGGCTATTCCTAAACACCATACAAATCGGTGACATATGAGCTCTCGTATACCTACGACAAACGAAACAGAGATGCAAGATTGTTTCGTATGCGGCCACGCAATTGTCGTTGAAGAATAACTAATGTCAAAATTTGTATACGATAACGACTTTTTCGTACACGAAAGTTGCTGAAAGGACCTGAACCAGTACCTGGCATTGCTAAAGCAACTGCCAAGCAGGAGGTAACTAGATGGCTTATGGATCAACACAAGTCATATTGGAATAAAATTCTAATGCAAACTCACTCAAAGGCCTTAATAGAGGAACCTTTAAGGAAAAGAACTGTAGAATCACTTAAGCTTAGCAGGAACAGGTCTACTAACGGGACACTGCCATTTAAATAAACATCTGCATAGAATGGGCGCTGTCGACCATGCCCTTTGTAGCAGATGCAACGAAGCAGAAGAAATTGCTGCACATATTCTCTGTAAGTGTGAAGCCATCGTACAGACAAAATACAAACAAGTCTTCATGGTTTCCGGGCTTGCAGGCCGTGGTCCGGTGGTATTTCTACCTGACGTTTGTCTACAACTGCGGTAGACATTCTCAAAGGCGATGTGGCAGCGGTCGAAGTGTCCTCCTACACGCCCGGAAACCATGAAGACTTGGAACAATGCCGGCCGTGAAAGTTTACACACTTGGATAAAATACAAACACTTTGGATCACCTCTGGGCTCTGATGCTTCCAAAGGACTTCAAAGTTTAATGAGGATTCTTGACTTTATATATATAGCTTAGGAATCATAAAAAACTGATAAGAAACTAGGGGAACACAATAGATCTTTTAGGTCGCGGTGGCTTCCTCGGGCCCCTGTATACTTAAATCTGAAATCTGCTCGTATGACGTTCAGAATAGGTCCCCAGCTCTATTTATTGTACGTATAAACACCATACATTTATGTCGACTGAATCAGTTTTAAATTTTTAAACGCTGCAAATTGGGTAATGTATTATTTTAGTTTTATAGTTTTTCCAATTTAGAAACTCAAACTTGTAAATTTTGAGCCAGCCTCTAAATGATAATATGACTACGTATGTGTAGAAACACAATGACGTGTTGTAGGTATATGGGTAAATACTTTTAACAAAAGCGTTTTGTCCCGGACCACTGATTAGCGGCTCGTCCGTCACAACAAGCACTCGTAATTGCCCTGAATGAAGAGTAAAGAGTACGCAGAGTAGAAGATGGCACCATTTAATTGATCATGATGGTTTGCCTTGCACATCAACTTCTTAAAACGACATTTACGAGAGCCGAACAAAATGTCATCTATTTTTGCAAATCATTCTCTAATGTCGGGTTTATCGTACATTATTAATCACGCTGTTTTTCTATGGTTATTAGGTTACTTCATATGTTTTATGTGTAAAAATTTAATAGAGAATAACACGACAGCGTGTTAAATGTACGATAAGCCCGACATAAAAGTTTTTTTTTCACAAGTTTTGTATACTTACCTACATCTTTCCATAATATATCAAGGGATATTTTGTGTATTCAGTATACAAAATAGAGTTATTGATTATGAAATAACAAATTTTGCTATTTAATAATCCCATAATCCTAAAACATTACACTGGGGACCAGTGGAACTCAGCATAAATCACCAATTTTCATGAAATCAAGTAAAAATCTACATTAAAAAATGTAATATTATTTTTCCTTCCAATCTCTTTTTAAGACAAAAACTCTTCTCAATAAAACTGAAAGAATTGGGAAGAAATAGCAAGACATTAAAGTGGCAGGGTCTGCTGGACCTCAGTGCGGTGTAGAGTACCTATAATTGTTACACATTTTAATTTAATAAAACACAGCGTTTTACTTATTTACACTTAAAAATATTCATCTTTGTCTGACGAAGTTTTACTTATTAAATTAAAAAATATTTCATAGTTTTCGTATATAAATGCTCATTATTAAATAAAAGACAACACACCTTAAAGAAAAATTATCGTAAATATACAAATGTCAGAGGAAAATTTGGTTTACTTATATATTATCCTATGGTGATAATGTTTGGAGGTATCAGGCATGGCCATTAACTAGAAAAAAACTCAATGCACTGTTGAATTCTATAAGTGGAACATTTTTTCCAACTATATACAAGTCATTAGTGACTCGCATATGACTTGTATAGTATATTCGTATTAAGCTGGTCTCAATTTCTACGCTTCTATCTATTATAATACACTATTTTTATTACGTCGTGTTCAACATTACGCTAAGTTAAAACATTACGAATTTTTGTCTTTGAATTAGATAGACAAACAGAACTTCATACTTCGGTCTAATAAACCGTGCAAATCGGGAAAAAAATAATAAAATAGCTCGCAAAAATCGATAAATGAGAAAAAAACATTGTGGAGAATAACAGGCGACTGAAGTTATGGGGATTGTTACACTCCAGTGTGTTCCTTGACTTGAGGTTGACTTTTGGAGTACAATGTTCAGTGATTGGAATAAAGAATATTTCCCTCGGGATGGAATTTATAAGGGAGTATTCCATTGTCTTATATATTTCTTAAATTAATACAAATAATACTCACAACATTTTTATTTTAAAAACCAAGGAAAGCGGAAGAAGATAATGACTTCTGATTTTGAAAAAAATGGTCATGTCTGATGGGTATTCTTTAATATGATAGTAATGGACAAACCATATTCATTATTCAATTTTTTTTTGACGATTCTAATTTGTTAATAGAAAAATACCTAGCCGTTCTTATGTCCATCTTCGGAAAGGGTAGGTATGTAACTCCACGAAAGTACCGATGCTGTTACCATAGTTGCAATTAAAAATGTGCGGTAACAACACCGGTATCGTCGAGAAATTACATTACTATCCTTTCAGAAGACGGGCATTAATTATTCACATTTTTGATAAGAAATGTGTAAAATTATATTCTTCTGCAATTTCAATAAATAGGTACGTTTTCCAAAAAAATGTCTGTTTTCCATGAAGAGGTAATATTCCCAAAAGTAAATTCTAGGCACTTTACCCATCGCTATAGTGTTAGTGGGTTTTAACATCTGTATTGCAAAATGAACTTTTATTTTCGACAGATAGAAAAATATTTTGTCTTCCTTAATTATTTTAGATTTCTTTCTGGAGTCAGTTTAAACCGATCAGACAGTTAGTTATGGACATTTACAAATAGCTGTTTATAACATGAGTATATAGTGTCCATACATCGGCATTATTACAGACCTCCAATTATCATCATTTGGGCACAGCCTGAGCAGTTAAACTCACATTATTATTATTTATATTATAAAATTATTATAATAGGCATACGATGACTCCTTTTTATAATATCATAAAGGGGCTATTTATGTTTTTATTATTAATACATATTTATGAATCTGATAAAAAAAGTAGACAAACAATTCACTTCACTAAAAATAAATCGTTCAAAATTACATGCGTTACGTTCATTTCTATAACATAATATTACACCTATTTTTATGAGCGAAGGAAAAATGTCTATAATTATAGGTTTAGTTCTTTTATTGATTGACATAAATTAGTTGTTAAAACGGGAAAGTAAAATTCAATCAAGCTTTACATTTTTAAAATAAAGATTTATTGGTCAACATTTTTGTAAATAAAAAAAAGAAAATTGTAATAGGTATATATTGTACCAACAAATTTTTATACTTTAACTCTATAGTTGAATTTTGATGTTCGTAGATTGTTTAATATACATATATAAAGCAGGACTTGATGAAGTTGTGTTAAGCTAAAATTTTCGAGAGCCTGATGAAGTTAGGAATTCTAATGAAACGTTGTAATCAAAAAATAGCATTTAAACATTTATTGTACGATCCTAGAACCTCCAAAAA
Organism: Mongoloraphidia duomilia; assembly: GCA_039654895.1. Taxonomy (NCBI): domain Eukaryota; kingdom Metazoa; phylum Arthropoda; class Insecta; order Raphidioptera; family Raphidiidae; genus Mongoloraphidia; species Mongoloraphidia duomilia. The sequence continues at coordinate 23,003,787 of CM077522.1, read as the reverse complement.
CGTATTCTCATTAAAATTGTAATGTCGAGGAGTGTACCAATTTTTTGGCGAATCCCGACAGTGGCATTTAAATTTTTTCTTATCAATATAACCCAATTGTAATGTTCAATGACAACATAGTTGTTTGTTAATTCGCTTATGAAATTGAATTCGCATTGTCGAAAGGTGTTATAAACATTTATTATTATATAAACTAACATTAATATTATATATCCAAAACTGACTCAATTTTTTTGTTGACAAATTTTGACGTAGGACTACGTCAATGTTCTTTATATGGAACTGGAAACAGGCAGAATCGCTTTAACTTTGTAAAAATAAAGATACCACGATGTTTGAGGTGTCATTTGAAAGCTGTTAAAGAAGCCCAGTCAATTATTTTTATATCTTCCTTGACATTATATTGAAATACATGCATACTGTTTGGTGTCATCTATCGATCAAAGATATAAAATATTAAAATTTATAAATATTTTTCAAAAAACGTAGTCCTACGGAAAACAACCAGGCTGAACCGTCCCGATTTTTTTGTATAAATGTAATACATAATGAATCAATTTCATAAAAATTAATATCAAGTACCTATATGATATATATTGCCTATAAGTAGCGTCTTTCCGTCGAAATGTATGGTATCAATATGTTCGAGAAAAATGGAACACATTTGTAGATAAGTGGAATAAATTTGAAATAAATGGTTTGGAGGGTAATCGAATGTACCATTAAACTCAACACGCACATTGTTGAAGAATCGAATCTAATATAATAAGTACTATTGAATCATTTTGCTCACCTCAACACCAGTTGGTTCATTATATTACATTGTCTCTGCAATAAACTATAAAAAAATCTTAATATTCTCGGAAAAATAAAATACATACAATATACATCGTATGTAGACAGTTGGGTAACGGTTGGTGTTTTTCCATTATAATAATAGGTCCGGCTCAAGGCAAAATTTAACAAAAATAAAAAATTGTATTCTGAATTTTTAGCTCTGTTTAGCACTGTTTTCGCCACACTACCGGACTCAAAGCAACTCAATCCACTTTTTACCCCTTATACTTTTTCGTAAAGCTTAGAAAACGATCTTTTTATTATATCGAAATTTGATATATCGATCGATTTGTTTTCGAGAAAAAAAATCAAAAATTGTAGATCATTGTTCCTGTTTGGATGTAGAATTAGTCTATTTTCAAGCTCAACAACTTTTATGAACTCAAATGTAATTTTTTTTATCAATTTTAGCTACTTATCAAGATAACGACCATTCGTAAAAACGATTTGCTTGCATAATTATTATTACTTTTACACGAATTTATGGCATCTAGAATATTAAATCGAATTTAAAGAATTTTTCACGATTCATCTATTTTAAAAATTCCAACTTGGTTTCTATATAATAATTGCCCGGCCCGGCTTCGTTCGAGAACAAATCGGATTGAATTCATGTTTATTTTGATTTAAAATAAAAACCAGTATGAATAATAGTTAATGTTATACTCAATATTTTAATAATTGTTGGATAGATGTAAATTATTATACAGGGTGAGTTCGACCACCCGTATCAGTCGTTTTTTCGAAAACGGTTAGTCGTAGAGAGTTTTTTCAAAAATTTGTATTATAAAAGCCCTAATGAAGAATCGAATGGTGATAAATTTTTTTTCCGGGAAGGTGGGCTTCCCTATTAGTTTGCTCCAGAGTGTCCAGAACTCCGGAATTATAAATGTAATGATAGGTCGAAAGTGATATTGTTGAAAAGGTCTTTAAAAAATAAGCAAGTTTTGTACGAACATTTTTTTTATTACTGCCACCCCTGTAAATTTCTGTAAGTATAAATATAAATTATTATGTGTTCAAAACTGCGGAATTTTAGAAAGCACGATAGGTTGAAAGTGGTGCTGTTGAAAAGTTTTTTAAAAAATAGGCAAGTTTTGTAGGAAAATTTATTTAATTACTGCCACTCCTGTTAAGTAACAATCGTTTGAAATTATTATCAAAATTTCATAATAACGATCGAAGTCGGCATTAAAAATCTAGCAACCTTAGACATTATCACAAGTGTTCAAACTGTCTTCCATTTACTCTTTAATACATACTACTGAGCTCTTCTGGTTATAGTGTGAGTGTACTTCTTCAGTGTTTAATGATCGATAGATAGGTAACTAGATTTTAAATGCGGACTTTTAAAAAGTTCGTTATTATGACATTTTAATTTAGTAATTTCAAACAAATATTACTTAACAGGTATGACAGTAATAAAAAAAAAATCCGTACAAAACTTGCTAATTTTTTAAAGATCTTTTCAACAATACCACTTTCGACCTATCGTTACATTTATAATTCCGGAGTTCTGGACATTCTGGAGCAAACTAATAGGAAAGCGGACCTTCCCGGAAAAAAAAATTATCACCATTCGGCTCTTTATTAGGGCTTTTATAATACAAATTTTTGACACAACTCTCTACGACTAACCGTTTTCGAAAAAAAACGACTGATACGGGTGGTCGAACTCACCCTGTATATAAACAAATAAATCTTTACATATATTCATGGATCCGATTTACATCCCGAGTAAAGCCGGGTCAGGCAGCTAAAACGTAATGATACGACTAAATTGTTAAATCTAGATCGAACCTTAAGCCGTTCCTGATTACACATATGCCCAGTACATACGGTTGGATTTTGGCTTGAAGCAAGGATATTGTATTATAAAACCACGGCCAAACCACAAATTGGCCTATAATGTATGTAGATGGTCTTTTCGTTGATCCTGTCAATGTAATCCTTGTTTTGTTTAAAGGACTTATAAGTGTCCTCGAACACACATAAAGTTCTGTCTAATTTACCTGCTTATTAGCATTATAATACGACAACGACGTTAGACTAAATTCTGTAAGCTCTGTGTGTAATCTACAGATGTTGTTCAACAAATCTTACAAGTTGTAGTTAAGTGATAAATAACATAATCTTATAACAAATCTAATTACGTACACAATAAATTACAGCTGAGATAAGTTAAGGTGACCTAGAAACCTTTAGTTTTAAAAGGAGAGACCCTTCAATTTTCAGAAAATCTCTGCACTAAATAAAATATTAAAGAATTACTTTCAGAAAAGATATTATAAATTTATCTAAAATAATAAGACGAAATCGGGATAATAGCTTGTTTACTTTATGTCAATTTTTACTTCTTACCTCTACTATGGTAGGGAAGTAATGGATTTAGTCCGAAAAAAATATTTCGAGATTTTAACAGATTTCACGTTTTGAGACCCTAGCAATCGTTTAAGATCATTTTCTGACTGATGTCTGTATGTGTGTATGTGTGTGTGTATGTGGTCAATTTTTCGCCTTCGATATCTTAAAAACGGAACAACATACGGCCATGCCGATTGTTCTATTGTGTTTATCAGCCTTTAACTTAGATCTGATTAGATTTTGAGTCAAATCGGTTAAGTGGATCCTGAGATATTAAAAAAACGTTGTCAATGTCACGTATTAACATGGGTAAAAAAAATATAAATGAATTCTAAATGTTATAATATGAAAAAAATGTAAATATTTTTTTTCTCTAAAATGTACAGTGTTTGAGAAAAAAAATTGTACGTAAATCAAGGTAACCATGATTTTTGCTATATTAAGCTAGCCATCAGTAGATCACCAAACAAAAAAGAGGGCCATGCTTTTTTCAAAGAATAAAAAATAAATTGTGTTTTAAAGACCACCAATAGCTAAGGTTATTTGGGCCTAGTCAGAAAATAAAAAAAAGGGTGTTTATTTTTTGCAAATATTTACTAGGTGGGAAGTATAGGACTGGTCATCAGTCGAATTTTTTTTATAGATTAAATATTTTAAAACTAGGCGACTTCAATAATAATTATTTTTTTTATTAAATGTTTTGAATATCGATTTGTTTAAATAAACTAAATTAAGTTCTTTTCAGAAGATTTAACAGTCACCTCGTATGTATTTTTAACAATTTTGAAGTAAATATAGTATTGTTTTCCATTTTTATTAATATGACGTAATAACATATTAAATCAAAGTTGTTTATTTGTGTTTTGGAGTAAATTTAAGTCGTTGGTCAATTTTTATTTACATTTAAAAAATTTATTCTTATATCTAATGTACCATTGTTTAATATCCTGTTGGTATTAAATAAATAAAAAATTCGACTGATGACCAGTCCTATACTTCCCACCTAGTAAATAATTGCAAAAAATAAACACTCTTTTTTTTTATTCTTTGACTAGGCCCAAATAACCTTAGCTGTTGGTGGTCTTTAAAACACAATTTAATTTTTATTCTTTGAAAAAAGCATGGCCCTCTTTTTTGTTTGGTGATCTACTGATGGCTAGCTTAATATAGCAAAAATCATGGTTACCTTGATTTACGAACAATTTTTATTTTTTTTAGTAAAATATTTTTTTTCTCGAAAACTATACATTTTAGAGAAAAAAAATATTTACATTTTTTTCATATTATAACATCTAGAATTCAGTTATATTTTTTTTTACCTATGTTAATACGTGACATTGAGGACGTTTTTTTGAATATCTCAGGATCCACTGAACCGATTTGACTCAAAATCTAATCAGATCTAAGTTAAAGGCTGATAAACACAATAGAACAATCGGCATGCCCGTATGTTGTTCCGTTCTTAAGATATCGAAGGCGAAAAATTGACCACATACACACACACACACACATACACACATACACACATACACACACACATACAGACATCAGTCAGAAAATGATCTTAAACGATTGCTAGTGTCTCAAAACGTGAAAATCTGTTAAAATCTCGAAATATTGTTTTCGGACTGAATCCATTACTTCCCTACCATAGTAGAGGTGGGAAGTAATAAAATTATTTTTAGAAATGAAAAGAAAATTGAATTATTTATAACACGCCCTCGCCTGCACGACTACTTTTCTCGAAAGAAAGAATGTCTATTAAAAATTTTATATTTTGTTTTGTGGAAACAAAAAATACAAAAGCTAGATAACTTGAAAAGCTTGTAAATAAGGTTCTTTTAAAACTTTTTCATGGCAAAGTTATTTTTTAATTTTTATTTTTCTGTGCAAAATGTTTGTGTACTTACATAATATTTTCATCTGAAAAAGAGAAAAAAGAAGTTATTTACTTTAACAATGCATAAATTCATAATAAAAACATATTTCAAACAACTATAAATCACTATTAATATAAAGCGGACATTTAGTACGTGATCACACAATAGCAGCAGTTCTATAATATAATGTAGATATACATATATCTATGTACCACAGAATCCCTATAAACCTTATAAATGCTCTATTATCCGCAATCTAAACTGAACTTTAAACGTCTTATTCAACACATGAACGCTTTTAGTGTTTTATTGTGTCTGTTTAGCGGATCTTAAATGGCCGATTGGCGATTATTAACTGGTAACGTCATGATCCATTATGAAACCATTTTCGATGCTATAAAGTATAATGAAAAACATTTGAAAAGCCAGATAGGTACATAATGAACCATTTTGTACCTCTTTTCGATGCTATAATGACAGCAAGGAAGTAAATAAATATTGTATTAAGACCAATGTTTTTAGAATGAGATATACTGCTGTCAGTGAACCTAATTTGTTTGACATTAATTCATTTAAAGTTTGAAACCATGCATCTGTTGAATAAAGAATAGCGTGTAACGCGTGTGCTAAATATTTATGCGTTATAGGCGCGATGTTTTCAGCATTTGTATTCGGCTCGCGATGCACACTCGTCAAGGCTCGTGTGCGGTCGCCTACTATTCGTGCTGAAAACATCGCGTCTGACGCATAAAGATAATTTAGCACACTAGTTACACAATATACTATTTTATCTCAAATTTTTAATAAATAAATTTAAAAATAATGTCTAATTCACTTTAGATAAGTTCTAATGTTCTAAATATTTTTTTAAATATGCTTAAAAAGATTTTTTTTACTTAGGTTATCTGACAATTTTTTTTTGTTTTTAAAGATTCTGTCTCTGTATCTCTTTTAGTTTGGGAAATATAGCTAAAAAGCAGTTATGGCCAGACACACAGACATATTGGTGACACGATAAATATTTCACCCTTTTAGAAACGAAACCCAAGAAATTTATTGCAATCCAATCAAATACAATGATGAATAGATTTATCATTGTCCTAGACAACGATCATATAGATGCCAATTTATGCATTTCGAATATAAACCCAATATTTGCTCTTACAATTTTACATTCTTTGACTGTTTTGAATAAGAATTCATATATAGTTTCAACAGAAAAATACCTAAAGAACACAAATCGGATAATTGTTGCTTCGCTATACAAAAATCTATGTGTAAGTATTTAAGATTTATTGTATATTGTGTTTTGCGTTGTGTGTACCTATAGAACATTTTCTGCACACTTTGACAGAAGTTAAATAGGTGTTATAATAATGGTGTGGAACCCTATACTTATAGCAAAATAACTAAGCAATGCATTGGAAGGACCTCTTGCTGTGAAGTCGTACTCGTTGTGACACATAATATGACGTCTCTTTAGGACTGCCAGTTGCCACAGCAGCCATTACTTGCCACTTTGGCACTTCTATGCATAAAACAGGCTATAGACCTATAGGTATAAACTAAATCACTATAGCAATAATGCATGTGCAGTAAGATTAATATATCGTACTTCAGCTTGTGTGTGGTCATGGTTGTTATTTAAGATCAGTTCAAGTAATATAGTAAATCAGATTTGAAATAAATTTACGTCATTTTACTATCCATTAGCCGCTACTTTTAGGTTAGATAAAAATAATAATTTTATTTATATTAAAAAGCCGCGTAAAACAATAGATATATCAATACATTTACAAAAGAAAAAGACAGACATTTTGAAATTCGTCAATCATGTATAAACATTAAACATTGCTGAATTATAGGAGGACACTTAGCTTGTGATAAAGCTGAATTGGGAACATAGGCCCAGAAAATATTATTGAAGTGTAGCTACAATCGCTAATGACCTCTGTTGTCAATCGTCTATAATCGACGTGTAGCTACAGCGAGTGAAGGCTTTTTACACAAATGAATTCAGTAAGGTCCAATTTGTAATAAACTGCATTGTTTTTTGTCCAAGTTGGCAAAAGACTTGCTTTATAGTATGGTTGTGATATCTTTTTTAATCTTGACTAGTAACCGGAAAATTCATGTATCCTGGTGGCGTCAGCTCTGGTATATGAATTAATTCAATCACTCGATTTACTCGTATATCATAGCTGGTTATCCGAAATCTTGATATAGCTACTATAGGACAAAATCTATGTTTAAAAAATTCACTCGTGTCTTTAAAATATTGCAGGCCACAGAAAATCAAATGGTAGATTTCGCGAAGAAGCTGCGCAATATATCCATGCTGTGATGAGCTTTGTGTAAAAACACTTTCTGATAGATGGAGTATTTATTAGAACCTAATAAATGGATTATCCATTAGGAAACACGTTCTCATTGAAACAACTTTTATTAATTGTCTCCAAATTGTTTACTATTTCATGTAAACAAATAATGGTGTCAAAGTGTAGCATATTATGAAGATTATAGACGATCGACAATTAAGGTAATTAGCGTCGAATATTATACAACAACAAAAATTGAAAATGGCTCATTTCGATCGATTACACATCTTTTAAACAAAATGATCAAATTGGATAAGACTTTAACTGATTGAGATGCCAATGACGTGAACATATTTCTAAACTGGACTCCCTATACTTTCTATTATTGGATTGTATAAGTCGTGCTTTATCTATGACAATCAGTTTTCTTAAATACTCTGTCATTTGACAGCTGGCTGTCCTCTTAGCATTGATGACTTGATCGCAGGGTATAAACATTATCTTTGTTACGTTTCTCAATCAGTGCTTAGAAATCTTTAGTGTACACACAAATATTCCTTTTAAAATTCTATAATGTATGTAAAATTTTTAAGAATCGGTATAGCACATTTTTTGTAGTTGTATATATAGGGGATGCAACAATAGAATGTGACCATTTTCAGAGCTATATATACACTATACAGTCGACGGAAATAACTGATTGGGGAAAGTTTAATATATTGTTACTACATGTTCTCCAAACTAATGTATCCTATCGCTTGTTGTGAGAAAAAAAACTTTTTATAAAAAAAAACTCCTTCAAAAAAAGCCACTAAAAAGACGAAAATAATACAAACTTTAGGTCGGCGCCCATTTAATTAGGTAGGTACCTACTAAAACTTTTTATATATCTACTTTTATTAAATTGGCGCCGACCTCAAAATTGTATTATTTTCGTCTTTTTAGTGACATTTTTTGAACAAGGTTTTTTTTATTAAAAGTTGTTTATATTTTAGTTTTTAGTAGCTTTAAAATACGTAGTTTGCACGTTATTAACCGATTTCTTTCTTGATATTTGATTACCAAACTAAAAAAAAACTACTGAACCGATTTAAGTAAAATTTATATAGGACCACCCTGAAGGTACGCCCAGTTAAATAAAACAAGAATCATCAAAATCTGTTCACAAATGCAGGGGATATGAGGTAATATACAAAAAATTATTTTTATTACGGAACTGCTGAATCCGACATCTTCCTGAACACAACGGAGTCAATATTTTTTTAATCTGTGCAGCCATTCTTGAGTAATCAGTGAACATATATTTAAAAAAAATAATAAATAAATAAAAAAATGCATACTGATCGAGTTGAGAGCCTCCTCCTTTTTTGATGTCGGTTAAAAAAATCGAGTGGGTTCAGCTTTGGTTGTACTGCAGTGTTTTCCGTAGGATTACGTCTTCTGAAAAAAGATTATAAATAATATTTTATAATTATTTGATCGAGATCAATTTAATGAAACCAAAAAGTATGCATTTATTTCAATACTAGCAGTCCCGTTCCGATTCACCCGGGTGCTTAGAATGTATGATTTATTATTCCTCCCGCGAGAAATTCTCCCCTGCGATTTGCGAAGCGTATTAGTATAATAGCTTCAGGGGTTTGGTCTGGGCGTTGACTAGTAACAAAATCCTAGAATCCCGCTTTACCCCTTTTGGGGTTGAATTTAAAAAAATGCTCAAATAATTCCCCGTACGAAAAATTCTCCCCCTGTATAGCGTATTAGTATAATAGCTTCAGCGGTTTGAAGTCAAAAAATCCTACACCCCCGTTTTACCCTTTTTGGGTTGAATTTAAAAAAACTCGAATAGCCTATAACCTTCCTCATTAAACGGGCTATCTAACGAAAAAAAAATTTTCAAATCGGACTAGTAGTTCCTGCGAGCAGTGCGTTTAAACACACAAACAAACTTTTCAGCTTTATTATTTATTTATTTATTGTAGATTATAGACGCGCCAACATCTCAGGTCATTAGCGTCTTTCAACTACACTAAATAACAACTATCTTAAAACTAAATAGCATCACAAAACATCCATGAGCGCAGGTGGGATTCGAACCCACGGCAGTCCAGTCTAGAGGTTGCGGTAGTAAGCACGCTAACCACTAGGCTATAATGCCCTCTTCAGCTTTATTATATTAGTATAGAGTATAGACTATATTATAATGTCAAGACATACGAAGTTGGGTGGTAATCTGAGAGCTGCCTATTTCGATATTTTTTTAAATTATAAATCTACTAAAAAACTAACAAATATGCATATTGAAAATCTTAAATAATAAAAAATTGAATGGGACTTCTTCGGCTTTCAAATGATATTTCAAACATCGTTTTATCTTTATTGTCGTCGTTTAAACCGTATCTCAACCCATCATTTGACTAATTTTAAATGTTCGATTTTTCATAGTAAAAAAAATAAGTTGACAGCCATTTACGAAGATCTATTTTATTTTATGAAAGTGTTTATCGACGTTGGCGCAAGTAGTTATAATATAAGAATCACTGAAACTAGTGTCTCTTCTGGCATTCTTCAGCATAGTTACTATAATATAGATCCGCTTTAATGTGTAGGCCTTTGGCGAGTCGCAGTATGGATGATTTCATGGTGTAAAACACAATGATTTAACAGGCGCCTCATTTAAATCACACGTAAATGAGTTCCAACGTCATGAACGTGTGAATAAATTTGTGACCACAAGGCAAAGTATTTACCTGATATTTTGTTTTTCTAAAGTGAAACTTTATTAGTCTCGTTTTTTTTTCGTTCGGGAGCGTCACGTCACGCCACGCCCACGTTCAATAGAAGAACTGCGTATATATATCCCAAATAGATTGCAGAACACTGCGCCATCTCAAAAAGACAACTTAATATATATATCATAAATAAAGCAGTACCTACACACAACGGGATGTGTGGCGTAGGGGTATCGCTGCTGCTTTATACGCTGTAGGTTGCTGGTTCGAACCCGAGTGGCGCCATTAATTTTAGTTTCTTTTTTTAACTATTCCATATTCCACTTGATATTTATTTATATCTTATCGTTTGTGAGATAGAGCCTGGTGACAGACGGCCGGACAGACATCGTAGGTTTAGTAATACGGTTCCGTTCGGAGGTACGGAACCCTAAAAATTCATTGATATCGTAAAAACACCGTTGTATTTTTCAATGATCGGCAATATCTTTTTGCTTTACAGTAAATTAGATAATTATTGTAAATCATGCCTCCATTGAAGGGTCATTTATTTCAGCTATATAAAATACCAGCGGCCCCGTCCGACTTCGCCCGGGTGCTAAGAAAGCCCGGATGCAATACACTACTCACTCGCTTCGCTCGTTCGCTTGAATATTATAATTACATTATTCGCTCGTTCGCTATATATATAAACCTTCCGTGAAAAATTATCTAACTGATGGTGAAAACCGCATCAAAATCCGTTGCGTGGTTTAGGAATTACATTACTCATTCGCTTAACTCGTTCGCTATATATATAAACCTTCCAGGAACAATTCCGTCATACATGATTTTTGCGTAACTTTAACCGTTTACGCAGCGCACGCAACGGAAGCTCTCAAAAGGAATAATTTTTCCTGTTTTTGCAACATTTTTCATTGATGCTCGGCTCCTATTGGTCGTAGCGTGATATTATATAGCATATAGCCTTCCTCGATAAATGGACTATCCAACACAAAAATGATGTTTCAATTTGAACCAGTAGTTCCTAAGATTAGCGCGTTCAACCAAACAAACAAACAAACAAACTCTTCAGCTTTATAATATTATAAGTATAGATGACATAGGCCACTTTATTTTGAGACCACACAAATCTCATCGGGCGCTGTTAGTTTTAGTTGCATAGGTATGTATAATGTAGTATAAGAAGAAGAGGAACATGAACAATTTCACGGCGCATGCCTGCTTAAACAGTGTCTATTTTACGTTTCCAAGTAATTAAAGTAGTTAATGATTTATTGCTGAGACGTGATGATATTAAACGCTTTACACTCGTTTTATTTCCTCGTCAAATTTGTTTTTGCGCTCACACAATTTTATAACATACTTTAAGGTTAGAGGCACAGATGTATTATTTTTATTAAAGTTCATGTCAACTCAAACATCAATTTGAAATTTAAACAAATGTAATTATAGTTACCAGAAATTTAATTTACATATTTTTTTTGTTTGCGGTTAAGCAAAACTGTAGGGAGTTTACTAGTGTATCACAAATATGCTAAATCTAATGTGTGCTGGGGGGGGCGATTGGGGCGGTGCAACGAGTCGATAACTATGTTCAATTGTGTCCCCTATCGATTATCCAGCACCCAACAATTTCCAATTTCTAACTCAAAATGCAAAACAATTAAATGCAGTTTTAGCGTGGATACCCGTTATAGGATGTCTCAAAGAGAATCATGTACCATATTATATTATGTTCATTTAATTTAGTATGACATAATATTTTGTTTTAAGCATCTTACTTCGCTGATGACCTTAGCTGTCGATCGTCTATAAACATACTACTTAATTTGAAAAGGGCTGATTTTGTAGAAAATATTTTTACAACGAAAAACTTCGTAGGTACCTATAGATATTTTTCAAATTCGGCGTAATTAACGCGCTGTATTCAGCAAGCATACGGAAACTAGGCCCCAAAATGTATTGAATATCTTTGGCCACAGAAGAATTTATCGTAATTTTCTTTTAATATGCTCAATTTGAAAACGATGTAAGTTTTTCCAAATTCATGAAAAAATTAATCAACATAGACATCCTTGTATATCAATATCTTTCGAAAAGAATATTCTCAAACCGTTTTCAATTTCAACATTCTACTAACTAAAAAAAAGATCAACAGCACTTCTACTTATGTGAAAGAATAGACAAAAAATATGTTTATGTACGCTCCATTGACGCGCAACAGCGGAACGTAGGTAGCATTGCAAAAAATGAGAATCGTGTAAAACTTGTCATTACGTTGAATAATTTAGCTACCAAATGCTGCATCGTAAAATCATCTCATTTCATCTTTTTAATTATATAAGGCCTGATTCGTTTGGTACATCAGACATGTAGAGCAGTGGGTCAAGCGTGGTCTGGGGCCTGTCACTTGTGCAGAAATCCGGGTCTCTAAATCTTTCCAACCGTCTGGGTTTTCTCTGCGCCAACGATTCGTTTCGTCCAGCAAAATCGAACCAAAGTGGTCGGAAAATAGAAAAAGCAAATTCAGAGACACTCTGAGTACAAGAATATACTAGATGAGAACGCGGCAATCGCTAGTAGATCTCAACACGAGCACTACTCATTGATCTCTGATAGTAGTAATCTGGACTACGCGTCATGGGATAGTTGCAAACCCGGCAATATTGTGAGGTCTGATTCTCAATCCAATGGAGTACTGGCGTTTTTTGTATTACTACAATATTATGAAACAAAGTAAGTAAACGAGAAGTCTTTTTATAAATGTTTATTTTGTAAATTTCACTATTGGAATAGATTTAGACCTCAAGAGTCAAGAACATGTCAGCCGGGCTTCATCCAGATTACTAAGAATTAAGATAGAGATCAGTGAGCACTATGTTCAAAATTTGTAAACAATTGTACATTTGTTTTTATTTACTTAATTATCTTATCTGATATTGTTTGGTAGCGCTTCTTGGCAATGCTGTTAACCCCTAACAAGCAGACTTTGATTCGATACACATAGCCTAAAACAAGATTACCGAGATGAAGCAAACTGGACTTGACTGGACCACCGAATCAAACCAAATGGTTTGCAGTAAGTGGTTTGTGCATAATGCGCAAATACCACATAAACTTACCACAAACCTAAACTTGTACATGCATACAAATCTATTGTCATAAGGAAAAAACGGTTTATGTCAACAATTCAGTTCCTCATTTGTTTCGCTGCAATGAAAAGGGTCAGGCACTGCTGGTCACATGTCTGAAGGCACCTTTCTACCACACAAACATCGAAAAGGGCAAAATTAACGACAATATTCTCCAATGTACATTTGTAATTTAAATAAATTTGAAATGGTGCAATTTCTTGTCATGGCCTCACACTGTTTTTTGGATTCCGTACCCAAAAGGTGAAATCTTGTTGTTATAAATATTCTGTCTGTCCGTCTGTCACAGCCTTTTAGCTTCTAAACCATGGATGTTACAATAACGAAAGTAACATAATTTATAATATATTATGTAAGTTGATGGTCTAAGCCCAGACTAATGTTGTTTTTTTATTCGGATTATATTTAGGAGGATCCCATAGATCGAAAAGGGAATAAAAAATATCCTAGTAACTAAATAGAGTTTAAATTTGAAATTTACAAGGTGTTAATGACATTGAGAACTTTTAAAATTTTGTAGTGGATGTATTCTTTTTTTTATTTAGCAGGTTCCGAGTTATTCTTAATATAGTCAACCGTTGCTATGTAAAATTGTTTAAAAAATTCACTGTACTATTTTTTCTATGTAGTCCACTACATATGTTTACATTGGATCTTATGGCCCATAGCCTACTACAAAATTGTAAATGTTCTCATTGTTATTTTCCCTATGTTCGGTGAAACCGTTTACACACTGTATATACAAATTAAATTTTTTCATACAATCTTAGACTAGGCGGGCATGAAGATAAATCAGTCAGCCAATCGAATTATCGGATGCAACGGTTTTATATAAAAAAGCGACGCGAGTGGCCTCAGTTGTCGAGCCTCTATAACTCCTATATCAATATGAAAAAGCAGCGCTGCATCGGATGACTCGGTCGGTCATGCGCGCTTTTTCATATAACAGCGTTGCATCCGATAGTTCGATCGTCCGATTGATTTATTATTCATGCGCGCTAGCCTTACACAAAATAGGTTTAAAATTCTTCATAAGCGTTTTTGTCTTGATGCCACATTAGAGTATACCTTCTGTTCGTGAGCTTTCAGAATGTTTCAGACTTCAGAGTACCGGCTATCGGTTATATCTACTAAACTGGTACTGAAATGTGAAATTCAGGTCGGTTTTAGTTCATAGCTGAAAGAATTTTCATTTCAAGTTCTCCACATTTCGCGTACAATAACATGTGTTTACCTCTATATATGCGCTACATTGACCAAATAATAAACAGATTAGAATGATTAATACATTTCTTAAAAAAAATAGTATTAATTAGTTTGACGTGAATAACGTCTAATGTCTCATACTGGGGTGGCATTTTGGAAATATTAGATGTAACGGAAATACTCGGAAGTGTTGACATGTGAAACAAAACACAGCAATATACATTGTATATCTATGTAAAGGTTACAAACACAGTAAGTCAGGTGGTCCTATGGAAAAGTACGAGTCTACCGATCGGTACAAACGTCAAGCCCAGGTTCGTATCCCAAAGACTTTTAATATACATATTATAGATAGGTATATTTTTTAATAATGAAAATATATAGATAGTATTGGATAGCAATTTAAAATATAAAAAAATAAAATTACGTAATTATTTTATCGTTATTTTATTTGTGTTTTATGGTATTCACGTCATCCGCCTGTACCCGCGATACAGACATATCCATTTTTTAAAATAGTTTTCTATTAATTAATATGAAATATACTCGTATTTCTGTGTAGCACATTTTATATTGTATATATTTAAAATCACATTGAAAGTAGGTACAGTGAAATTTCTGAATTTTGAATTGAATTGTGTTTTTAAAGACCATCAACAGCTAAGGTTATTTGGGCCTCTAGCATCAATTCATATTTTCAGTTCATATTTTCAATACATTATATATTTTTTTTAATAATAAATTGAAAATCCAATTGACACTTTTACCAGCTCTCGAGCTAGAACCCGGGAACTGGGGACTTGAAATAGAGGAACCATAGCAACGCCATGTAAACAACAGCATTGCTACACTCTCGGCTATTTTCAAGCCCTCTCAATTTTGAACAGCATATTATAATGTATTATAATAAAAAAATCAGAGTAGAAAACCATTTAAAAGTGATCCCATGTTCCAAAATAATTTTTCAAAATGGAAAATATCCGCGTGGAATCTGCCAGAAATGTCCTGTTCAATACTTAAATGACATTGTTATTGATACAAAATATGCACAAAATCAATAGTCCTGAAGTACTTACTTAGACAAACATTTTGCTAAAAGGATAATTCAGATCGGTGCATTTTTGTAGAAGTTATTATGAACAAACGAAAATACTTCAATTGCACACACAGGACATAGGACAATTAGAAATCTGACTTTTCTGGACAACATCACTATCACCATATTTCCTTTTCCTTACGGAACATGGGAGTAATATGGAAAATATTTTATGTGAAGTTTAAAGCTAACAAAGAAAATATTACGTATTATGGTAGTACATAATCTGTGAGTTATTTATTCAATTAAACTGATTGTAGGAGCTTTATCCTGCACAATTTCTGACTGTTAAAGGATAATACAGACGAATAACTTTCACGTGATCGCTCTCAGCAAGGATATAGTATTTGGCTACATATATAGTTTAGTTTGAAATCCCATATAAGTTTGTACATTATGAATTATATATACCTAGTTAGTTTACTAAAACCGACGAGAAAATTTCTGATAAAATGTCTTAATTCTTAGAGTTCCGCATATATAATAGCACATGATTTTTTTCTTGAACAAATTCAAAAGCATTTAGCATAATATTGTAATGTTGATTATCAAAATAAAAATCTATCCATCTTAAATTCTATCAGGACAAATCCGACCACGTTTAGCGTTTGGTATTTTACAGTTCTGGTCACTTGCTTTAATCTGTTTTATCTTGCTAATAATCTGGTCATAAATTGTAAATGTCTCAAGATTTGTTAACAAAATTCATATTTAAAACAATTATACATGGTGTTCCATGACTCGAGGTCCATAGCTTAAGGGCGTGCTATTGAAGTCATTTAGAGTTAAAATTGTTTAATAAACATATTATGTCCGAAAATGCTTCCTAACAGAATTACAATCATTGAAAGTTGAAGTGCTAAAATGTAAAAAACATTAGTCCTTAATTTTATTAGTAAATAATTTTAATTAATTTTCGGACATAATATATAATATGTTTATTAATCAATTTTAACTCTAAATGACTTCAATAACACGCCCTTAAGGTATGGATCTCGAGTCATGGGACACCCAGAACACTTAAATAATCACTATTTTTGAAATTTTAATTTTACATTTTTATAGATTATAAATCTTTTTGCGAAATGTTGCCATTTTCTTCATATCCCGATAATGTTTACTAATTCGCGGGTCTAATATTATGTGGATTTTTCTTCTTCGTTTTCCTTCTATATATTTAAATTCAACCGATCATAATATTATTGTATTTAAAAGGTCATTAGCAGAAAATTATCGCTAAATTTTAAAGAAATTATTTTTCAAGATCGGAATACGCGTATATGGTCGGAACTGTCCCAGTAAAAAATTTCAAATGCTAGATGTGGTGGGAACTAACCCAAAAATCAAAGTGGTCGGAACTGGCTCGGTCGAATGTGAACCTGTTTCCTAATAATAACGCACGATTTAGTTTTGTTTTCAATTTTGATTTATGGCTTTAGTTTTCTCTATAATGCTCACCTATAGAATATGTGTCACATAATTTTACACATACATTGTTTCGATTTAATTAAATTGTTTTATGTAAATGTCAGAAATATTCTGGTAAACAAATAAGCGCTATATTAGCGTGCACTTGCCAAGTTCATCCGGCTTCAAATATTTTGTGTAGGTACCTAGATACCTGCTCTCTCACCTTCATAGTTGCAGAGAGGTGCATATTACTTAGTTATGTATGCAAGCATCATTTGTAATATTAAACGTTTACTGAATGTGCAATTCTCCTTCATATAGCCACGTAAATGCAATGTCTATAAAATCTTCTATGTTCACTTACAATTAGTGCAACATTGTGTTCAAATAACAGATATTATTAAACTTAATACAGTCGAACTCCGCAAAAGTTTTTACCCCATTTGTCGAAACCTCCTCAACTTGAATTTGTTAGCGTTTCCCTTTAAGTTCGACTTATCAAGTTGTACTGTTGTCCCATGCATATAATCTTTGTTTTTGAGCATGATGCAGAACATAAACATTGAAAATATTAATTTCTTTCCATAATTACATCACATCCAGTCTAGTTAAATTAAATATGAAATCACAAGTACTTGGACGAATTATTGTCAATAAACAATCAAACCATTAATGGTTTGATTGTTTATTGACAATAATTCGTCCCAGTACCTGTTATTTCATATTTAATTAATTTCTTTATTTACACGGTATAATTTTATCGCAATATTTATTATGCTTGAGGTGTTTATAAAGAGGTCACTAAAATACTAATTTCGGAAGTTGCATTCAATCTCTCGAAAATAAAAGACTAACAGGTTACCATTTTTTTAGAAAAATCTGCAATATTTTTGTGATTAGTGTTATAAACCAATACATTTTTATCTAGAAATAAACGAAGCTTTCAATTTGAAGTCAGAATAGTTGTGCAGTTTTTATAAAGCCGGAAAAAAAATGTTTATATAGTGAATATTTTATAATGTAAATACTGTATTATTTAGTAACGTGTCACATCTACCTGGGTGGTGCATTATGTAATTACTATATAACGTGTGCCTCACTACCGTCATCTACAGTGAAAATATAGATTAGAACAATTATCCATTTTAAAAAAATTTAGAGTTCCAAAAAAATCTGAAAAACACGCTTAGGTATATCAACGCACTAAAAAGTAGAAAATAAATTTCTTTCTCTTCTATACCATTTAAAAGCGTGGGACACTCACTATACCTATATTTCATTTAATTCATCGAGTTTCTCCACGCTTTTAAACATTGTAAAAGAAAAAGAAATTTATTTTCTACTTTTTAGTATGTTGATATAACCGTGTTTTTTTAGATTTTTTGAAACTAGAAGTAAATTTAAATTTTTATTAACTTTTTAGTTCAATAAATGTCAATTCTTGCGGCACTAGAGTACTATCTAATTATCTGATATGAACGACGTAGCTCTTACCTTTTATTAGATATCCGTGCGCGTATTTTCTCTATCTCTGCTAATGCGTCACTATTACAGAGTGTCTTCCCTATTAGCTCTGAGCAGTTCAGCTCCTCGATCTCAAGTCCATTTAGTGACGACACGTTCTTCCACCATCGACACCGTCTCTTCCACCATCCGTTTTTTAATATTTCAATGTTTTAACTTGTTATATAAATATTATTATAGCCAAAATATCAGAATATTGTATTGTCAACAAAACTGCAAATGACTGCAAAGTTTCACGCCAATTGGACATTTGGAAGAGGGTGAAAATCGAGTTGCAAGATTTTTTTACATACCTACATACAAACATACAAAAGTAAAGCTAATATAAGCGTGTTAAAAATTCCAGATCATCTGCGGCCAAAATCCTCGTACAGGTCAACATTACTTTTTTTGTTTTAGCCCCACCCTTTTCCAGAATGACGGCATCAGCTTTTTTTAAATTGCATTCCCTATCAGATCTGGATAGATTATCAAATTCTGATTTCATCAATATGTCATTATTTGACATTTTGCACTGCACAGTGCACACCTTTACTCAGTACAGTCGATAGAAGACTTATAGGTTTACCCTTGAGCAAGTGTGTAGACTGTAGATGTCAGGCCATTAGGAAACGTTTTATATTTACGAACAATGAAAAATTTATTAATGAAAATATGCGTACTGCGTAGGTACTTTATACAGGAATACTTTAAAACCCTTATAAAATGTATTTTCACCTTAAAATAACGATTTCATCCTGCTTTCCTGCTATTAATAATAAATGACCGACGTTATGATTTATATAAGGATGAAAAATCCAACAGACATTTTTTTCTCTCTTCTTTCTTGCATCAACTTTCTTCTTATAGAATAATAAACTATGTATTATACTTTTATGTGAGCTTAAAGTCAGTATCAGAGCTTTTACCGATTTTAATCGATTTCCTGTCCGCTACAAAAAAGCTCATATTTTGTTATAAGAAGATGTGTATAGCAAAAGTCTTATAAGGCGGTGAGACTTGTTTTAAAAATAAAATTAAATGTAATCAACAATTTTCAATAAGGAGCTTAATTATGATTCTGTTTTATATAGTCGAAAACTTATACTGTAATCTACTAAATTAATCTGAAAGCTTATGAAAAATTTATATAACGACAATGTTGAGCAGAGAGATTACGAAAATTATTTCGTTCATTATTTTTCTCTAATCATACAATAAGCATTTCCTGGAATTTTTAAAATCATGAATATGCTTTCACTTATTTTTTTTCTACTTCACTAATTAATACTTTCTAAAAATATATTTTGACCCAAAATATTTTAAGAATAATAGCCTACCATTTGTTCAGAAACAATTACATTAAGGTATACTTCACTACTTTATCTATAGGTACTAATTACTAATATATAAAAGAAGAAGTTTGTACCATGTTAACCTCAAACTTCTGAATCGATTTGAAAAATTCTTTTTCAGTTTAAAAATCTACTTCTTGTCGAGTAATAGCTATATATTATATATATTATTAGGATACCACAAAAGGTGGATGAGCAGTGAGAGAAATAGCGAATGGGCAGTTAATATACTTAGGTAGGTATATTAGATTTTACTAGAAACAAAAATTGCTTTCGACAGAGAAAGGTTTTTTATACGCGTCGTCATTTCGTTTTAGCAATTGATTAAAAAAAATATCATTCTATAGGATACACCTTGGTAGATATTATTAAAGTGGTTTTGCGTTTTGACCACAAATATATAAAATAATGTAAAATCGTTTTTTTAAAGAAAATCAATCTTTTATATCATTAGTTTCTCTAACAGTTAAATTATTCAGATTCGATATGAATATTTTTTTAGGCCACAAGCGGCTGGGTTTATTTGGATCCAGCACCGGTTTATATTTTCAATTTATTATTTTTTTATAATAATTTGAAAATTCAATTGGATACTTTTAAAAATTCTCAGATTAGAACCTGGGGGCTGGGGTCGATATGAACTTTGATTATAATGGTCAGTGTTTCAAAGGGACACGGTATATAATTTAGAAGTTGTTTTTCATATTATATTTATTTATTCTTAAAATATAGAAGAGATTTAGTGCGGTATAGAAATTGGTTCAATATTATATGTTTTGTTAAAAAAACAACCTATAAATCATTTATAGCCACCTTTATAATACAAAGATTTGTTCTTGTCGTATTTCTTGAAAGATCTGCTTCCGTAAATTTCACGAAAAATGACTTTTCTGCTATGTTGTTGAGAAAATCGTTGTTGATATTCTACCTATAGTTTGTGATGAAATAAATGTGGAAGAAGCACAGTAGATGGAAGTAAATAATGAATTATGGATATTGAATTAATATACACTTCGTTACTACCTCCAGATATTATATGAAGCAAGCTGTTCAAGTCCTGTATACTGTTTGGGGATACATAAATACAGACTGTCTATTCATTCTGTTTTTATTGCCCTGAGAAATTATTGTCCAGTTCATAAAATCTAAAATAAATGTAGTTCGTTAAATACTACTTTTTATTTTATTAAAGTGCAATATTTGAAAGATTTATACACTAAGGCCCGTATTCACCAAGCCTAGTTAGTTATTTATTCCGTTGATTTATTCCCCTGGTAACTATCACACGGAATAAATAGTGATAATTCAAATTACCAAACATAGTTAAGTTTACTGCAGATATAAATCGTAAGAATAGCTATTCTGTCCAATTTCAAGGGTATAAATATTTATCCGCCTAGTTAAATAGGGTGTGCACGAAATGCATAAATTACTTTATGGCCTGGCGACCTTTTCAGGTAAATATTAATTTCATATCTTACAGGTAAAGGTTTTTGTCAGTAAAATATATCAATATTCACCATTTTACATTTTCGATAGATGCGCCATCGGTCGGATCTTTGGTAAACGTGCTTTAGAATCAAAATATTTGACAAAATCTCCAAGGCGTATGGTAATAGTAAATTTTTACCTGAGGTTACTATTCTATCGAATAAATTGCTTGGTGAATAGAAAGTTTATTTTATTCCAAGGAATACATTTATTCTAAGGTTAGTAACTTCTATCTTTAACAGTGTTTGGTGAATACGGGCCTAAGAAGAATTGATTTACTTATTCTAAACGTTGATGCCGTATCTTCAAAGATCACCAGAAGAACTTTTTATGTACCTGTTAAAACGAGAAGAGATATTATATTCATAAACATGTATAGAATATTTTTAAAAAATTGTAAGAGAGATAGAGAGAGAGCTAAGGTCATTAGTGTCTATGAAAGTCCATGGCACATTCTGTTTATTTGGAGTCGTATAAAGTATCAATATTATTAAAATAAATATTTTTAATATTTGTCAAATAACGAAAATCTTAAAAGATAGGTATTATTTTGGTATGTACCTATTATTTATAAAAAGTTGCAAAATAAATAAAAAATTTTAACCTCATTCTTCATGCTTATAATATAGGCTCGCTGATCCAATTTACCGACTTTTCATGATGCACTGCTCTAGCTATGACTTGATATTACAATTCTATAAAATTTCACACTCAAAGAAGTATTTCGCACTTTTTTTTACACTTTTTTACGCAGCAGTTTATGTGCCCTTTTCATGTATTTTCTATTTTCCCAAATATACAATAATTATAGAGGTTATAATTTTTCGACCAACTGACGCTTCTAATTTTAGGCACCCTGTAGGCACTCCTAGTTCTATAGCACAGTATTTCAAGGTCATGCACGAAGCTATTAGATATAAATAATGATAAAAATGCATAGAACATCAATATTATTGAATTTTGAGGCATTAGTGTAATAATTGTGAATCTTATCCTTTTTCCACGACGTCGGGAACCCTTTTATTTTGGCTGTCCAAAGTCTCATATTAACGTAAATTATACATAGGTATTTAGATAGATAGATAGATACATTTTTATTACGAACATTAAAAATGTTATCATAGCGTCACTTTCATTAAAATTAAAAATTAAACAAAAAAGAAAAACAGTAAGTTTAAAATGAACATTAAGGACCTATCTTAGATTTTGCTATATGGGCACAGTTGTATAAAATAATTTTAACCTGTCTTTTAAAGCTATTTAAGTTTTTGAGATTTTTTAAATTATCTGGTAATAAAATCACCTTGTATAATATGATATATAAAATTATAGCTTCAAACAAACGTACAAACAGCACACGTATCATCAGATTGGATGGATATCAAATACAGTAGTATGGAAAAGGTGGATAGATTGAGTATAGGGATGATTTCTGGTATAGGCACTGTGTACACCTACACTGTAACGGGGTTTAGTGGGGTTCTGTATTCAATTATAGGTAATGGAATATGGTCGTGCCAGTTCGTCCATTCAATACACATAACAAGATCGGTCGAATTTTCATATACGTAAAAATGTACAGGCATCAAACATCGTTAATAAACGCACAAACGAGAAGTATTAAAAAAATAGAAGCTCCTTCAAAAAAGCCACTAAAACTAAAAAGAAAAAATAATCAAATTTTGAGGTCGGCGCCAATTTAATTACTTTTTATATACGTACCTACTTTTATTTTAATAAACTGGCGCTGATCTCAAAATTTTATTATTTTCCTTCTTTTAGTATTAGTAGCTTTTTTTGAAGGAGGTTCTATTTTTAAATTTATTTTTTAATTTTTGCTTTTTAGTGGCTGCAATATATAGTTTTGCCCGTTATTAACAGACTTCTTTCTTGACATTTCTTTACTAAACTTAAAAAAACAACGGAACCGATTTAAATATCGAAATATTTTATTTATACGTACAAGAACCTTCCTTAGGAATGGTTTATATGATTAGTGAAAATAGCATTGAAATATGATCAACTATTCTCGATATAATCGTGGACATAGTTACATACAATATACATACATAGGTACAGGTCAAACTGAGAACCTCATTTTTTTTAAATCGGTTAACTCCTCTATAAAAAAGCTATATTTCTATTTTTTAGGATTCCGTACCTCAAAAGGGACTTTCTCTGAACTAAATAAAGGTTTTAAACTGAAATTTGGCATAGTTACTAACCCCCAGAATAATATTATTCCAATAGTCAGAATCAAAAAAATATTTTCCAGTAAATTTGCGGAGGCCAAAATTTCAAACTCAAAAAAAAAATCATGTGAGGAATCATTTGAAAGGGCTTTTCTTAAGGATCTATTTTCATCAAAATTTTATGTTAAATAGTTTCAAGATTTTCCTGAAAACGTATTTCTATTTCCTAAACTAGTACAGCCAAAATTTCGAAAAAACTAGTAGTGTCAGAGAGAAAACTATTATAATATGATGTTTCCAACAACTATAGTTTTCAAAATTCACAGGCGAATAATTTGGTTGATGGTATAAAACCATCGGCGTACGAGTCGTCACACTTGTCAATTTTTGATGTGAAAAACGTTTCATACTGAGGTGTCATTTTAGAAATATTAGATGAAACGGAAATAGGTCGGAAGTGGTTGACATGTGAAACAAAATACAGCATGTATAACTGTGTAGGTATGTTAAGGACACAGTCAAGGACAGGTGGCCGTGCGAAAAAGTATATGAGTCTACCGACAGGTACAAACGCCAAACCCAGGTTCGAATCCCGAAGGCTTTTAATATTTTATTTATTTATTTTTTAATAATGAGAATATAATAGGTATTGGATAACAACTTAAAATATAAAAAAGTAAAAGTGCAATTATTTTATTTATTATATTTTACGAACACTTGATTTTATAAGATAAATAAAAGTGGAAATATTTCTTTCCATGACAATTACGAATACAATTATTATTTGTGTTAAACGGTATTCACTTCATCTGTTTATTGTTTGTATCCGCGATACAGACATACCCATTTTTTTTGCTTTTCGCAATTGCAGCTCTTGTTTTTGATCAGCATTTAGGTTATTATTATATCCACGATATCTAGAACTAAACGATTTTAACAGTTTTAAAAAGATCTATTATTATAGCACACAATGTGTAAGTTTTGAAACTTAAAGAATAGTTCATTATACAATGTGAAATTATAATACTTATCCAAAAGTTAAATATTATTTCAAATAGTTTGCATCGATTCGGTTGCACGTATAATATATACACCGAAGCATCTTCATTCTTCGATATATATTGTTTAATTTGTATATGTTATTCTATTGCTTGGAAAGACCGGATGAAATATTGTTATATTATACTTGAAATTACAAATACAAATTCTCTGAACTGTAAGTTTTCCCTTTTATCCCCCGTAAGTCAAAGGGAAGCTTAAAACTTAATATCATTTTGCGTAAATGTAATTTCTCCGAATCTCATTAATCTTTCATTTATGTATTATATAGCATGTTATAATAATAGGTTTTATGTCAACAAATTGATATTGCAGTCAAATTATTATGTTCATATCTAGTTTAATAACAAATAATAAGCAGGTTTATAGTAAACCAAGGATTAGACAAACTATACAGTATATTATACAATATATAGGCCTAACAGAGCCGGGGAAATTTCTTGTATCTTAGATACTTATTGTATCTGTATAGGAAAATGAAGATAGGAACTTCTCAAAAGTATCTGGTATCTAAGATACATTTGAAGTATCTAAGATACTTTAAATGTAACTTAGATTCTTAAATATACTATCTTAGATACTTTACTTTAGAGCTTTTTAGGGCAACGCACACATGCTACTTTTTTCGCGTTTTGACGTTTGGAGATCGTTAGATGTAGCTAATGCAAGGTCGCTCACTCTTTGCTGAAATACACAACTGATGTATCACGAAAAATTTTGAGTATAGCGCTAAGTTATCGTCAAATAGTGATGTATAGTATCCTAAATCGTGCGTTTTCGATAAAAAAAAGTAGCATGGGTTGGTCCTTAGATAGTAAAGTATGTTTTGTTTAAATACTTTCAAGCAGCTTTTACCTTTCGGGGTATTAACTGTTTAGTGTCTTTTATCTAGATATCTTTTTCAAGTATTTTCTGCACTTACAAACTATTTTATTTTATATTTTGATGCGCTGTTTTTCTTTGGACATTTAGAAACATTTGAAATGTAGTCCAAAAGTGCGATGGCGTCATTCATATTTTTAAGGAATTAGTTGGAATATTTTACTTGCAACAAAACCAGTTTCTAGAAAATTTACCAAAAAATGTGATTTTATAACAAAAATATAAATAAATAACCGCTCCGGCACAACTCGCACAAAATTTCCCATATATGAGTATATAGTCTATAGTCAGAGTCAGCCACCTCCAGATTTTCCCTACTTGCATTTTCCAGGAAGAAATAATAATTTATTCCATTGTTGGTATGCTTAAGTCTCGGCTTAAGTGGTGTGGAAAAATCGAAAAACCCCCTACAAAATGAAACTGTAGACCTTTCAAATTTTGTTTATAATATATGTAGTGACGATATCTTGTAGATATATAATTATGTTGCGCAAATTATTTAGAACTTCTAAAATTATTACGACGTTATCGTCAGGAAGTCTGACATTCCAAATGTGAATGTGTCGATATTAACTACTTCGTTTGCTAAACCTTAACCGTGATTCCACGACTGTGCACATATACTTAATATTAAATGTATAATCTAAAGCATGATGATAAATTGAGTATTCATGTAAATATCATCATTTACACGAGGATTACGCATGCGCACATGTACAAACATAACATGTAAAGTTATGCCACCGTAGATAATGATACAAAACATTATTAATTTGTTTGTGTAATGCAACGTTCACAAATCGTAACTTTGAAATTGACTTTAACTATTATCATCACTCGTTTTTCAAATGAAAAAAAAAGATATTAGTAGTTGTGTCTACCCGTAGATGACGGGACAAAGCCTATATAGACGGAATCAACATTTAAAAATGAAAAAATAAAGTAGCCATCGATCTTGGAGGGATAGAACCTTTGGTAGTGATAGGACTCGAGTGAAATTTTTTCACTCGACTGTACAAAACGAGTCACTCGAATGCCACTCGAGTCAAGATAAGACTCGAGTGACAATTTCTTCACTCGAATGAAGATATGATTCAAGTCACTCGAGTGACAATGTATAAGCAATGGCCTTCGATTGTGTATCACATAATATTAATAAATAAATTACAACACTATGGAGTCAAGGGTACAGCTCTAAATTTGTTTAGATCTTATTTGAGTAACAGATGCCAATATGTGTTTAATGGTGAAACCTCATCAAGCAAACAAATCAGTAGAAACGGTGTACCTCAAGGGTCAATTTTAGGCCCGATTTTATTCATAATTTACATAAGCGACCTACCGGATATAATGACAAATGGCACCACTTTTTTGTTTGCCGATGACACAACGTTTCTGTATGAGCTAAAAAATAATAATTTTGATATTTCGGGTGATACAAAATCGAAGGCTTTCTCTTGGTTCGCTGCTAACAAGTTAACCCTAAATATAACGAAGACTGAAATAATGCCTTTTAAAATTAATAATTTCAGTAAAACTAAGCAAGTCAAATTTCTTGGTATTATATTTGACCTGGCTTTGAAATGGTACAGTCAAATGCTTTATGTAGCAAACCAGCTAAAGCTACTTACGCGATTAGGAGAATAGAAAACTCAATTTCAACAGACGCAGCCCGTACGGCGTATTACAGTATTTTTCATTCCCTTATCGAATACGGAATTTTGGACTGGGGAGGGACACCAGGCGCTCAAAGAATTTTTATACTGCAAAAAGCTGCTGTCCGTATTCTGGCAGGTGTCTGTAGATACCAGCATTGTCGACCCCTTTTTAAACAACTAAAAATAATGACCTTCTATGGCGCCTACATTTTTCACTGTTTACTGTATGCTAAAGAGCATTACAGCAATATGAACACACATTCAAATGTACACTCATATAATACAAGAAATAAGGATTGCTTAGTTTTGCCGCTACATCGGTTAACTATGACACAAAAAAGTTTTAAATATTCAGCACTGAAATTTTTTAATAAGCTTCCTAGTCATTTACAAAACTTGCCTACGAAAAAATTTAACAAACAAATAAAATTGCTTATTAGTAATAAATGTTATTATAAACATAGAGGCATTTTTTTAATTCTAGATTTTAAATATTGTATCTATATTTGATGACTTCACACTGTACTTAATACTTTTGTGTGTTAATATATCTATTCTATTCTAACTCGAGTCATTTTTTATATACATGCAGGTCATAATAATGAGTAACCACTAACCACATTCAGTGTAGCTCTCACTCATTTTAAACAAGAACTATTAGCAAACAGCTTTACAGTTTACACAAACATTTAACAAATAAAACAACTCAAACTATGTAGATACTGAATTTCAAATGAAAGATTAATAGTACGGGAGGCAGCGTTGCATTTTAGGTAGTGATTTCATACCGACCAATTCATATTTCTAGTAATTGTTTAAGTATCAACAGCAACCAAAGTGAGCGTCAGTCGCCGCACCCGCGGTGGGTGTAGTAGCTAGAGGGTGTCGAAGTTGCTAAAAAAATTAGATTTTAAAATTATTTCCAAATTATTTCATACCGCACCAAACTTGGTATGGTGATTCTTTATATAATAAACAATAAGAAAATAACTGTCAGCTGCGTAGACAGTGGGGGTAAAGAAGTCAGTTTCGCCATAGAACATATCGTGTTTAGATAATTTAAACGCCATTGAACAGTAATTAATGTCACAGTGTGTTCATTTTGAAATATAGATGTCGTTGATAATAAGCATTTGTTCTCCAAAGAAACAAACCCTTTCCAATGACAGATGCACATCTTCTCTTCAATTCTGCTTTCAAATCGCATAATTTCCATGTAGAATATATGTTTAGAACTAGTTTGTTTGTGTTGTTTTACACGAAACGACGACAAAAACGAATAACAGCAAAAGCAAAAATCGTCCCTATAATAATTTTAAATAAACAACAAACAAATATTTTTTTGAATACAAAAACTTTGTATTTAAATTAAACTTTATTTAGAAACGTATTTGTCGCAAGTATTATATTTGAAATTATTAAATAAATAATTTTTAATCTCGACAAAACAACTACACGTTTATGATAAGTGCAAATCAGGTGCAAATACTCCTTGCACCGTGGGTTTGTTTCTTTGGAGAACAAATGTTTATTATCGGCGACATCTATATTTCAAAATGAACACACCTTGACGTTTCTGTTCAATGGCGTTCAAACTATCAAGACACGGTATGTTCTATGGCGAAACTGACGTATTTACCCCCACTGTCTACGCAGCTGACAGTTATTTTCTTATTGTTTATTGTATAAAGAATCACCATACCAAATTTGGTGCGGTATGAAATAATTTTAAAATCTAATTTTTTAGCGACTTTGACACCCTCTAACTACCACCCCCACCGCTACTAGCGCAGCTGACGGTTGGATGTCTCATCAGGTGGACGAGAACAAACGTTGGTATAATTATCAGCCGGTATGAAATAATTTATTCATTTGCAACGCTGCCTCCCGTACTATAAGGCATGTATATATACCGCATGCCATACATCGGCTAAGCATGTTTTAACTTGTACTTCTCACTCGAGTCACTACAGGCCATTCGAGTGTTCCGAGTTAACTCGCCAATCGAGTGGATCTAGCCGATTTGAGTCACTCGAGTTGACTCGAGTCACTCGAAAGCCGAGTAAAAATAAATTTGACTCGAGTGCGAGTAAAATAAAAACTACTCGAGTCACTTGAGTAAAACACAACTCGAGTCCCATCACTAACCTTTGGTGTGAAGACAATGACTAGGTATCTACTAAAATAACCACAATTAACACCAAACCACTAATACTTTTTCAGAGTTCTGTACCTCCGATCGGAACCCTATTTCTGAATCTTATATGTCCGTCGGTCCATCCGTTTGTCACAAGGCTCTATTTCACAAACGGTAAGAGCAGTTGAAATTTTCACATATTGTGTGTTGCTGTGGCATGAATCCTAACAAATAATAATTAGAGTTAAATAATCAATTAATTTTAATAAATTATTGCTTTTTATTTTACCACAACACTGACTAGCCATGTTTCTATTGTTACAAAACTGTTTTCTGAGTTGGTGGAATAAATATTTATTTACAATAATTAAAAATACAATAACAATAAATGCAACAACGAAAAGTCAGTTCTAACAATCAACACAAGTAAACAATAACTAAACGGTAATTAACACTTAATTATATACAATTGACTATACTAATATTTATTTTATCAGGTGTATTTATATTGCGGAACTATTTATATCACTGATCCACTTGATTGCACGACTCACATTTTGACTGATTGACTGATCGCTTCACTCACTCGTTTATATACACTGCGTGGTTGAAGCCCAGTGCTTCTCGCGTTCTCTAGAAACTTCGCGTGGTTACTCGTTGTTCAGCAAGCAGACACCGCTTCTCAGAATTCTTGCCTGACGTTTATATACAGGGTGATCCGTAATACTATAATGTACTACAGAGTGTGTAACATCATCATTCGAATGACACAGTTGGTAGAGCGTTCGACTGAAGATCTAAAGGTTCCTGGTTCGATCCCGGGTTTTGCATCGCAATATTTTTGTTTTTTTTTATTCATCAAATATTCTGTTAGAAATATTTTTTTTCTTTTAAATTATTCTAATTAAATTTAATACGGAAAAATTTTGAAACAAAATAAAATATACCTATACCTAAGTAAAATTTTTGAAGTGAAAACTTCCTTAGGCGCGTTAGGCACTTTTTGCCTGGGTACTAAAATAACGTGAAACGTTCGCAAATAACCGTAAGAAATTGCAACCTTACCGTTCGCAAGCTGACTTTAAGAATTCGCAACATATTTATATCATAAAAACGGCCATCTAGACACTTCCATTCATAGCGCTGTTGGTTACGTCTTTGCATTCTATGCATAGGAACGTGGGTTCCAGACCTGATGACAGCGTAGAATTTTTGGCGTTTTTTTTTCTAAATTCTACATGATATTTATTTATATATTTTTTTTATTTTTATTATATTCTTTCTTTGACAATACTTAATTATAATTTTTTGAAAATTAAAAATACAATTTTAGTATTTTAGTAATAAATTATTTTTAGTTCATAATTGTGCTATAATAAATGACACCAAAAATTAGAAAATCTGAAGTTTTCACTTCTGTCGTGTTACCGTGTGGTCTTAAGCACACACCTAATTTTTTTTAAACAAGGTTAAAGAAATAAATCCGTTATTTTTTTACCCCTACCTAACTCCTTATTTTTATTATTGTACGGAACCCTCGGTGCGCGAGTCTGACTCGCACTTGGCCGATTTTTTTATCAAAGAGATGACTTAAACGTCTCCTGATGATGTTAACGTAGTTAACGGAATGTACGTCAAGAAAAAGGTATTATAGTGGTTACCTATTTATAATATTCGCTTTTTTGTTTTTCAAGTAAAATTTTATTTTTTTTATTATAGAAAACCGTGTATCGACGATATAAATAAACTACAAAAATAATTATCTGATATCTACGTGCTTACAGTGCATCGTGAATTTTTCGGTCTAATTTAAATTTTACTGATAAAAATTCAGTTTGTAAATTTTTAATTTTTCTCAAAAAAGGATAAATAATTTTAATAAAAACAATTCTTCGAATTCAAAGCTCTGTAGAAAACACATTTTTTGCTTGTATAATAAATTACAAAGATAGAAACAATATTTTAAGTGATGGAGTTCCGATATATTTTTGTGCAATAATAAAATGTGGATAGTGGATAAAAAGAAAAACTCGTTAGCACTGTTGTAATTAAATCCTCTTCTGTTTATGGATCCAGGTCAAAAAACACGATAAAGGTACATAAATTATCAATACTTGCATACAAAAAAATCAAAATTCAAATGAAATATTCGAGTGTCAAGAAATTGGCAGAATTTGAATAACAAAAGTAATTTGCAATAAAGGATTTGGCTCTAGTTACGTATATTTTGTGCACAGTTTTTGTAGTAGGAAATTTATATGAGAATACGATCGACAAATTCTATTTACAAAAGAAAAACAAATTTAGCATTTGGCACTGGTAGACTATACAGCTCTATAAAAGCTGTAGAGATGTACGACTTAGACCGAAGTTGAAAGTCGACTTGCAGCTCGATTTCATCAGTGCAAGTCGAACAAGTTTCGACTATTTAGCATGCCGGACAAATAGATGACTATTTAGAGAATGTCTCATGACGTGAATCGAAAATCAACGGAAGAAATGAGTGAAAGGAGGAGGATAATGTATAGATATAGGCATAATAAAAAAATAAATTAAAAATTTAAAAGACCCCCGACCCAAAACGACAACCTAATCGGCTGTTTAAAAAGTATGAGGTTATTTAATATTTTTTATTCCTCATAGTATTCCTCATACTTTCAAGTCTTGAACATTTTGTATATTTTAATTATGTTTTATAACTAATTAGGCCTTGGCCTGTTTGTAGGGTACTTATATAAATAAATATAAAAGTAGCTGATATTCATGAACGCGTTGGGGAATACCGTAAAATGTTCCTAATTCATTTAGAAATATCAGTTACTTTTATATATATATAAAAAAAAAAACTCGGGTCGCAGTGCCAAAACCCTGCCGACAATATAGTGTATTTGCTAATTGGCATTGTGGCTTTATTATGTGAACTTAAGTTTGTTTTTGGACAAAATAAAAAATTTAACCCCTTAATACATCCCTTAAAATAATATTTTTTTTCTTAATTTCAAAATTTTTATCAATGCAACCTCGGTACCAAATTAAATACACCCTTCAGTAAGTAAAGCACTATCCGTAAACTAGTGTTTTCATAAAATTTGTAACTCCGGTCCTGTCGGGCCGATTTTATTAAAATTTTAGCAGAACATTTTAATCGTTACTAAAGGGTTAAATTTCAATTTTGAAACGATTCTGAGAATTTTTTCGGCATTTTTGGGCCCAAAAACATTTTTCAACCCCTAAAAACCACCCTTAAAATAGTCCGATTTGGCCCATTTTAAATAGGCTTCGTGCGGTGATGGATTTTAACGTGCCTACCAAATTTCGTCAAAATCAATTAACTCTTTCGAAAGTTATAGCCCGCACACATATATATATATATATAAATATATAAATATTAAATATATAAATATATAAATATTAAATATATAAATATATAAATATATAAATATATATATACATATATAAACAGACATTTCCAAAAATGGTGCCAAAGTGTTCAGGAGGCTATGAAACGTCGAGAAATTTTGGTCCGACCCCTAGGTCCCGCCATCCGACCGACGCCAATAGTGTATGTGCCATATGGCAAATACACTAAAAATCAAAATCGGACCACCCGTTATTAAACTAGGATGCCACAGGCAAACTTTATATACATCCCACACACACCACATACACACGCGTACAAACACCGCGTCAAACGCATAACACCCCGTTTTGCGTCGTGAGTTAGAGAATGTATAAATCAAAGAAATAGACGAGTATTTCGTTATCAACCAACTGGACAAGTCGATTTGACTAAAGTGTGCAAGTCGAATAACTCAATTATTAAGGGCGCAAGTAACTATTTAGTCGAAGTCGTCCATCTCTAAAAAGCAGTAGGTTTGTCGAAATACATCGCGTCTATATCTTGATTTTTTGTACACGTGGTCCGCTGCGTTGTGTGCTAGACGTGGTCGTTATTTCACGTCACTAGTTACAATAACTAGCTACGCGGTATGTAACCGAATCACTAGTTTCGAGTTACATTACAAGTAGTGATTTTTGCAAATGCGTTACTAAGCGAGAGCGGGTGACAGTGACACGAATAAATCCGAAGTAACCCGAACACGCACATGCCGTGATTTAAGTGTATAGCTACAAACACTTAGATAGTGATTTAATGTATTTTAGTTTCGTCTCGTTTCGTGTGTAACTGTATAGTTGGTAACTGGTGGAGGTATTTATGCAAGCAATCACAGTAGCTGAATAAAAATAACTAGTTACAAAAATCACTAGTTTTGAAACAGGTGACGCCGACCAAGTCACTGGTTTCGTTACGTTTCTTGAAAATAACGTAACGACCCACGTCTATTGTGTGCTGTTTCTATAAATGAATAATGCGATCAATTCAGACCATATTGCCGCAGTCATATTACGGTTTCAATTTCATGTCAAATTTCCATTTAATTTATGACAGTTACGATCCAATGAAGAAATAATAAACCAATTCATTCGTTAATAGAATTGCAAGTGGCCTTTGTTGTTCGTTGG
Organism: Mongoloraphidia duomilia; assembly: GCA_039654895.1. Classification (NCBI taxonomy): domain Eukaryota; kingdom Metazoa; phylum Arthropoda; class Insecta; order Raphidioptera; family Raphidiidae; genus Mongoloraphidia; species Mongoloraphidia duomilia. Next base: position 22,969,988 of record CM077522.1, on the reverse strand, counting down.
TGGCTGATGAAGTCTGCGGAATATAGGAATATACTACACACAGCGCCGGCCTTAGTCCTCCGGGCAGCATATGCATATAATGCATCCGGACACCCTGGGCGAGATATTCTTCCGCGCCCTTTATTTCTTATAATTAACTAGCATTTTGCTTGTTTTCACTATAATTTATTCGCGGGTCAAGGCGCCGATCTAGCGCGCAGAGCCCTCTTTGCCCTAGCGCCCGGGGCGACCATCCGAGTTGCCCTCCCCCCTAAAGTCGGCACTGACTACCTGCACAGCCACTGATATCCACTCCATATTACATATCAGAAGCATCTATTCCTGTCTGTTCTTTTTCATTTTCTGAAAACACATAATATTCCTTTGATATACGTACGTAGATAATAGTCAAACCAATACTGCGTTAATTTTGAAGTTATACTTTTTTACGGACATTGTGCGCTTAGCTTGGGGATTGAATAAATTATAAAAATAATGGCAGTGAACGTACAAAAAAATGATCAGGCGTGTCGTGGTCACACTCGGTAGAAGTGAAACTTCTTGTTGTCCGGATCAAAAACGAGAACGAGGGAAATAGAAAACAATAGACACGTACAGTAGTTGCGCGTTCACTTCCAAACCCAACTTCCGTTACAGAAAAGTCTGCTTTACCCTGTAAAAGTGCATACAATCGAAGAGTAAAAGAGTTTGCTTAAACTGGATTTTATACCGTCATATTAATGGTCACCTTTTCTGAAAGGACAAGTAGTACAGTAAATAGAGACACAAAAATCGCGTTTACTTAAAAAAAATACTTAATGGCTGAAATTTTGAGGGGGTGTTCGGGGCATGTCCTGAGTCTAAAACCGAGTTTTCGTATTCGATGGGGTAGGGGAAGTTACATCCCCCGGTCAATATAGGGATAAGTTTGTTTTAATTTTTTATCTTCGTTGCTATTGCCCGTACAATCAAGTCCAAGAGATCAAACTTGTACGAAATGAAATTATCTATCCAATGATAATAAAATCAAGGTCATAGGTCGATCAGGTCAATCACAAGGGCCGGTAAAAGGTCAAAAGTGAGGGGTAGTTTTTGGTTTTTCGTGAATACCGTGAAACCGGTAAGTTTTCACAAAATTAGAATGAAAACTTCAGATAAGGCTTGTAATCTAATTCTTTCTATAAAAGTCGATCAATTTTCTGACATTTCAAAATAAAACTTAATAAAAATTTATTTTTCTATTCCAATTTCTCAAGAACACTGTTATTTTATAAATTTTGGACATCCTAATATCTCAAATAATAATATTAAACTAGGTTTTATTTTGAAATGTCAAAAAATTGATCGATTTTTATAGAAAGAATTAGATTACAAGCCTTATCTGAAGTTTTCATTCTAATTTTGTGAACATTAATGCCTGTCTTGAAGAATATTTGTTTGAACATTCTCCACATACACACATACACTTTTAACCTTTTACCGGCCATTGTGATTGACCTGATCGACCTATGACCTTGATTGTATTATCATTGGATAGATAATTTCATTTCCTACAAGTTTGATCTCTTGAACTAGACTGTACGGGCAATAGCAACGAAGATAAAAAATTAAAACAAACTTACCCCTATATTGACCGGGGGACGTAACTTCCCCCACCCCCTCGAATACGAAAACTCGGTTTTAGACTCAGGACATGCCCCCGAACACCCCCTCAAAATTTCAGCCATTAAGTATTTTTTTTAGTAAAATATACCGTTTTACTGTACTAAAGCACCTACGTAAGTTTGTGACGGTATAATAATGCTGTTACCATAGTTAACATTCGTAAAAATATGATTATAGTGGCGTCGCAAAGTTTCTACCTATAGTCTTTCAGAAGACGGGTATTAATCAATTTTTGACCTAAAGAACGGAGACGGTACCATCGAATGTCGATCACGGGTACTACGAATGCCGAGTTAAATAAAATGCATTCATCATGTTTATTTTAAATCTAAGTAAACTAGCAAAAACTTTTTGGCTGTATTTAGACATGGAGAACATATTATCCCTTTAACGTTTAAATCATTTAAAAAATTTAATATTTCCGTTTTTTATGCAATTTTGTACTCGTAGGTATATATGTATACCTGAAGCTAAGACTGCACAAACAGTCCGATTGCACCTGAGGAGAATGCTACACTACCGTACTTATGAAGAATGCCTCATCTACACATTTTGTCAAAATCGTGAGAAGGTCATTTTTTATGTTTTTCATTTTTCAAAAATGTATATTTTCATGTCTTATCAGATAAATTTTGAGATTTTGTTTTGCGAGTATGGTTTTGTAGTTTAAAATGCCTGATCAAACATATTTCTTGCATAAATAAAATTAACTCCAATTATTTATCTGCAATTTTTACATGAAGAAAATAATCTTTGCTAGTAGATCGAGCTTTTTTTATTTTATGAAATAGTGAAGCATTGTAACTAGTAGCTAGATAAATAGCATATTGTCTTATCTACAACAGTGCGAGCTAGGTACATGTACAGTGTACATACCTAATATATATAAATGATAATAATTTAAGACATTTTTAAAAATCACAACCCACATTTTAATGTTTTTAAAATTTTAAAAAATATTTCAATTTTTTTTTAAAACCTACAGTTACTTTACTGAACAGTAATAAAAAATATTAAAAATGGATTTTATTCGGTATATTGAGATAATTAATGCCAACAAAGGTATACAGCAAAAACTATTTTTGTAACACATTTCATGTGTCCAGTCGACTGCTTAAAATAATATAATAAGTATATCGCACGCGTACAGTAATGCAATATTATATGCCATACGGCAGTATAGCTAGGCGTGCGTAAATATAGACTGTTACGTTATTGTACAATAACACAATATTTTATTCCATACGGCAGTATAGCTAGCGTGCGTTGCTATGGCAGCGAAGTAAATAAATATTGTATCAAGGCCAATATTTTTAGTATATTATGTAGTGTTTGCAGTGAATTTACGATGTTTGACATTAATTCAATAAAGCTCTAAAGTTGAGTGTTGTACATTTCAAGTGTGTGTTACAAAAAATAATGTATAGATATATCTCGTAAAATTAAATATAAGACGCTCGGTGTGTTGGTACTCTCACCTCGCGTCTTATACCTACTTAAATGTACTACCTAGATGTATAAAATTAACAATTTTCTTTCCTTCTTAGTGTAAAATTTGTTTCGATGTAGATAAGGCATTTTTAGAGAGCAGGACAATAAACAGTAGGCCGTTCCATCTTTTCGCAAGCAGTTTGCAAAACGCAAGAAGTATTTTCAGTAATTCGTCACGAGCGGGAATGTCAAGAAGTTGACAGTTCTATTATAATAAAGAAACTTGTCGATCGAGTATTTTTATTGCAAAAGAACTGTTTATATCCAGCGCGGTCTGTTCTGTCTCTACAATAAAATTTATTACTGTTTTATGTTCTCTTTTTTCTTGTTCTTTCTCATTCTGTTTCGTCGGTGACAGAATCAGACATTGAAAATAATAACTGTGTGTATTTATTTTCTATAGTGTCGGTCGTGAACGATTCCAAATCGATAAACAAGCTTAAAAATCTATATAAGAACGGTTCTCAAGATTTATTGGTTAAAAATTATTGTCGCCAAACTAAATGACTGCAGTAATATATTGCCTTTTAATTTATCATGATTATTGTATTGAGTCTAAAGTTACGCATTTCAAGTGCATAGCCGTGTGCAATGTGCATTATATTGAAATTACTTCTACACGTGTGTAAACGGTAGACCCGAACATAAGGAAAATAACATTGAGAACATTTACAATTTTGTAGTAGGCTATGGGCTATAAAATCTAATGTAAATATGTAGTAGATGCTTTTTTTATTTTGGATTTTTTTTTGCGTTTTTAATGTTCTTATATTTTTGTTTTGCTGGCGACTCTGAGAAGTTGGCACCGATTGCAATCAAACCGTCTAAGGGCCTAAGCTTAGAAAACCCTTGAAGAATTTTTCAAAAACGAGCACTTCCCATTTTCACTGATCTATAGAAAATAGATAAAATTTATATTTTCAGGTTTTGCATTAATTGAGACCATATTCTATTTTTTTTAAATGTCAATCGATTGTAACCATATGGCCTAAGTCGCTGAGCACGTTACAACAATATAAAAAAAATTACAACCATTAAATTTTGAACGAAACAGCGACTCATTCTTGTCGATTCAAATTCGGCCGTCTGTTGACGTTTTTACTCGAGACGAAGTCTGTATAAATGTTAGTCTCTTTTATTATATTTTTTGTTATTTACTCGGCCAGATTTCTGCGCTGCTGTTCAACTTGATTGATTACGCACACAAACAAAACTAAGCCAATTAAATTATTGTTGTTTGTATTGACGGCAAGTAAAATCTATCAAAACTGGTTGGAACAAAACTGAAGTATAATAATTGGAATCTGAAAACTGGAGTGGAGGTTCATAACTGAGAAGGATAGTAAAATCATACAAAAACTGACGTTCCAACAATTTCATTTATTTTCAAGCCTCTGAAAATGTGTTCTCAATATTTTTTACAATTTTATACTATAGGTATTTTAAAAATCTAACTGAAAAAATTTAGTAATTGAAAGAAAAAAATATATAGGTATAAACCTCGGTATAAAATATATATAAGTCAAACTGAGGATTTTGATTATTTAGTTGCTTTAAAAAACCAAAAATGTTCATTTCCTGTGAAGAAAACAATGAAAAATAGAACGAAACGCTAAGAATGGAGAATATAGTCTTCCGACGCAACATGTAAATTGTAGATTATCAAACGTAATTTTATGTAGGTTTAAAATGCACATACTATAGTCGGGCCGCTTAACAGATGGAGCAATGAAAACGCATGATCATTGCATAATCACCGCGTGCAAAGTACCTGATTGGTTACTTGAACGTTCGGGAACGAAACTATATGTGAAGGCCACGCTTGTGACGCAAGCTATTCATGTGCTTTTCACGTGATCATTTCATTTGTTAAGCGATCCGACTATAGTCAGTGTGGCTGTAGGACAACGAATAAGGCTGCACAGTGATGTATTGTTTTTTTTTGGTTTCATAATACTTATTGTGTTTATATTGTATCATAATATACAATTTGGCTGAATTTGAATATGTCAGTGTTATTTTTAATAAAACCCACCAAATACAATCATTAACACGCTTATATTAGTTCCACCTGTATGTATGAATGTATGTATGTAAGTAACGGATTCTTTGAACGCGATTTTCACCCACTTCAAAACTTCAGATTGGATTGAAACTTTGCCCACTTATCAAGAACCGATGACAATACAATAATTCAATAAGTTTGTCCCGTTATCCTGACCAGGATCTCCAGGACTAAAAAGTAAAAATAAATTATAATTTAAAAAAACTAAAAAATACGCTTTAATGGTACACTGAACTAAAAAGTAAAAAATAATTTTTATTGTAAAAAACGTGGGGTGCTTTGTACCATATTTTCATACTTTATAACAACTGATATCGAGCACCCCACGCTTTTTTACTATAAAAATTATTTTTTACTTTTTAGTTCAGTTTACCATTAAAGCGTGATTTTTAGTTTTTTTAAATTATAATTTATTTTCGTTTTTAACCCAACGCAACACAATTATCATTTAAAAACATTTTTATAATAGGGCCCCGTTACACTACATGCATTGAACGGAATAGACAACGGTCGCGTACTCCAAACACGACTGTGATTGGCTGTTTCAAGGTCAAAGAAATTGTAGTACAAACATCAAAGTGCCGACAGAAGAGCAATTTTACTATTATATTCTCTATACTATGCCTGAAGTTCCCGTATTCGCCTTTCATCTGCCATCACGTTACTTTAAACCATTTTGTTATTTTCATAGAACTCGCTGTTATTAGTTGAATATAATATGAGAACTAACCAATTAAAAAAGGCATTAAAAACAGATTTAAACAAAATAAAAATTTAAAAATGGAAGCGATGCTTCTTCGGAGAATAATTATGTTAATGTCGTCCAAATTATATTTTCAAGTAGTTGTCGATGTAAATTTTTATAATAACAAAAATTATTTTGTAATTTAAGTGCAATTATGAATTGGTATAAAAATAAAAGGCATCAAACATTTAAATCGTTTCGCATTAGTTGGTTCTGTAGACCGTAGAAATTATATCTACATGTAAATTATTATCTATATCATTTTCTTTGCGTGTAGGCGACTGAACTGTTGATTCTCTGCCGCTAGAGGAGCTGTGAATAATTTAAATAACGACAAGAACACCGAAATAAATTCCGATTTTAATGTCTTAGTTGATTCATTGTATAATTATATCATAATAGTGGGTAAACGAACTTCATAAAAAATATTGCTTACGGATATTTACAATGCAAATATGCATAGCTTATAAATAAATTAGACGACATAAGATAAGTTGGAATTTTTTAACTATTCATTTTTTTCCTAAGTCGTATTTATCAATGGCCTACAGGCAAAAATGCTTATCTGTAATTTTTTGACATATTGTTCAACGTTTCATCTTTACAAATATTTTGGGCTCGAGAATAGCCGAGCGTGCACCAATGGCGTTTCCATGACTCCTCTATTACAAGCCCCCAGTTCCCATGTTCTAGTCCTGCTAAAAGTATCAATTGGATTTTCAATTCATTATTAAAAAAAATGATAAATTGAAAAGATGAATTGGTGCTAGGCCCAAATAACCCTGGCTGTTGTTAGTTTAAAAAAAAAATACGTATAGGTACATAAACTTTAAATTCATTTTAAATATTTCTCGTCTACCCATTTCTTTCATTCCTCATCTTCCAGAGCCTATTTCCGCAAGAATTGAAAGAGGTACCTTCCTATCACACGAGCGTAGCGTACACTGAAATCTGAATTGATTCAAATTCATTTAATAGCTAATTTATAACCTCATTACATTTTAGGTTTATTTAGATTTCAAGTACGTTTATGAATTATTTTGTTCGACTACCACGCGACTATCATGTGCTAAGAAGGCGCCTCAGAGAACGTGATCGTTAGTGCAAACTCTTTTCATTGGAGTGAAAAATAGAGAAGTCATTTTACTGAATTACTAATCAGATGAAGGATAATTATCAATCAATCAATAATATAATTTTATCACGAATTTAACATAAGCAGTTGCGGTTATTGGCCACAGTTATAACGTCGAATATTTTTATTGTTTTAAAATAAATTAAGTTTTCTGTTACATTAATTCATATTATCATAAATGCTACAAATCATTAATAATTATTATGGGGCTCTTTATTCATAATTTTACATAATATAGCGGGTCTTCAGAGGTTATAACTATTTAAATAACAATTTTCTGTAGTAAACCATACCAAATTGTGAGCTTGTTGTATTCTAATTTTCATTGAATATTTATGAAAATATTGTTATTTTTTGTTCAAAAACATCCGGGAGAAAAGTACGATAACACTTAATTTTGTTAATCTGGAAATATTTAGCAAACAATTTTTTACACCTATACCAAAACTATTCGAATTTAATTGTCAGTATAGTCTTTATCAGAACTTTGCACAAATTGAAAGAGAAAAAGAGAACATAAATATAAAGAAAAGAAAGTAAGAGAGACAGATGATAAATATACCGTGTCGAGGGATTAAGAAGGAAAATAATTAGAATTGAAATGCGCCAGTCATTCGAGGTACCGTAGTATAATAATCTATAAGATGTAGCATAAAAATCACCGAAATATCGATGGAAATTCAACGCGATAAAAACAAAAAATTGTTTTCGATTAATTACTATGATTTATAAAATGTAATAATTTCTACGATAAATTGGCAATACAGCGTTATTTCGTTAAAAAACTAAAAATCACAAAATATACTCAGAATTTTAAGTTCAGGTATATGCAAAAAATAGCAGGGGAAGTCGGTCCAACATGGGATACTTTTTTGAAAGATAAAATTTAAAATGAAAATAACGGCCCAGCTTACCAAAAATGCTTGTACATCTAGAAAAACAATAAATAAATCTTTCTAAGACTAAAAGATTGGTATAATTGCGTCACGATAATTATAGAGGTTTTTTATACTCTCTAATTGGGACTATTTTGTCCTGTTGAGTATTATTATAAATAAATAAATAAATAAATATAAATAAATAATATCGGGAAAAAAAAATTACATGAGAGAAATTTATTCACGAATTATAGTTTCATAATTTGTATTTAATATCTTAAAAATTATTCATTAATTTCAAAGTAAATGTTTGGTATTTTTTATTTTTTCTGTAACTATACCAAATCCTATATTAGGCAAGTAGGGTGCTTAATATGGGGTACCTATACAGACAACTAAAAATGACAAGAATTGCAAAAAGAGGCGCTTTATTATCAAAAATAGTCATATTAAAAAAAAACTTAACAAGACATTCTGTTAAAATTATTTTGGGTACCCCATATAAGTAAAATAAGTAAACCGTCCTACCCCATATCCGGACTCAGCGTTTATGAATAAGGATTGTTTACTAAAGCATTCAAAATTAAGTGATAGATAAATTATCTGAGTACACACTTATAAGTAGCCCTCTTATCATAGAACAAAATCATGCAGAAAGCGAAAAATATCACTTATCTTTAATATGAAATTTTGATAAAAGTTTACAGCACTGCAAAATATTCAGTTGGTAAAATTTTTGGGTTATGAACTGTAGCTTACTGACAATCGTTGCAGGTACTTTCTTTTTTACAGATTGTTTCTTGTATACGGTTCGTTAGTTTGCTTATAAAGGGTTTTTCAATAAGGACATAACAATTTTGTTTTATAATACGGAACATAACCTACAAACTTTTTTATGATCTGTCAAAGTCAAAACGTCAGTCAAGGCTTACATTTTTATCATGGTGAAGTTCACGGACGAGCAACTTTTGGAAATCGTTAAAACTTACTATCGAAATTCTGAGTCGGTAGTCGCAACTTTGGTAATCGTTTAATCTCAAGAAATGGTTCAGTCGGATGGCCACCTCGCTCATGCGATTTGGCGCCGTTAGATTTTTTCTTATGGGGTTACCTTAAGTCGAAGGTTTATGCCAACATTCCAACAACGTTAGAGGAGCTCAGGAACAATATCGAACGCGAAATTGCCAACATTCCAGCTGATATGTGTGAAAATAATTGTAACATGTGTACTACACCTGGAATAAATTTCAGCCCGATATCTCAATTATTCTGTGTTTTATTTAAATACAAAATTGTTATGCTCTTATTGAAAAACCCTTTAGTAAAGTTTCATAGATAAAATTGTTTAAGAACATAGAAAGAATTGGTAAGACCCAAATTAAGCACCCTCTCCATATTAGGCGGGCTTCCTCTACTCTGGAGAGATGCGTAATCATTGACAGCGACATATAACCTCAAAATGTTTTTGCAGCTGATCAATCAGGATTGAATCTACATATTAATACGTAATCACCGAAAATTGTGGTAACTTTTTTACAATTTATTGTGAAAGGAGGGGAGTGAAACTTATATCATTTGAAATGTACTGTGCCACAAATGTGCACAAAACAATCATGTGTGTATGTTGCCATTAAGACAGGTAAAATAAAGTTTCCCTGCACGGGAGAATATTATATGCAAACAAATACATAGCGTTGTTTCTCCCGCTATTTGGTATAATTTGAGACCTCTGGTGACACACCGTGGAGAATCTATGATAAATAGGTATTTTGTAGTGGGTATGGCAGAAAATACCATATATGTCTCGTACGTAATGGTATTACGGCTCGTATGACTGTAAAAACTCGCTATCACTCGTTTTTACATACTGTCATCACTCACCGTAATATGCTCCATTACATATCTATAATAAGACATACAACCTACTATTGTAATGTTACAAACCATATAATAATTTTATAATTATTAGGTACACGTTGTAGAGGGTTTTGTTTGGTCAGATTTCTTCGTAGTCGGTACAGTTATATTGATGTTATAAATTCCAATTAGAATTTCGTTCGTTTACAGACACAATTCGTCTCGACCACAGTATGATTTTTTTATATGAGGAATTTTTTAAAGTCGAAAAATTTTTAAAAGATATGGTAAGACATTATTTATTATTTTGCAGTTCAATAGAGCTTCCTTTTTTCGATAAAAAAGGTCCTTTTGAAAAATATCAAAATACCTACTGAAAATAGACGAGCTATGCCTATATTCGACTACTATTTTGGGCACACTCAACTATGATATTCTTTTTGTTGCATCTTATAAGATCATAAAGAAAGACGCAACTCATTTGACTCGTTTAGTGAGATAATGATTTTCATACAAAGCGGCACACATTATACACCTCTGAATCGGACTAAACTCCCTTATTTCCTCTAGCTCTGCATCTCTCTCTCTAGTCTCTAGATAAAGTACATAACAAAAAGTCACGAACTATAGTGTCACTATTAATTATTATTAAAACAAATTAGTCACATTTATTTAATTTCCACAGCTATTAAGTAATATAAAAGTTATCCATTTATAACTAGTCAGAAACAGAGACAGATAATAATTATCGAGTATAACAAATAACATCCCAATTATTACATACTCAATATTCAATACAATGTGAAAATCAGTTAAGACAGAATTGACGAAATACATATTTAAATAATAATTAATAATTAATCAAACAAGTTTGAAACTCTGTAAATAGCTAAATATTTGTTAAAAATTTTTCAATTTTTTAGTTCTTTTTTAAATAACATTATTAATGTGGAGATTGCGATTGAAAATTCCAGAAGGATCGGTAATTGAGAAATAAGAAACGCCTATAATTACGTTTGTCCTTAAAATATTAAAAATTATTATCTACCTACCTACACTACATATTTGGTGTTACAAGTAAGTACGAAAACTTACTAAAAATGACGGTTTTTTTCTAATTGGTAAAGGCGATTAATTTTTAGAATTTGGAAGACAAACTTAACGTGTTGCAAATTTAAAGAGCGCTCAGAGAAAGGACACCTATTAAGTCAGCGTTTCTTGTAGTCAAAGGTCTGTGGTTGCACTATACTGGTATATAATATTTGGAAGACCGTGCACTTTGTCGTGAAAAATTCCACTCCAAATTAATAAGTTTTCTACCCAGGCAATTATTTTAATTCACCGGTGAATAAGATGCCGTCACGTAAGATGCAGTGTTGTATAGGAAACACAATAGAGTTAATGTAGGTAGTGAATAAAGAACATGATATTGGGGCAAAAGCTGTACTAACCGCACACAGCACACTGTGCAACGTATGGACGGATGATCTGGCAGAATAAAAATAATAATAATTGTGGCTCCCTATATTTGTCTGTCCCAATGTAACTTACTCATGTCCATGTCCGGTTTATCGTACATTTTAATCACGATGTTTTTTAATCACGCTGTTAAATTTTGACAGCTACGTGTTCATTGGTTGCTGCGTTTCGCTACCATAGCAACCCGTCATTTAACAGGGTAATTAAAAAAAACATCGCGTGATTAAAATGTACGATAAACCGGCCATCAGACAAATTAATTGTCTGTGTATTCCATACATAGGAAATCTGACGGTTGATTCTGGGACTATTACTTCGCATACTGTTTTGAGAATTAAACGTACATTCAATACATTTGCTGTTGTAGGAAATCGTGGGATATTAGACGAGGGTTGAAATAAAACTCCGTGTTTTCTAAATTGCAACGTTTCGTCTTTAATTTAAATTTAATACTCTTTCCGCCTCTAAAACAAATAACAATTTCGATAATTGTAATTTTCAGAATTTTTTGATCCTGAGGAGTCTTAACCAACTATCGTTTCAGAATACCACTTGAAAATATTTAATGGGCATTTGTCTAAATCTGCGGGGATAAATTCATTTCACGACCTAGAGATACCAACCATCACATCTGGGAACATTGCAGTAATAAATAACTTAAAAAAACTTTTTAAAAAACAATGGTTTTATTTTGAAACAAAAATGCACTAAAAAGTAGAAAATAATTTTTTTTAGTGATTATAAGTTGATCAGAATAGTTTTCAACATTTATTAAAAGAAAACCATTGGGCGCTCATAAAATATTAGGTACTGACGCTGTTATGATGTTTTAACGCCCAAAGGTTTTCTTTTAACAAATGTTGAAAACTATTCTGATCAACTTATAATCACTAAAAAAAAATTATTTTCTACTTTTTAGTGCATTTTTGTTTCAAAATAAAACCATTGTTTTTTAAAAAGTTTTTTTTAAGTTATTTATTTGTTACTTTTTAGTCTTTATTAATTATTTTAATTCTATACAATAGAAAAATATATAAATTCTTCACTTTACAAAAATATAAAATCTAAGTCCTAAATTTTTAATTTTATATTAATCAGCTAACCCATGTTATCTAATTTATTAAAATTTAAATTTAAATTGGGCAGCCATCTTGGGGCGTTCGCCATTTTGAATTTAGAATGACGTCATGTAGCTTATCTTATTCTACTCATCAAACCCTTTCATTTGATACGTCGGGGGTTGTAAAGAAAAAGGAAAGCCGCCATCCTGGGGTGTCCGCCATTTTGAATTTAGAATGGCGTTAAGTAGCTTATCGTATTCTGATCATGAAACCCTTTCATTTGATACCCATGTCAAGGGGGTTGCAAAGAAAAAGGTGAGCCGCCATCTTGGGGCGTCCGCCATTTTGAATTTAGAATGGCGTTACGTAGCTTATCGTATTCTGATCATGAAACCCTTTCATTTGATACCCATGTCAAGGGGGTTGCAAAGAAAAAAGTGAGCCGCCATCTTGAGGCGTCCGCCATTTTGAATTTAGAACGATATTAGATATAGGTCTATATTGCATTGTCACCGGACTTATACACGTGTGCAAAATTTCAACTCAATTGGATAACGGGTAGTGGGTCAAATTTCAATAATTAAATTTGACCTATACGTCATGTCGAACTTAATAAAACCATTGAAAAAGTAAAAGAGAGAAAACGCTACCAGTATCAAGCGACAATTTAAGGTAAGGATATAAGTACTGTATTTTGTTTGGCGTTTTGAACAGTTTTATTATCAAAGTGGTAAGGCAGTCCGCAGTATTGAGATGTTTGTAGGTTGTGAGATAAGTCGTATATGAAATAAAGAGATGAAGAAGCGTATTCTGCTATCTTTGCCAGCACAGACGGCGTTTGCACCATCCGGCCGTCAGACGGTCAAAGTGACATTATTAATACAAACCGATTATGTAAAGACTGTCACGATACCAGTTATATTGGATCCAGTAACTGAATCCAATAACTGGATTGTAATGTCGGTTTCGCTTACACACTTTCAGATAGTAGACCCAATAATTGCTGCAGTTGAACTTGTATTATGTAAAAATTGGAAAGTGGGAGTATACTGAAATTAAAGATGGAACGACTGTCTATTAACTGGACTGGATTACGCGCTAGATTAACAGTTCCGGACTGGAATGAAAATGGCGTTTACCATGCGCGTCTGCGATAGCAATTCAATGCTGGATTGGATCACTGGGTTGGAATGTTACTAGAATAGTGTAAATGTCGCTTAGTGAGAATAAATTATAATTTTAAAAAAATAAAAAACACGCTTTAATGAACTAAAAAGTAATAAATAATTAATTTTATTGTAAAAAAGCGTGGGGTAGTATGAAAATATGATACAAAGCACCCCACGCTTTTTTACAATAAAATTAATTATTTATTACTTTTTAGTTCATTAAAGCGTGTTTTTTAGTTTTTTTAAATTATAATTTATTTTTGCTTTTTAGTCCTGGAGATCCTGGTCAGGATAATGGGACAAACTTATGGAATTATTGTATTGTAATCGGTCCTTGATTAGTGTGCAAAGTTTCAGTTCAATCTGAAGTTTTTTGCTTTTTTTTTAGTCCTGGAGATCCTGGTCAGGATAATGGGACAAACTTATTGAATTATTGTATTGTCATCGGTCCTTGATAAATGTGCAAAGTTTCAGTTCAATCTGAAGTTTTTTGCTTTTTTTTTTTTAGTCCTGGAGATCCTGGTCAGGATAATGGGACAAACTTATTGAATTATTGTATTGTCGTCGGTCCTTGATAAGTGTGCAAAGTTTCAGTTGAATCTGACCGTTCAAAGTTGGTCAAAATCAAGTTCAAAGAAGTCGGTTACAAACAAGCAAACATACAAGTGAAGCTAATAAAAGCGTGTTAAAAAAATATCGAATTCAAACAACGGAAATGAGATCATTAATAAAATATATTACACATGAGTGATGTTGAATTAAGGCATTGAATACTTATGCTTTCATGGCTTAAGGGAAATTTGATAAATTATCATGATAATAATATTATATCAAAAATAAAAATAAGTAAATAGTTAAAATTAAAAATGCCAAAAACTTCAACGGAACATGTCCTATATCGAAAAATATATGAAGTATAACTTTGACCGTGCGCTTATGGGGGTGAGGCACAGAGTCGATTTTTTTAAATTATTGTAGGTCGCTCATATTCGCTCAACATTTCAGATCATAGAATACAAGTCGAAACCACAACCATATTTCAAACCACAAAATAGATTATTACGCAAGAAAGGAAGAAACCTGAAAATACTCCTGAATATTAACTATAACCATAAAACACCAAAAACTTAACAATTTCTTATCGGTGTACGTGTCGCTAACCATATTAGCATCATCAGGAGATGATGAAATCATCATATCTAATCAACACTCCTGATGATAATATATGGTTAGCGAAACGTACTTCAAGAAGAAATTGTTAAAGGGTTTGGTGTTTTGTGCATGGTTGCTTGCTTTTAATATTCAGTGTTAGGTTCCATGACTCTTCAAGAGAATCATAACCTGAAAATGTTGCATCCGTAAGCTCCCAAAACTTCTTATCACCGTTATCTAAGCCATGAAATGCTTACAGTTATACTGCGGTTATTGTTAGTAATTATATCAAGAATAAGTTGTATTAAATAATTTTCCGCCACAGGGTTTAGACGAATGGTCAACCTTGTAGAATCAATAAGTTGCAGTCACAATCTGATTATACATAGAATGTGTCCCGTTTTGGACGTTTCAAGATAAACAGAACGTGCATAGTTAAGCGTTGCTTTAGAGTTTAGAGCAAGTTTATATTAGTAATACACAGTTTATACTAATCTTATTATCTTATTGTTTGTGTACATACACCTAGGGACACCGTCCTAGTTATATGTACAACAAGAATAGGTACATACGTACAGTGACGGCTTTAGTGAGGGGAAGGTTGGGCGACCGCCCAGGGCGCCAGGCCAAAAGGCAAAAGTGTACAGCCCACAAGTTGTTTTACCCTATCAACACATTATAGTCACATCACAAATTACTCAATTTTTGCAAAAAGCTATTTTGCTATATCTAATCAAATTACTAAAACAATTAGGAAAAAAGGTCATTGGAAAAACATATTTTTGGTGGGGTGGGCTAAAAAAATCTCGCTTGGTGCATCAGACTCGCTTACGTAGGTCTAGGAGTGTGCGATTCTCTCAATAAGATCGATCTTCTGATAAAATTCGTAGTACATAAGATCGATCTTTCATTAGATCGATTTTTATAAAGTTAAAAATGAATCAATTTTTTTAATATCACTTTACTTTTGCAGTGTTGTAGGTTAAAAATTTAACACATTGATTCATAAAAAAATATTAAATGTGCCGAAATACCTAACAATAAAAAATTATTATTATATTATGGCTGATCGTAATATTACAAAAAAAAAATAATTTGTATGTCAATAACAATAAATCGCGTGTTACGTTAAGTTATACGTGTTGTGTTGCGATAATAACTCAATACTTAACAATAGTCCAAGATTGGATAGCCGATCTACCCCCAAAAAAATCGATCTTATAAAAAATCGGCCAGAATCGGAAGCCGATCTACTCCTAAAAACGATCTAGAATCGGGCGAAGCTACAAACGAGCGCAGTAAAGGATCGATTTTCTGCAAAATCGATCTAGACCGCACATCCTTAAGTCGGTCCTGCATTACGTACTTTACGTGTACATACGGTTGTCTGTATAGAAGTTGTAATTAAACAATGAAGTCTCACCGGCAAGGCGACTGCAGAACGGTGTTTCCTTAACGAAGTTCGCGGTGCACAGTTCACGGTATGAAGTTTAACTGAAGCTGAGATCATCTTTGGCCACGTCCTATTGTAATGGCTGGTGTTGCTGCTGCACCACGACATGCAGCGTACGTTATGTACACCGTGCAATTTTGACTTGCACAATGCCCAAGAACGAACAGCACAAAAGCATAATAATGTAGGTATAGTGCACGACAGGTAAGATGGCACTGTTATCGAAATTAAAATATGTTGGCGTGCTTTAATTACGTTTTGAGAAAAGCCTGGTTGGGTTAGAAGCAGGGATTCGCAAAAAATTGAAATCGGAACCGAAACCGTAGCAGAACCGGCTTTTTTCTGTGAGCGAAAGCGAAAACGAAACCGATACCTATTCTGTGAAATTTATGGAACCGGATCGAGACCTGTAACGTTAAAATTTTACGGTGTCGAGCGGATCAGCACTGAATTTAATGGATATGTAGTAATAATTCTCTAATAATTTTATTTTAAAGACATGCCAATATACCGGATAGTAGTCGAAGCACTTTTTTTGTTCTAAATAAAAAAGTGACTGTTCAAGTATTGCGTAAGCACATTTTCGTTGATTTTGGACGCCCCTTTCCTCCGTAAGATAAAATATGAAAATCGCAGAACCTCCACCTCTCAAAGGAGAATTAAAGAGAATAATCAGAAATGAAACCGTTTTTATGGAACCGAAATCGGAACCGTTTTATAGATATTTCAAAGAAACGAAACTGAAATATAGAACCGAAATTTCATTCCGGTTTCAAACGCTGATTAGAAGTAAGAGAGGATTTTTCCAAGAGTGTAGATATAAATGATGATCTACACATTTTGATAATTTGATCCAGATAATTATAATATGATAAAATATTAGATAAGTTATTAACTGCCCATTGAAAGTTATTGTAATGGGTCCGAAAATCGAAATCAAAATGTATAGCAAATTTTTATGTTTCAAGGTCACTACACTATTTTTACACTATTTTTAGAAAGATGTCTCTCTGTGTGTGTGTGTGTACGTACGTACGTACGTATGTGTCCATTTCTTTCTAAGACGAAATCTCGAGAATGAAAAATGATATCGACTACGTTAGGGTGCCAATCGACGCGTATTAACGTAAATATGATCTGAAAGAAATTTTTTCAAAATCGGTTCAGCCGTTCTTTTTTCTTAACCAAATAGACTCCAAAAAAGTAGATTTTACACAATATCTCGCGAATAAAAAATTATATCGACTTCGTAAGGGTGTCAATCGAGGCGTGTTAACGTCATTTCGATCCGACATAAATTTTATAAAAATCGGTTCAGCCGTTTTTTTTTTAATTATTGTTAAAAATAAATAATAATTATGTTTTAATGATTAAAATGATTACTTTTCTGTGTAATATCTAATTTGATTATTATTATTAAATATTTATCAAACTGGGAAGTTCGTCGTGTGGACCTCAAGGGTCGCACTTTAGTCCTAATAAACGACCCACCTCACGGCTTGTTATGTTTAAATTTAATGTAATTATAGTGTATAAAAAAATGTTATTATAGTCAGTATTATAGTATGTTAATATGAATTTAATATGTATTTTAACATATAAACCTAACGAAACTTTTGTCGCACAGTAAATCGTTGTGGAGTTAATAGCTACAGGATTAAAAATTGGAAAAACCTAATAATTATGTCGCCCACTATGCCCATAATATGCTTTCATTACACATGCATATTAGCAAAAGAAAGTAGTTTAAAATTCAATCAACCGAACAAAAACTTATGTCTTGACTCTCAAGAGAAACATTTGTCAACAATTCCAATATAATATCGCTGTTCGAGAAGTATAGTAAGGAATAGAATACTTCGACAAATTGTATTTGAATTGAATCAATTCCAGTTTTAGCAACTTAAATGTCTTATGCCATATACATAGCACGAAATTGCATACAACAAACACATATACGGAGAAACGGTTATCTCTTACAGCAGCGTTTCTCAAACTGGGGTCCGTAAGTATATCCGAGGGGGTCCGCGGACTCATCTCTGGTGTAAATGGGCAAAGTTGTATTATAGTTCGGCTGGTGAGAGCCGAACTGTATAAACGCCGCGCGTTCGGAAAAATAGTGATTCTAAAGTCAGCGATCTGGAACGCAAGTTTGTAAGTGGGCAAAGCTATACAGTTCAGCCGGTCGAACTGTATGAACGCCGTTCGGCAAACAGTGATATGAATTGAAGACCACAGGGGAAAAATGATCAATGTCACATTTGTTTAGTTTTGAGTTATAGCAAATTGAAAGTTTAAAGACTCGTAAATAAAAAACCGATCAAAGAAATTATTTGCAATATGCTTTATTAAATGCTTGTACATGTTTTATTTCAATTAATAATAATTAATAAACATTAACATAAATTAATTCATTTTTTTTCTCAAAATTTTAAATCTAACTCAAAGTTATTTTCGTAAAAGCGATCTAAGTCCATAAATATCCTATTCAGGTTTTAGAAGATTGTTTAAATCAGTTGATTAAAATCAACGATAAAAATAATATTATGATTTTATAAAGTAACAACAGGATACAAGGCTTATAATTTAAAAACAGTTATTCACTAATCATTTTTAATGGCCAACGTTTCGGCAAACATTTTTTGCCTTCCTCAGGACCTTAAATATTTTAGTGAACCGTCACAAATTTAAAAACATGCATTAGTTTAAAATTAATTAAAATTAATGCATGTTTTTAAATTTGTGACGGTTCACTAAAATATTTAAGGTCCTGAGGAAGGCAAAAAATGTTTGCCGAAACGTTGGCCATTAAAAATGATTAGTGAATAACTGTTTTTAAATTATAAGCCTTGTATCCTGTTGTTACTTTATCCAATCATTATAACCAAGGTGTTCTTATTATTTTATTATATTATGATTTTAATCAAGTGATTTTTAATTTAAAAAAATATTGAATAAATTTTAAAAATAAAGCTAAAAAAAATCATAAAAATATTAATTATTCCTAACACAAAAATGTATAGTCCTTTTAATAAAAAAAAACTAAACAAGACAACCTTGATACTTCTTTTTATGACGTATTAAATGACCTGAAAAAAAGAAAATTTGTATATTTTTATATTATACAATATTATAGTATTATAACCTATCACTTGGACTTAGATCGTTTTCACGTAAAACCAGGGGACATAGACCGTTTATTCATTGTGTACATTATTTCAGACGCATATCTAGGCGACTTCGATCATTCTTTCTGCATGTTGTATTACTACATGTGAAAGTATCCATCATAATCTACCACTGACGCTATTTATCACAAAAAAGTTAAAATGTGACATCGATCATTTTTCCCCTGTGGTCTTCAATTGTTTATACTACACACTACAGAAGTGAAACTCACTTACGCAAAATCTAAATGTTATAAACTGACATTTAGAATTAAGATTAATATCTTTCGGGCTTATGAGCCCGAAAAATATTAATCTAAATTCTATTGACGGCTGACGCCGGCTGTAAAAGCCTACATTCTTTTAAATAAATTGACATTTATACGTCAAAAAAATTAAATACCTAAATAATTATTACTCTCGATTTATATCTATAAATGGGGATCGGCGACAATTTTGCTAATTTATAAGGGGTCCGTAGGCGAAAAAGTTTAGGAAACGCTTTCTTATCCAGCAATACAAAGATATATCCGCAATGCTCTTGAACATTAAAATACTTTATAAATGAAAAATTCTTCATTTCCATGTTAATTATAAAGTGTACGTGATAATATATCATCAGTTTTTTATATTAAGCTTTTAATTTCCCAGTGTTTTATGGTGCATACGCGATTCAAAAGGATTAGAAAGATATTTCATTATTTTAAACTCGTCTATTATAAATTCTTTTCGACTTATGGCCAGTTTCTAGAGGCAATATTACCTACTAGTTACAAATCCTACGTCCGTTTCTGATACTTTTTACCAATGTCAAAATACTGTATGTTCAGTATTTTTATATCTTTTTAAACAGGGTAGTGACTTGTACGACGCAACATAGGGATTTAAATTGTGCAATATTACTTGCTTTCCTAATTATGTTAGAACTATGGTTTATTTAGGTTTTTTGTAGAGAAAAAAATGGGTATATCTGTATCGCGGGTACAGATAGATAGATAGATAGATAGATAGATAGATTTATTTTGCACTATACAAAACAATTTTGAAAAGTGACGTCATACAAAATTACTGTACAAGTTATGACTAAAAAAATTATCAATTAGATTTAAAAAACAAATTTAAAAAATTCCTCTGTCATAAAAACAATTACAGGTTAAAAACATTTTCAGTTTTTTTTTTAATTTTTCCATAGGCAAGCTTTGCATATGTCTAGGAAGCTTATTAAAAAGTTTTATTGCTAGATAATTATAGCTATTTTGTACTGTATTTAGTCTGTGCAGCGGCAAGGCTAAGCAATCCTTATTCCTAGTGTTGTAAGTGTGAAAGGTGGAATTAGTTTCTAGACTATTGTAGTTTTCCTTAGCATATATTAAACAATGATATATATAGATATTTGGGAAGGTCATTATTTTATGTTCTATAAATAGTTCGTTCCTCCAAACTCCAGCCAATATGCGAACAGCCACTTTTTGTAACAAGAAAATTCTTTTGGCGCCGGATGTCCCTCCCCAAATCAAAATTCCATATTCCATTACGGAATGAAACAGACTGAAATAAGCTATACGGGCTGCGTCAGTTAATATAGATTTTTTTATTCGCCTTATAGCGTAAGTGGCTTTAGCCAGTTTACTACTTAAATAGTCTATATGCTTATCCCACTTAAGAGCCGGATCAAGAATAATACCTAAGAATTTGACTTGCTTAGTTCTGTTGAAACTGTTAGCTTGGAACTTTATTATTTCAGCCTTAGTTAAATTTAAAGTCAATTTATTAGCAGACGCCTTCGATTGTATATCACCAGAAATATCAAAAGTTTTTCCAAGTTCATGCTGAAACGTTGTATCATCAGCGAACAAAAGCGTAATGACATCTGCCATTATATTTAGAAGATCATTTATATAATATATATAAATAAAATGGGGCCCAAAATTAACCCTTGGGGTACACCATTTCTTATAATTTGTTTACCTGATGAGATTTCATCATTACTAACGTATTGACATCTGTTACTTAGGTACGAACTAAACAACTGCAGAGCTATACCCCTAACTCCATAATGCTCTAATTTACTTATCAATATTTCATGTGATACACAATCGAACGCTTTACTTAAATCACAAGAAATACCTTCGACAGCTCTACCTTCATCCCACATTGTTAATATTTTGGTTACCATAGCTGACAGAGCTGAAATAGTGGACATATTTCCGCGAAAACCAAATTGTGATTCTGAAAAAAGTTCCAGTTGGTTAAAATATTTTAACGTGAATGCCATTAAACACAAATAGTTGTATTCGTTGTCATGGAAAGAAATAGGTAACATCCACTTTTATTTATCTTATAGAATCAAATGTTCGTAAAATATAGTAGGTAAATAAAATAATTGTAATTTTATTTTTTTATATTTTGAATTGTTATCCATACCTATATATTTTCATTACCTATTAAAAAAAAAAAATAAATATTAAAAGCCTTCGGGATTCGAACCTGCGGGCTTGGCGTTTGTATCTATAGGTAGACTCGTACTTTTCCCCACGACCACCTGGCTT
Organism: Mongoloraphidia duomilia; assembly: GCA_039654895.1. NCBI lineage: Eukaryota > Metazoa > Arthropoda > Insecta > Raphidioptera > Raphidiidae > Mongoloraphidia > Mongoloraphidia duomilia. The sequence goes on along the minus strand of CM077522.1, from coordinate 22,948,143 downwards.
ACTGTATCTGAGACCTTAACATATTTGTGCTGCGTGTTTTGTTTCACATATCAACCACTTTCAACTATTTTTGTTTCATCTAATATTTCTAAAATACCACCCTAGTATGAGACATCCGATGTTATTCACGTCTTTCTATATAGATGAAAAATAATATTTCAATCAAACACAGTAGGTGGGTACTTAATATTATTGTTCGTGTATAAGTTACATAATATTATGTTTTTTGTTTCCCCTATACTTTCATCCGTTACAGATCGCTTTCATATTAACATAATAGTACACTTTCCGTGTTCATCATTCAACGCTAATTGGTTGGAGTCCAACATAAAACAAGAGAAAAAGAGAAAAGAATGGCAAATCATGCAACCAGCTCATTAGCGTCAGAAGTGAACGGAGAACCACCTCACTTTGTGATTTTTTTTCTCAAACAGACGTGCGGACGCCTGCCGCTTTGTACAATGACCGTTCGTTTCGAAAAGAATCAGTTAGAAAAATCTGTTTACACATTAACGGATTAGACGCCATGGAAAGAATAAAAAAGTTTGAAATTATTTGGACGCTTCTTTCGTATGAACAATAATAGGTGACCTTAGAGTGACAATGAACCGACCGGGGAAAGGAAAAAAGTGGCTCATAATATAATCAAATGGTTGCGAAAGCAGCGAAATATCACAAATAATTCCTGGAGCGATGAAATTTGGTGTAGTGATAGGGACCGCCCACCGAGGTTGAACTCGGAATTCCCGACCATCTCCTAAAGGAAGAAATTCCGTTAGGGGGTGGTTTTGGTTTTCTTCAGTTTATCTCCGAAAATATTCATCCGAATTGCGATTTTTTTATACGTAAATTTGCCGAATGAAATTCTCTACAATTTCTGTAAGCACATATTTCACCTGCGAGCGATAGTGAAAGAATTATATCTCAGAGTATGTAAGAAGATATAGGGGGTGATATCCGTTTTCGCCATTCTTCTGTACTTTCTTTTTCTTTTCTTAATCTGTAGCGCTTGAAATTTCCTACAATTAGAATGCGGCGAACATTTTTTTCAGTTGCATCTACGCTCCGAAGAGGGCGATTTCACCCCCTATCTTCTAACATACTCTGAGACACAATTCTTTTATCAATATCGCTCGCAGGTGAAAAATGTGCTTACAGAAATTGTAGAGAATTTCATTCTGCAAATTTACGTACAAAAAATCGCAATTCAGATGAATACTTTCGGAGATAAACTGAAGAAACCAAAACCATCCCCTAACCGAATTTCCTTTAGGGGATGGTCGGGAATTCAGAGTTCAACTTCGGTAGGCCATCCCTACCACTCCACCAAATTTCATCCCTCCAAGAATTATTTTAGTCCCCCGGTTTCACTTTATTGAACTATTAATAGCATGCTTTGGAATGAAAGCAATGATGAGCAGAAATCTGGTGACGATGCTCAGGAATTATAGGGTAATATATGGAAACTCGACCTATTTGGGTTTAAACCGGAAATGTGTAAACCTTAAGCCGAATATGCGAATGATGCCGTGTCAACTACATTAGATTCGTTTTTTTAACCTATATACAGAAGAACTGGAAATTACATTTACCACTTATTTCTAGAGGTATTCGCGAAACTCGAAAGGCTATTTTTTTTGGCCGATGACCATCTCTAAAATTTTTAGTGATTGGGACATATTGTTTAAAACGGTAAAATAAACGCCCATACATAGTTTGATGGAAATTTTTCCAAGAAAAATTCTAATTTTCCTAGACTAATGGAATGCACAACTATTTCTCACCGAAATCATCTCACATGCCATGACGTCAGTAACATTAAAGGCCCGTATTCACCGAGCCCTAGTGGTTCTTCATTGATACCTTTAAGTAAATTTTTTCACATCGTATCAATACATTTTTACTCGACTGCGAAAAAGAAAGATTTATGATTTTAACAGTCTATGAACTATCGATGAACTATGAAGTACTTATGTAATATGTATGTATTATGAAAAATACATACATATTACATAAGTACTTCATAGTTCATCGATAGTATGGACGTATGTATAGCTTCTAAACTACTGAACCGATTTTGACAAATAAGGTTATAGACACCTTATTTATCAAAATCGGTTCAGTTTGCTACGTTTGCAATTTTCGCAGTGGCGTAGCTATCGGTGTGCGATGTGTGCGACGGCACACGGGCGCAGCCGTCCAAGGGGCGCCAAAATAAATATTAATATTAAATTCGAAGTTGCTATATTTCAGTAGAGCAGTTTGATCCTTGAAAACAGTTTTAAGAATTGTTGGAAATGAGCACTTCCGTGGCACAAAGGATCAATAAAAAGCAATACTGATAATTATTTTGTAGACTCAGAAGATGGTATGAAGAATACCGAAACGTTAGTAAAATGCAAATTTAAAAAAATCAGTATTGCTTTTTATTGATCTTTTGTGCCACGGAAGTGCTCATTTCCAACAATTCTTAAAATTAATATTAAAATTAATTATCATTATACTTACTATATAAATATACCTTTTTTGTTGCGGTTACAAATAAATTGTGTATTTAAAGGCGCAAAAATTTACTCGCACACGGGTGCCAAGTGGTCAAGTTACGCCACAGAATTTTTGATTATAACATTCTAAGATATTATAAGCCAAAATTATCCGTAAGAACATTTTTTTTATACAATCACATATTATATAATACAGACGATATATTTCGGTAAATGTCTAAATTAGATTACAATTTGCGAAGGCTTCAATAGATAAAGGTTTTATTTTACTGCACTGCGAGTAAACTAGGGCAAAACTGTAATTTTTAAGAGCATGATTTTGGTAACAGGTATTTTTTTAAACTGTTATTATCTGGTAACAGTTACTAAATAACTGTTACAGTTATTACATCCCATCACTAGAATAAACTCAAGAGTAGATAGCGAACTTGACAGAAATTGAGTAGTGGGGTTGAGACCAAACACATCGCAATCATGGCGTCGACCATGCATGCGCTATGCGTTACTGCGCGCATGCATTTATCCTCCTTGTCTCTACTTCTCTTGCTCGCTCACATTAATTTTTAGCAATAACATGTTTATTTATAGTTATACAACGGAAACACCCGAAGTTATCCACGCAAGTCCCATCCCAATCACTCAAGTTCGTTCTCCTTATCTCTAGTCTTCTTGACTCAAACTATGCCATAAAAATAGAATCGACTCAATGAACCGAATCAAAAGCGGCGTCGGGTGAGTATATAACAAGCGTCGGTATCTTCTGTTTTCAACACATACAAATGATGGTCATTTTTATAAAAAAGAGTGTACGATTCTTCTTTCACTTACCCTTCCCTCTTCGTCTCGTTTCGCTTGCCGTTCTCTTAATGTCTTTGTGTAGAGTCTGTATACAGTTTGTGTACTTACTATATATTATATAATCGCCGTGTACCTACATTTAGTTGTTCATTAAAATAAAAAAAAAATATTTTCTTCTTTTGTTTGTGTTCATTATAACGTTTATTATTTATGTTGAGTAATTAAGAGCCAAAATTTTACAGACTATTAATTTTATTAAAAGAAAATATAATAAAAATTAAACTGTGTTTAAGTTCTCCTAAAATTACATTTTAAGTGAGTTCATTATAAGACTATAAATTCGGAAATTTTTGTCTTTTAGAATCATGTTCTATTTTTTATTTTTCTAAGGCAAATTTATACAGTAAAGGTCAAAATATTTTAACTACTTAAATGCGTTATAATTAATTGAAAAAACTATTGGGGGTAGAATTCTTAATTAAATTACAAATTGTGTAATGTGTATATACAAATTTGATTTGAAAAACTAGGGTGCGGTTTTATGAAACCACGGTGCAAGTGAAACTTTAATTATACAGGGTGTCCAAGACTTGCGTTGTCGGCCGATATATTGATTTTGGGTGAAGATAGAAAAGAAGGTTAATTACAAAAGTTGTATAATTTTTAATGATGTATAACCTAAAAATATTTTCAATTATACAGCCTGTCCCATTTAAGCGTGGCAGATCAAAGCTATGTTTTTTTAAACCTAGCACCCTGTTTTTATTTGTTTTTTCAATTCTGCATCTAAATGTGAATAGAAATTGTAAGGGATGCCATGCTCGAAAATTCAGTAATTTTTGAGTTATTCAAGTTTTTTAGAAATTTTTGACACGTGTAGCCCTTTACCTAAAATTCGACATAGCCAAAACAAAAACCTTTATCAAACTGAAATTTTGAGGATCACTAGATAATAGACGGACAAATCAATGTCTGTCCTAAAAACATGAATTTATTATACAGGGTGTTCAAAATAAATTACTTCTTTTACCTAACTTCAATCACGTGTAACTTTTGTTTGTTAAATACAACGAGGTTATTTTTTTGCTGGAATTGTATTCTTTAGGATATTTACTAACACTTTTATTAAGGGTTGTCCAAACCTAAACTTAATATTTTCATATAAAAATGTTTGGTTTAAGTATGGACAACCCTTAATAAAAGTGTTAGTAAATATCCTAAAGAATACAATTCCATCAAAAAAATAACCTCGTTGTATTTAACAATCAAAAGTTACACGTGATTGAAGTTAGGTAAAAGAAGTACATTATTTTGAACACCCTGTATAATAAATTCATTTTTTTAGGACATACATTGATTTGTCCATCCATTATCCAGTGATCCTCAAAATTTCAGTTTGATAAAGATTTCTGTTTTGGCTATGTCGAATTTTAGGTAAAGGTCTGCACGTATCAAACATTTCTAAAAAACTTGAATAACTCAAAAATTACTGAATTTTTGAGCATGGCTTCCCTTACAATTTCTATTCGCATTTAGATGCAAAATTGAAAAAACAAATAAAAACAGGGTGCTAGGTTAAAAAAAACATAACTTTGATCTGCCACGCTTAAATGGGACAGGCTGTATAATTGAAAATATTTTTAGGTTATACACCATTAAAAATTATACAACTTTTGTATTTAAACTTCTTTTCTATCTTCACCCAAAATCAATATATCGGCCGACAACGCAAGTCTTGGACACCCTGTATAATTTTGTTCACGTGATATTGGCAATGTAATTTGAACCCCGATCAGTATGGAGACGAATGTATAAGAATCCAGATTCCATCGTTGGTGGTCAATGGGTATATTCGTACGATATTAGTTATGTAATCGTACAATATAGTTATGAACATAAACGTCGCTGCTTTTTGAAGAGTACTGGTCTGGTCGCTCTATGCGATTGGACATGACGTGACCTCGACATGCGTAACCGAACAGGAATAATCGACGCTAAAAAGTTTCACTTAATAATGGAATTGGGAGCGAAACAAACTTTACAGATAATATATATACCATTATACACTTACATAAATTTTCTTAATAGGAATCTGCCTGGCACCAATTTCAAAAGATAGCGCTACCATATGTCATTTTTCCCAATTTTTTACTCAAAGAATCAGCTTTTATATAAACAATACAGTCAATTTGTGAGATCTGTAAGATTCTATAGATGATATTCTTTGTATTAAACATATTTGGGGTCATGTATTGAAATTAATAAAAGTAGGAATTCAGATTGAACTTGAAATATTTTTTTCAATGAAAAAGGATTTTTAGACATTTAAAACATACTTTGAAGGACAAAAAATGGATATGCTAAATTTCAATACGAAACTGTTAATAATAACAGCAAATCGTTTAGTAAAAAGTCACTAATGACAGATAATGCAACCGCGGTGTTATCAATAACTAAAAAAGTGTAGCTATTGTCTAAGAAATGACGCTACGTACGTTTTGTTTACATCTTGATTTATGGTATAAATGTCAGTTTTCGATTTCTTGTTCAGTTCGTGTTTTTCAAAGATTTTGAGATTGATTTTGTTTTCTAAATAGATTTTTTCTTCAAGGCAACGGGTTGCTATGAATATGAATAATCAATTTTCAATTAACATGAAAACATAAAAAGTATCGAATTCAAAGATGTTCTAAATATGACAACTTAAATTATCAAATTTTCCTCTTGAGACATTTATTTGATTGTGTAAAGTTGGTACCACGTACACAATTTTCAAATTGAGATTAGATTTTTTATATTTTCCAGGTTTTTCTGAAAAAAAATAGTTCAGTAACCAGGGAAATGGGAAGAAATAATCGAAATCCAAAACGACGTAAATTTTTAAAAATATTAGTATCATTTTATAGACTGTTATGCATGAATTTTCTTCGATTTGTTATTTATTTTATTCATTTTACAAGTAAGAATAGTGAAATGAACTAATTAACTAATGAAACTTTTCATATCGCTTATTACAAAAATGACACCACAGAAATTTTATGTAAAATAAAAAAGCACAAAGTAAATTTATATAGGTAATAAAAAGTGACATTACATTCACATTATTATAAAAAATTATAAATTCACTTGGCACTTTTAAATCTTTATTACACTTCAATTATTCTTCTTTTGGGCTTTTCAGACGTATTGCCTAATTCCAAGATCTGTCATAGAGTTATTTTTTTCTAATAGGAGAAATTTCATAAATGCTTTCTTCTTGACTCAGATTTTATTTCTTTTTGATTGATTCAAGCGTTTTAATAGATTTTATTTATACATTTTTTCGCACATGTTCTATAAGATTTCATAAATGTCCTTATTTATTAATTTTCTGCTCTGAAATTATAATTTTTCAACTTTCAACTCAACATTATTAACTATTTATGACATGACTTGTGTCCACTTGTGTCAACATTTCTCAAATATTTAAATTTTTTATTCACATTGTTTCCATGGCAATTTCAGAAATATTATATCATTACTAACTTTGCTGTCATCATAGATCAATTATAAAAATTATTGTTATATTAGTGTCCTCTATACGCTAGTAGACGAAATACTCACAATATTTTGAAAAATATTACAATTACAGCGACGACAGCGCTTCTAACGGTTTATTATCGGCAACTTTTTGTGCAGTGCCCTTTTAAATAATTTTGAAAATTGAAATTGTGTGTAAAAGGCTAAAAGCCCCTTGTTATGTTAATGTTGTATCATTTTACGTATATACTTTTAACAAAACAAATGGAGAGACAGTTGAATTTGAAATGTAATATGACACTTATTGAAGTCTTCTATAAAATTATGGGGGCTTTTCTTTTAGGCAGTGGCGTACACTATTTTTCAAACCTAGCAAATTTATTGTTCATGTGAAATACATATATTTATTGAAATATGAATAAATTTCAAAAGAAATCAGGTGATCACAGTTTCTGACACCAAAATAATGTGTATGATTCTCCGTTTCCATACAAACATAGCTTAGATCGTTTGCATAGGTACAAAACAGTTTTTTCAACAATCTTTTAACTCTATAGATAGTATAAACTAGGAATGAACAATTTAACCGGTTAAAAACCAGATTAATTAGCTAGGTAACCGATCAGCTTAGCTGATTTAGCCGGTTAACCGAATTAGCTTGGCATATTAGCTAAAGGCTTAGCCGGTTAAGCGAATTAGTCGAGTTAATTAGCTAATAGCTAAACCAGCTAATTTTATTTTTTACAATTGATTATTTACTACAAGTGAACAAGGAAAATAAATAATATTCAGTCAGTTTTTATATTGAAAAAACAGTAATAAAATAATTTAGGTACTATATATTATAGCATTAATTGATACTTGTTTAATATAAAATTTAGATTTTTATTTTCCGTGTTCACTTGTATAGTATACAATAACCATTAGTCAAAAATAAAATTAGCTGGTTTAGCTTTTAGCTAATTAACTAGGCTAATTTGCTTAACCGACTAAGCCGTTAACTAATTAACCAAGCTAATTCGGTTAACCGGCTAAATCAGCTAAGATGATTGAGTAGCCTGCAGTTAATTAACCTAATTAACCCTTTTGCCCAGCCCTAGTATAAACACATGTCCTCCATAATTAGGTATATAACGTTACGATTCAGTTACGAGCAAAAACGCTTTTTAACAGGCAGAGCTTGCATAAATATTTCAAAATTTAATAGAAATCAGAAGTGATTTAGGTGCAGTAATTTTGTTCAGAAATTACTACTCTATTAATATGTATAACACAAAAAAATGTCATGCAAATACCCTATACATGACGATTGGCGAAAAAACCATGCAAACAAATCACCATTATAAAGAGGTGGGTGGAAAACAATAGTACATTGTGCAACTGGGGCGGAAAGTGATGATTACGAACAAGTGTGGCGTTTGCAGCCCGCCAGACCGCAGCGAGGGCAGCAATCACACGAGTAACAATCGCCAATTCCGCCTGAGTTAACCGCAGTAGGTACATCTTGTAATAAGTGCATTGAAAGAACAAAGAATACCTATTGTTGATAAATAATAAATGTGACGCCCGTGCGCTGGGCCGGCATCCGTCTTCCGCCTTGTCACATTGAGGAAAGTGGAAACGTTGACAGTATGTCTCTGTCTGTCAGGAATTAGAACAAGTATGTCATGATCCATATTCAGTCATATCATTGCGCCTCAAACCCCAGAAAGCACCATATCTACAGCCGGGTCAATTGTTTCGTTATTGCAGTTTAATAGTGAATCATAATATAATAATAATAAAATACTGGCGTGATGAAACGGAAATGGGTGACATTTCTGGGCCGCAGGCCCGTATTAACACATAAATTTTTAAAGTATGACTTCTAACGCGCGTACATATAAAGTGCACGCACCAATTTTTTCAACCGACTTCAAAAAAGAAGGAGGTTCTCAATTTGATGCGTATTTTTTACTTCCCACCTCTACTATGGTAGGGAAGTAATGGATTTAGTCCGAAAAAAATATTTCGAGATTTTAACAGATTTCACGTTTTGAGACCCTAGCAATCGTTTACGATCATTTTCTGACTGATGTCTGTATGTGTGTGTGTGTGTGTGTGTGTGTGTGTGTGTGTATGGGTGAGTGTGTGTGTGTGTGTGTGTGGTCAATTTTTCGCCTTCGATATCTTAAGAACGGAACAACATACGGGCATGCCGATTGTTCTATTGTGTTTATCAGCCTTTAACTTAGATCTGATTAGATTTTGAGTCAAATCGGTTCAGTGGATCCTGAAATATTCAAGAAAACGTTCTCAATGTCACGTATTAACATAGGTAAAAAAAATATAAATGAATTCTAGATGTTATAGTATGAAAAAAATGTAAATATTTTTTTTCTCTAAAATGTATAGTTTTCGAGAAAAAAAATATTTTACTAAAAAAAAATAAAAATTGTACGTAAATCAAGGTAACCATGATTTTTGCTATATTAAGCTAGCCATCAAGATCACCAAACAAAAAAGAAGGCCATGCTTTTTTCAAAGAATAAAAATTAAATTGTGTTTTAAAGACCACCAACAGCTAAGGTTATTTGGGCCTAGTCAAAGAATAAAAAAAAAGTGTTTATTTTTTGCAAATATTTACTAGGTGGGAAGTATAGGACTGGTCATCAGTCGAATTTTTATATGCCTGTATGTACACCGATTTCTCCGGCATTTTGATGATTATTGTTTTATTTAATAGGGCATACCTTCGGGGTGATCCCATATACATTTTACATAATATCTCCAGCATTTGTGACAGACGCTAATGACCTCTGTTGTCGAGCGTCTATAAATCACAATTCATTCATTCATTCCAATTTCCAGTATTTGTGAACTGATTTTAATTATTCTTGTTTTATTTAATTTAAAACGGTTTTATTTAGCTTGACCCCGTATATATTTTTTTAATTTGTTTCAAATCTTACGATCGATTTTTCACCCCCTTCCCGTGATCCGATTGAGTTGAAATTTTGCACACATGTGTAGCTCCCGTGACAATATAATATTATGGTAACTAGCTGACCGGCCCGGCTTTCGTCCGGGTGTAAATCGTACTTTTAAATTTTCACCCACCTCCCGTGATCCGATTGAGTTGAAATTTTGCACACATGTGTAGTTCCGGTGACAATATAATATTATGGTAACTAGCTGACCTACCCGGCTCCCGTCCGGGTGCAAATCGCATTTTTGAATTTTCACAGGCAAATGGTCTTGCTCCGGTAACGTCTCAGTGGATCGGGTAAATGTAATAAAATCAGACTAAGCAAATAAAGCACACAAAAAAATTAAAAATAAAAATAGGTGAAAAAACTTTTAAGTTAAACGGTTTTATAAATGTACTAAAAGAAAAAAAATATTTAATTTAGGTTCATAAGTACAAAAGCGTGGGTCGTAAACTCTATGATAATTTATTACACTCACGACCCACGCTTTTATACTTATGAACCTAAATTAAATATTATTTTTTTCTTTTTAGTACATTAATTATAAAACCGTTTAACTTAAAAGTTTTTTTTCTGATTTTTATTTAGTTTAATAATCAAATATCAAGACAGAAGTTCTAGTTAATAACGTGCAAACAACGCACCTACTGTAAAACCTCCAAAATGTAAAAAATAAAAAACTTTTTAACAAAAAAACCTCCTTCAAAAAAGTCATTAAAAATATATCTATATATTAAAAGTTTTAGCAATTAAAATGGTGCCGACCTCAAAATTTTATTATTTTCCTTTTTTCAATGACTATTTGAAGAAGGTTTTTTTTTGTTAAAAAGTTTTTTATTTATAACAAAATACGTGTGGTAATAATATTCGGCAAAATTAATAATGAATGGATCGTCTGTATCAAAGTTAGTTCGAATAAGAAAAGGCTGTATCTACTGCAATATAATATGTACCTAAGGTACATAATGATATTATAATACAATATCTACCCTTACATTTCCGTATACAATGAGTATACCTATTTCCTATATTAATTATTTTTATGACGTCAAGTCACAATTTCATAAAAAAATAATTAAACCGTTTTTTATCTCATTCATACAGTCCCTATTGTTATTCTGTACTCAAAACGAAAAAAAATTGTATTTTAAAAAATCACCAAAAATCGTATGGCCATTTGATATAAAAATATTAAAAATATAAAATAAATAGAGAAAATATAAAAAATAGAAAAAAATATAAATAAATATTTAGTGGAATAAGGAATATAATTAGTTAAAATAAAATATAATTAATTAAATCACTTTTCGTGCCCTTATAATTAATGTTGCTGCACGGAGATTCAAATCCTGGATGTATTGCATATGAAGAAGCCGTTCTAACCACTACGCCACACAGACCTTAAAGTAAGTTCCTATATTTATGGTATAGCGAGTTGGACGGTTTAATACACACCAATAGGGTATTATAATGGAAGTGGTGATGGGTGACGCATGACGATGACGTTTTTTCTCGATTTGCTCCCCTGTGGCCAAGCGCATAACGTCCGGAAAAAAGTATAACTTCAAAAATATTTCATTTTAATAAGAAAAATATACATATTACACTTTATATTATATTAAAAGATTCAATATTCACTCCCCATCGCTCGGATATGTATTCTACTATTAAAATTCAGATAAAAATGAATAATATATACCAACATTTCGAAAGCGGAGCCGTTTTCGGGGAACTTTGGAAACAAAAATTCACATTCTTCGATTTTTCGTTTAATCTTAAAAAACACAAATACAAAAAAGTTACTTGAAATGTTAAAAACCAATAACCTGTGACAGAAGCTCCTGCGGCAGCGAAATTGAAATTGACTTCGTTTATTTCTGCGATTGCTTCGTGAATCCGGGCAATAACGTCATCTTCTCCGGCAGACACAATAAAATAAACCAATTGTCTTTTATGACGTATTGAAGAATGTGAATTTTTGTTTCCAAATTTTCCCGAAAACGGATCCGCTTTCGGGATTTTGGTATTTTTCATTTCTCTCTTATTTTTAATAGTATAGAATACGCTGGGGAGTGGGAAGTGAATATTGATTCATCTGTATGCTTACTGGAATCGTGCCACATGTCAGAATTTGACAATTTTTTAACAGTGCACATTATTGTAGATTCTTACAGTCAAAAGAACGACTTCATAATGTATAGACATATACAAATAAAGCACTCTACAAAAGAAATTACCCGCTGTTTCATTTTATTAGGAAATATTTTTTCATTTTCCCATTTTGTTATTAATTATAGCGATAAATTCAATTTCCTTACACTTGGAAACGACATATCGAGCTATAGTATGTATAAGAAATTTTAAGAACGTTTCATTTAATATTAATACGTCCGACCATTGTGAGTCTCCGATAGCACTTTTTATATTTGTTTAGCTTGGGACTTTTTCATTTTTAAGAAGGAGATATAATTTTTTACTGTCAATCGAAGTGTTGGTAATTACAGAAAACCACTTTAGCCACTGTGTTGTGCGAAACAACTGTTAAAAATAAGATTTTTTAAGTGTAAAAAAAACCCAGACAAGTACAAGTTAAACTCGTGCGCCGAGGGTTCCGTACCACCAATCATTTTATTTGTCTTTGAATTTCAAAAATTTTAGCTGTTGGAAACATTGCAATATAGTGCAGGGGCTTATGTAATTCTGTGAGATTTTTAATTAAGGAATATAGTGAGACTATGTGGGATGGATAGCTCATGAGTCACACAATCAGATTCAACCAGGTGTTTTGCCCAATTTTTTGGCGAACGGTCTATATGACAAAAATCATATTTTCATCTCGTAACTCGTGTGCCGTTGGTTCTAGGAAAATTTTGATAAAGATCTTTTTTGTTGTAAATAAAATAAGGAACAAAAAAGGCTTTAACAATTTTTTTGATATCTGTTACCGTTTTGGAGTTACATATGGTCATGTATACAAAGTGTTTCTAAAATAGAGGGCCGAATTTCTACAGCGTGTAGTATTCATCAAAATAAATCAAAAAGTTCATATAAACATATGGCCCAAAATGCACTCTTAGGGAAACATAGGCTCTTAGAGACCTGTTCAGATGAAATTGGTTTTTTTTTTCTTTAATTTGAAGAACGGTAAAAGATAAATACAGTGTAAACTCCATTTAACACCACCCTATTTAACGACAAACTCCCCAAAACGTCGAAATTACTTGCGACTTTGGTTGATTTACCTTGTTACCCATACATTGATACACTCTATGTAGCATCACACCTACTCTAAATAACGACAACAATACGTCATTATATTATAGCCAATATTCCAAAACATTTCATAAAATTTCACGAAAATCTACAAACCTAGACGTCATATAGAAGTAGACGACAGCCTGGCTATAACAGCTTCACTTACTGCAGATGAAGAAATTCTTGATTCTGTGAGGAAAACTGATCAGGAGGAACAAGGGGGTGAAGAAGATGAGACGGATGATCCTGAGCCTCCACCAAGCATTAAACAAGCACTCGATGCAGCGAAATTATGAGAAAAATACTTTTTGTTTAATCAAGATGATCGCACCGTATCACAAGATATGAATAAAATACATAAGAAAATACAATAATTTAAAATACTGGCGCAGCAAAAACCGTCAGACGAAGATAACAGACTATACGCAATAATGTTATTATGTGAAATTGAGGCATATGTTTTTTGTAATTTACACTTTATTAGTAAATATTATATGTCATGTCATCGTGTACATGTAAAATAATGTGAATTTTTCTTCACTTCACTTAACGACAACTCTCAATAACGCCATAAAATACTCAGTCCCCTAAGTGTCGCTATATAGAGTTTACACTGTAGTCAAATTTCTGGGAATTTGCTTAATTTTTAGATCACTAGTTTTTTTGAGAAATGTTAGCTATACTGAAGAAAATCCCTGTCAAATGAAATCGAATGTAACGATTTTTTGTGTCAAACTTTGACTCTTCACCTAAATTCACGGGAAAACATTTTTTTTTGTTCTGACTATTGGAATAATATATGCGGGTTGGTAAGATTTATAAATATTCCAATTTTCAGCTTGATATCTTTATTTAATCCAGAGAAATTCGACTGTGACAGACAAACGAACAGACGGACAAACTATAGTGATCCAGTAATAGCGTTCGGTTTTTTTTCTTTTGAAGTACGCATAACCCTAATAAATAAAACGCTGTGTTTTATTAAATTAAGATAAACTAATTAAATTATAAATATTTTATATTTCGTTATTAGTCTGGTTGAACATATCACTGCCATTAGCGCAGAATTTAATGGCTTTTTCTCACCAACTGTAACCAATCGATCTAGATTTATATCTGCGCAATAACTAACCAACCAATTTCCACAATTTTCTTTTGTAATTTTCTCGGACATACATTAACAGACGAATTATCTCTACTACGTACAATAGGAGCAGTTTTATTCTTTTTGCTTTTTCTCGTCTCTGACTACGTATAGGGTTCAATAAAACGCTTACCGCAGTACTTTCCACCCCTGCAATAAACGAAGCTATCTGAAAGAATTTTAAGCTGAGTCATTATTTGTATCTTAAAGATAACTGAACGTCCGTGAAAATATACTAACAGACGCTTATTAATGTGAGAAAATGATGTCATCTAGAACGTCTAATAAATTTTTTGCAACACTTGCATCAAAAGTACAATGTTATTTTAGATGGCTCTATACCGTTTGAAAAGTGATTCTTTATGGAAGCTTCTGATGCGTTCGAACGGTAGTGTTTAAAAGTAAATTTTAACGCACTCCGTTCTATAAAGTAATACTCTGTTGTTTTACTTTATAACACACGTGCGTAATAAAGTAGGTCCTTTATAGATTACTTTGCTATAATGTCACTAATAAAATATTTATCTAAATTGTGTTTTATTTGCTTAAAATTGAACTTTTGAAGCAGTCGTTGTAAAAAATATTGTATGTAACGAGTGTCTAAAGTAACGAATCTGACAGTCGCGATTTTACAATACTCTCTTGATGTTTTGTTGCATTTATACCAGAGCTAGTGTGATTACCGCACTCGCCTTCAGCTTGCACGGTAAACACACACTCGTTCTGGTATAAATGCAACCTTAGGCTTGTATCGCAAAATCGCGACTGTCATATAATCCGTCACTTAAGCCACTAGTTGCATAAATTACTATTATGGAACAGAAACAGTTTACACCTGTCCGTCTAATAATCGAAAAATGACAGTGTGGAAGTTTACTAATATAAAAAAATCCCAGACCATCTTTTATTTATAAATCTACAAAATATCCATGTTTATTGTTTTATACCATTAAGTACAACAAAGAAATTTGTAAAAGTATATTGTGCAACTAGTGTGCTAAATACATCTTTTCTTTTATATCGCAATCAATGTAGACGGCGCAGGGCTGCAATCTGAATACAAGTCATAGCCACGCTCATTGATGAAAAATATAATTGTTACAATAAAGTTTGGTTATATGTATTATGAAAATAATAAATGAGTGCATTAACCGAAGTATTCCTAAATAGTAGCTGATTAATGATGGGTAATTTATTTACGTAAATTGATTAAAGTTAATGAATTGGCTTACGATTAGTTTTGAGCATTATAAATAGATACATGAATGAATAATTAAGCATATAATTGACACCTGCATTGGTGTGACTGGCAGAGAGACCTGTGATTCGATTAGCGCGCTGACTCGACTTCCAAATGTACCGCCAATCTATTCATATACAGGATGTTCAAATAGTACGTTCTTAACCGATATATTGATTTTGGGTGAAGATAGAAAAAAGTTTTAATACAAAAGTATGATTTTTAATGTTTTATAACCTAAAAATATTCTGGTTTATACAGTGTGTTCCAGAAAAGTGGTGTTATGTACAGCTTTGTTATTTTAAGTGGTATATTATTGAATTTTTGGATTGTATTGATAAGTTCACATATCTTTTATTCATGACTTCTTTTTTTTTTTGTTTTTTTGACAACATAATATCTGACTATTTTTTAGACAAAACGACAAATATCTGAAAAACTGTTGGGTTTATATGTGTAGATAATTGTGTAATAAAAAATATGTAAACTTATCAATACAATCCAAAAATTCTATAATATATACAGGGTGTTCCAAAAAATGACAAAATTGTACACAAAATCACTTTTTTCTGGAATATACACTGTATAGAAAAGATATTTCTAGGTTATACACAATTAAAATTACAACTTTTGTATTTAAACTCTTTTTCTATTTTCACTCAAAATCAATAGTTATATTGACTGAGAACGCATTATTTGGACACCCCGTACAATGTGATCGCAAAGAAAACATATTCATGTAGGTACCTAATCGAATTTAATTTTAATTATAAAATAGGAAATATCTACTCGTATCTGTCTGTCACACAAAAACTCTCCAACGGCCATCTTGGCAAATCTGGATGAATGTAACGATTCTTAGCTCGCTCTTTTCCTTCCCGAGTTAGCTCGAGTAACTAAGGATAAATATTATTAACACGCTCCGGGCGAAGCCGAGTCGGGCAAGTAATTTCCAATAAAATAATGTACCTTAATTTAATAATAATTACGCCGTACTAAACCACATGTTGCAGATTTTAATTTCTCTTTCAGTGTTGATAATTTAATTTTAGATCTTTTTTATTAAAATTTATTTTTCATATATTTTCATTTTTTCTTATTCTTTAACATAATATTATCAAAGTTATGATACCACTAACTCAGTAAAAAAGTTCCAGGCCAATAGGACGACGGGACCATTCAAAAGCAGTGTTATAGCACATATGCATGCGCCGATTTTTTCCAAAAACAATAAGGCTCTTCCTTTTGACATGTCAAACATCCTATCAAAATTTGGTTTCGATCCGCTCAGCCTGTATCGTACTCACAAACAAACAGACAAACAGATAAACACACAAACAGACCAACAGACGAACAGACTTTTTCCAAAAATATGTTTTTGGACTCCGGTGACTTCGAAACAAAAAAATATTGAAAATTTCGAAAAGTGAATTTTAACTCAAATAATTAGTACTACCTATAGGTACCATTCCCCACTTGTGGAGTTGGAATGGTAAAATGTCGATTAGCTCATTTCATCTCTAACAGGACAAATCATTTTTCCAAACAATCCCTAAAGAAGAGAGAGCGTAAATTAATTATTTTATAATTTTAAATGCAACAAAACGTTTTTCATAAAATTGCGTGAGAGTTTTCGCAGTACACGTGGTTCATAAGTTTTTAAAAATGTATAAAATGGAGAAAGTGTTTAGGAATGTATTTAATTGATATACCGTTTTCATGAAACATTATTTACTTGATAGTTAGTGTTTTTCAACGTGTTAAAATGCCGACCTAGCTGTCACAGAGCGACCACAATTTGTGTATTGTGTGACGTGCATTGCACATTAATACTAGGGCTGAGAGATATCTACTAGAAAACAAATAGACCGAGAGCTAGTGACAATTTTTTGGTGTTATTTATTCAAGGCCTTATTTTTGTAAAGATGTTGAGGGAGGCATATTAAAGTCCCCTGTGTAAGGGATTTTGCTAGATAGCGTTATGGGAGGGATGCAGACCGCCCTCAACATGTAACAAAAAAATGGTCACAATTATTATTGCTTCAAGGCTGAAATTGTTTGTATAGCTTGTCGGTGACCCAATAATGCCATTATAATATTTGCAGATCGATTGGTCAGTATTAAAGGGGTTAAAACATCAGGACATAGTCACATACATATACTGATAAACACAATACTCCTCCTTGGTGTGTCGCAGCCGGTCTCGAGTAAGAGCGATGATACACACAGCGGCTGAGAGTCGGCTTTCAGTCGGCAGGCAATTCTCGCTGCGGTGTGTGTTTTGTATTATTGAAAAACATTAACATACGTGCCGACTCGGCAACCGTTTCGGCACAAACAGGGCCGCCGTAAGCGGGTGTGCAAAGCGTGCACCGCACACGGGCGGCACGCCCAGGGGGCGGCAAATCGAGCGACTCATACCTAATTCAAGTCATTGTACCCCTGGCCGGTCGATTCCTACGCAGAGGGCGCGCATAGGATACCAACTTGGGGCGCCTAGCGCGCTCCAAGGACTCCTTGGAGCGCGCGAGGTGTGCCCGTTGAGGGGATAAGAAAATATGTCATAGCATAGAAAAAAATCCGACCGAATGACGTTAAAACCGCCATCTAGTGGCATCCGTTAAAACTAAGAATCTTAGTTTTAAAATAAATGTTTTATCTTCGTTAAGTTGTTTTTTTCCCCACCATAATGAGAAAACATTAATTATCCTTTTTTTGACAAAACTCAGATTAAGTAGTCGTAGGGTGGCATAATCGGTATTGCACGCGGGCGACGAAACAGCTAGCGGCGGGCCTGGGCACAAACCGCTGTGTGTGTCATCACTCTAAGTGTTATCTCACAACTTCGACTGTATTGATCGATTCGAGACTCGAGAGACACAATACAAATACGAACGTTGGACACCCAGCTAAATATTTTATAGATGGTGTGATTGAAGCCTATAATTGCAATCCAGGATCGTTGATCGATTAACAATTTGTTATGTGGGTGTGGGTCGATTGAGAGAGAAAGAGAGAGGGAGAGAGAAGTTGTCGACGAGAGATTAGCATGTATAAAAAACCACACATCAAGTGTGCTGTGTCCATGTCTAACTTTCTGACATGACACGATGTGCCGCAATTGTGTACTATTGTACAGTGACCTATTTTAATTTGAAAACTAAAGGTTAGAGACATAACTTACCATTATTGTAAATTGTATTTTAAAGACCACCAACAGCTAAGGTTATTTGGGCCTAGCACCAATTCATATTTTCAATTCATTATTTTTTTTTTTTTAATAATAAATTGAAAATCCAATTGACACTACCAGCTCTCGGGCTAGAACTCGGGAACTGGGGACTTGTAATAGAGGAACCATGGCAACGCACTTACCATTATTGTACTCTAAGCAGATAGTACCACCGAAGTTCTGAAGATCTTAGAAACGACAAAATTGGTTTTTCATAATCTAAAACAAAGAGAAAAGAAATAAACATTTTTTATTTTGGATTATGTACATATAAGTACAGAACGTTTCCTAAAAACGCCTTTTTATTGCTCAGTTTCAAAAAACAAAAAACTGAATGAAATCATTTTAGGAATATCTACTACAAGGAGGTACTAATTTTAGTTTTTTTCAACATCAAATTTAATGTCAAGCGATAGGTACTCAACTTATTTTTTCAAATGCCCGCCTTTATTTTTACTTCCCACCTCTACTATGGTATAGGGAAGTAATGGATTTAGTCCGAAAAAAATATTTCGAGATTTTAACAGATTTTCACGTTTTGAGACCCTAGCAATGGTTTAAGATCATTTTCTGACTGATGTCTGTATGTGTGTGTGTATGTGTGTATGTGTGTGTGTGTGTGTGTGTGTGTGTGTGTGTGTGTGTATGTGTGTGTATGGTGTGTGTGTGTGTATGGTGTGTGTGTGTGTGTGTGTATGTGTGTATGTGTGTGTATATGTGGTCAATTTTTCGCCTTCGATATCTTAAAAACGGAACAACATACGGCCATGCCGATTGTTCTGTTGTGTTTATCAGCCTTTAACTTAGATCTGATTAGATTTTGAGTCAAATCGGTTCAGTGGATCCCGAGATATTAAAAAAAACTTTCTAAATGTCACGTATTGACATAGGTAAAAAAAATATAAATGAATTCTAGATGTTATAATATGAAAAAAATGTAAATATCTTTTTTTCTAAAATGTAGTTTTCGAGAAAAAAAATATTTTACTAAAAAAAATAAAAATTATACGTAAATCAAGGTAACCATGATTTTTACTATATTAAGCTAGCCATCACTAGATCACTAAACGAGGGCCATGCTTTTTTTCAAAGAATAAAAAGGAGTGTTTATTTTTTGCAAATATTTACTAGGTGGGAATTTTTTTTAATTTAGTCTGGTAGAGATTTTTTTCTGAATACAACGATGTCAAGGAGAGGTGCATTATTCGTTCGAAAGAATCAATAAAATTTGTATCGACATTAAATAGGATTTCTTATAACTTTTCCCACGGCACACACTCAAAAATCATGGCATGCATGGAAGTTTTATAAGAAATCCTAGTTTAATATCGATAAACATTTGGTTAATTTTTTTGAACGAATATTGTACCATTTTTGGTAGGTACTTACCTAACAAATTTATTTGAACGTTCTGATTCTGGTACAACTTTTAACGCTAAAAGTAGGTACTCTTAGCAGTGAAATCAGTGACGTAACTATCGGTGTACGATGTATGCGATGGCACACGGGCACAGCCCTCCAAGGGGCGCTAAAATATATATAATAATAATGATGATAATAAATTTAGAAAAAAGTTGTGCACAATTTTCAGGACTGTTTTGTTTTAATTTTTGAGACCGTCCGCCGCGCTCTACCGACATTACACTCATCTTACAATCGAAGCATCTTAATACGGCTTTATCACGTAAATTAGATAACAAAAAATATAACGAATCTATTACAAACAAATTGTGTATTTAAGGCGCAAAAATTTACTCGCACTCACACATGGGCGCCAAATGGCCTCACTATCAGAAACACCATAGGGTACATTTAAACTGTGTTGCTATACAAGGATGTGCGATGTTTAAAAAAATATCGATTTCAATCATCATAATTAATGTTTTAATCACTAAGCATCAAACTATCGATGTATCAGCTGTCGATAAATTAATAAATGGTAAAATGTCAAAATCCCCGCATTTTCCCCGCATAATCCCCAATCGAGTTTAGATTCCCCGCAGTTTGAGGAATTCCCCACAAATTGGCAACATTGTATTTGAACGTTAAAAGTACTTTTATCTTTGAAAGTTGTACTAGAAAACCAGCATAAAATATTTTAAAGTTATTTTATCTCTGAGAGTTATATATACCATAAACCCAGCGTGAGATATTCAAATGAGTCTCCTAAATTAATTCTGTGTAGGTGTTAAATGATAGAGATAAACACGTGAGGTTCTTATTTTTAAAAGATGTTAAGTTTTTATATTGTGTATCTAATTTTGCGAGGAATTATTTTATTTGTTTATTTTTAATTCGTTTAACTTTCAAAGTATTTTCAAAACATAAGTGGGTGTCCGACTTGAACTATACAGGCAATAAAAACATGGTAAGAATAATTGATAATACAGTTGTTATGTTGTCTTGAAATGCTGTGAATTATTTTGTTCAATCAAAGCTTTTGACTTATTTTTACATGTGTTTTTTATTTATTTTTAGTGTTCCGTACCAAAATCGGTGTCTTCATAATATTTGCCATAGGCCTATTTCTGGGGAATGGAAAGAGAGGCAAAAAAAACATTTTTTCGAGGTCATCCTGTGGGGTATCAAACGAAAGATTGTTAAAGTGCGAGTTCAAAAATATAGGTATAATTTAATGTAAAATTTTTTAACATTTAAAAAAAAAAAATTGTATCTCAAAAAATATTCCTGACAAAAATCTGAAAAAATAAATAATATTAGTAACACTGAACGAGAATTGTCACCATTGTATTACATAAGATAGTAATTGTTGGTACATAAAAAAATTTAAAAAGCTTGTAGTATACGGAACACAATATACAAGTTCGACTTGCACTTGATTTGTTAAAATGAATTAATAAATTCTACGTAAAATAGATAGGTAAAAATGTATACGTTAAAATTGCGGTTAGTTATTTCGTCTTTTTTTATACTCAAGACTAAAATTAAATTAAATTAAAATCCCGAAAAAAAGTTCTTGAACTGATTCCACGTCCTAGGTACCATAGTCCATAGTAGAGTAAAAAAAATAAATGTTTTATCTAGTGGAAAATAATACTATTTACATTTCCGTTTTTGGAGTATAAACATAATATTATAGACGTGCTTTTTTAATTTTGACGTTTTCTCCTAGCTAAAACATAACTGACAAACAGGAGCGAATTTTAAGTTTTGGCGCCATAATAAGTTTAGAATTCAAAATACAAAAATATCGTATATAAATAGGCTAATTTGTTTTATTCTAATTATTTATTTAGATAATTTTATGCAACTCGATCTATAGATTAATCCGCCACTGCTAACAAAGTTTCTGTAATCAGACATACTTAGTTTAATTCTGCAACTGTAGGTCAATATAAAAATTGGTTCAGTAGTTTATAGACTGTACGAGTTAACAAACTATCTAATCTGCTCACATAGTCACAAACATACATACTTAAGTTCATACATATTATTACATACATAGCGTGTAAGATTCATAACCCTTCTTTTGGCTTTGCCGTAGTCAGGTAAAAATACATAAATTGACTAGTTTAGGCGCCGTATAGATTAGAGTAATCAATTTGGAAATAACACACACAATACATGAAATAACTCTATCGTTTATATTATATTGAAACGGATTGCTTATCTAATAGTTAATAGATTAGAAGACAATATTGTAGGCAATCGATCGATTAACCCAGAGAAGACTGTCTTCAAGCAGGTACATAAGTAGCGTTGTTAGTTACTCGCATAACCACAACCAACAGCTGATGGCAGCAGCAGTTAGGATTTTATTATTCGAGTCAACTAAATTCAATGAGTCGAATCTTTTGAATCGAATTAACGATTCCTCTTTAATTTATTAATATGATTTTGAAATACTAAATGTAGGTATATTTTTCACAATGGCTCTATTTTTTTCGGTACCTGTTTAGCGAGTTGAAACTGAGGTTCAACCCTAGGGTTGAAACTTTTTAGTTATCGGTTTTCTCTGCTTTTTAACGTTGTTACTCCAGAATTACCTACTATTAAACATTAAAATGACCCATCTGCGGAATAATTCCCAGTTAGCTGAATTTTTGTATACACCTTCGTTATGGTGTTTTAAAAAACGTGTAAAAAGTCCCCATCGATATTGTGCCGGCGTTTCCAGATATTCGAGGTTCAAGTTCGCGATAGACGGTTTTTTGCGAATTTCTCGGTTTCGTTTCATTTTTTGTAAAAAATGGTTATTATTAATCTCATAGAGGACAAAATTATCAACAACTTTTGTATAAACAATTTTGTCTACGATTTATAGTTTTTCTTATTTAAGTACCCGCGGCTTCCTCCCCCTCGATTTTACATAACAGGATTTTGTTGCTTCCCGAGCCCTAACAAAATGATTTGTACCTTTATTTTAAGTTGAATTTTAAGCTAACGATTAACTATAATTTTATCAAAATTAATGCAGTTCTCTATTATAGTTACAAGCAACCAAACATACAAATCACGAAAAACGGAATCCTTATGGGATCACTCGGTTTGTCCGTATGTCTGTCACAGTCAAATTTCTCTTGTCTAAATAAAGTTGACCATAGTTATAAAACTTAACCCGCATATAATCCAATAGTCAGAACCAAAAAAATATTTTTCCGTAAATTTGAAGGGCCCAATGTTTGACACCCCAAAGAAAATTTTGTAGTTTGTCATGTAGGATATCATTTAAAAGAGCTTTTCTTAAGAATCTCAAAACTATTTTCTTCAGAATTTTATGTTCTTTTTCGAGATTTTTCTGAAAACGCATCTCGAAAACTGATTCCATCTTCTATTTCCAAAACTGGTACAGCTTAATTGTCGAAAAAAAGTTGTGGTCTTATAGAGGTTTATATGTGATTGTGTTATAGGTACCAATTATTACTAACAACTATAATTTTCTAAATTCAAATAATATGCTGCTATGCAGGTTGATGTTACGGAAGCCTCGCCACGCAAGTCGCACTCGTTCGACTTTTTTTTTTAATTTAGATTCGATTACAAATTATTCTCATTTTATCGAAATCGGTCAGTAGTGGGCAAAAACAAACCACAACCGTTCGCAAAGAACATTTCGAACGATTCATCGATATACAAGTCGAGAACTCTGTGTGCAGCAGCTGGATTAAAGCAGCGAACAGTCAAGTCAAGGCCGCTAACTGATCACCGATGGGCGGCCGGCGGCAGGTGAACATCGGCGGTAAGGCGGACCTCTCTCTGGCGCGCACGATGACATGGTGCTCCCGCCTACTTGATGATGATGATGATATCGTTATGTATGGGAATATCCGCGGTAGCACTTCCGTTTACAATCATATTGTGTATGGCTATGTGGCGTAACAGTAGACTGGATGGTCAATTAATTAATGCTATTTACAGAAATAGGAGGGACGTAAAACTGGTTCTGGATTTGAAAACACGCCTCAAAGAATATATTTATATAAATTGTAAATCATACTTGAGAAAAACTTGGGCAAAGATGAAATGATCATGAAACGTTTCCTTTGCTGAGCGAAAGTACTTCACGAATCTATCTATAATTTTGCTGTTTTACTGGTACATTTGTTTTGAAGAAAAGAAAGGGTTGAAATTTTCCTTTTTTATTGTAGATTATAGAGAACTGAAGTCATTAGCATCAAATTAAATTAAACAATGACACGAAACGTTCATGAGCAGAGGTGGAATTCGAGCCCACGACGAAATCTTTCCTAATCTTTCTTTATAGGTTGTGTGCACGAAGCCTACTAGCGCCGCTAGTGGGCAAAAGTGTACGATTGAACTATTTTTTATTGTTGTCTTATATCGGGAAATTTTTTAATAAACGAATACCATTTTATCTAGCTGTGTGCAAATAGTATAAATAGCATAGCATAAAAGGTACGTGAAAATTATTTATTTTAAGTTTTTTTCTTCTTCAATTTTGACGTATAATAGAAAAATAATCGTGTATGTTTTCTACTGACAGCTGCATAACCTCAAACTATGGCGCCGGTGACCTTGTGGACTGGGCTTGAAAGTATTAAGCACGCGATCTCTTTTATTGAGGCTGCATTGAAGAAAGGCGAGAAATTAGCTAAATGTCATATTAAACATATTGAAGAATTTCGTGATGACACCGTTAAGAATAGAATTATTGCAAAGTGCATCCGGCAAACTTCTGCCACCGAGACACCGTTTTTGAAAAAAAAAGACTATTACGGGTGGTCTGCCTCACCTATATATTATAATGTTGATCATTTATATAAATTATATTAAAGTTGGTGCAAATTGAATAGTTTAATAATTGTATGAAAATACGTTTATTGTGATTTTGTCATTGAAAAATATAATTATTTATTTACATTTAATTATTAAGAAATAAAATTATATCTACATTACATTATTGCAAAAATAAAAGTAAAAAAACTAAAACCCGACTACGTAAAAAGAAGAAAACAAGCAAATCAAAACGTAAGACAGTATTTTTTTGTTATCAATAGTCGGAGATTCGAATACCGAAATTCATTCTTCAACTCCCAAATAGGTTCCCGACTATTAATAACAAAAAAAACTGTCTTACGCTTTGATTAGTTTGTTTTTTTCTTTTTACTATTCGAATATCTACTTTAATTAATTTGAAAAATTCGGAGCATTACTATACTATCTTTTTGCATATCATTCCATTTTCTTGTATTAGTAAGCTTAGCGTTTTCCATTTCGAAACCGTTTGAGTTTTGACTCCTCCGCATTGCTCTCGCAAACCTATGATAGAAGAATAAGTAGGTATAAAACGTGTTTTTTTTTTCATGTAAAATAAATGTCAATGATTTCATGCCTGTAGTAGTTAGTCATATGGAGTATAATAACTATTTAATTTATAAATTATGTAACTCTTTAGTCATTACGATTTACGAATGAATTGTGAAGAATATTATTTTATGTTAAAATAAACCGAATATCGTATAGTATTATTTAATTCCAAGTTATCATAATGCCTATTTTGTGCTTTTAATAGCATCAGCACTAAAGAAAGACGAAACATTTCATTTACAGATTTACATTAATAATTTCCAAATAAGTTGTAAGTAATATCATGGCTTTACTTACTTTACTTTTATTAACGTTTTGATCCACTTTGGTCGTTTTTCGAGGTTATAACTCCGCGCGGAGAATCTATAAAATTTTATTTTACTTGAATCGCTAATAACACAACAGCCTGGAACACAAAAAGTATTTCCAGAACGCGTAGTTTTTCCCATGTTTTGTTTGTAATAATAATCTCTTCTCTATGTTTGTAATCGAAAAACTTTATGACATTTGTAAATAACAATGCTGAATGCTCACTGGACTATAGTTCAAAGCTTACAATAGATCACACTACAAGCGCTCGCATCGATATTTTTATAACTCCGCCCCCCTGCACACAGTCTATACTTCTAAATTGTAATAGGGAATATTTCAACCCTTTTTTTCCCCTGACCAGAAAAAATAATGACAAACATCTGTTTCAAAATATACTTACGATGTTTTAAACATAACACGGAATTAAAAAAATAGGTATTTATGTAAAGAATTTGAATTATTTAAATGTAAATTTTCCCATACCCAAAACAGTGTTAGTTTATGTTCTCCGCATCCCACAATATAATATTATTATATTATAATATGTTTAACAGTAGGTAGCAAAACATTTTGTACCTGTTTTGCAAGGTAGAAAGGGGCGTAAAATATATTATAATAGAGACTAAAATAATTTTACATATACATTGTTTTAACACGAGTTAAAGGCTATATTAATATTTAATATACAGAATTTGTATAATGCTTATGTGTGCAATAGTATATGAAACATCCATTTGGTATGACATAACATAATGCTGCAACATGGGAAAAATTTATTTTTCAAACCTATATGTCGTAGGGATTCTAATCCTAAACTTTCCACTGTCGCGACGGACTGAGTTAACAATTACTCGCACAGAGACACATTTCCGAACGACTAATTACTATTTCCCTTTGAAGCATTCTGTCACTAAAAAACCACTACAATAATTTTAACATCTTTCTAGATATATTTTATGCATCACTTAGAAAAGTCGATATTTTAAGCTTATATTTTTAAAACATTTCGATTAAATAATTTAATTTGCAGAGTTTTATTAAACAGTGTACTGTATACTTATCAATAGCGAAGATGATAAAAGATCCTTCTGTTGAAAAATTGATCCTAATAAAAAGAACTTATGAATAGCAACAGCTTGTAAATTGTAGTAGTTAAGGGAATTTACATAACACCAAATTAATAGTAACCTATACGTTATTACAGGGAATTTCCCTTTCCAACTTGAATCTAGGCCTGTGAATCCATCCATCTTTGTGTCCCAGTTATATATGTTATAGTAATAGGAATAAGTTGCTGGCACATGGGGTAAACCCTGAAGCCATAGGTGAAGGTTAAAAAAAAAAAAACTTGAATCTATTAAATAAATTTCATTGTCGAGTTAAGTCAATACTATAGTTGTAGAAAAACCCTCGGAAAAACCTTAATATACCTACTGAAAAAAATATCTAATTTTACTACTCGACAGTTTTAGATTTTTTATTTAATACTTGCACACCCCTAGTTATTATACAAAAAATAGTAATAAATGAACAGAAGTTGTTAGCCTTAAACAACTTCAAAATTGATAATATACACCTTGCACACTTTTATGTTTCTCTACAGTTTTCCTTCAGATTTTTTTTCATGATTGCATATTACACACTTTCCACGTTTCCAATTATAATGTTGAGAAAGTTTTTCCCCAAAATCAAAATGAAAACTTCCACACGTAATATAGATGGGATATGTCAAAAACATACAAACAAGTATAAACGCACTAAATTGTAACAATTTCTGTTACAAAACTTTGTTATGTAATAGAGGTTTACGTTCTTGTGTGGGGAACAAATGATAGGTAAGCAGTAGATACATCGAAACCATAACATATAGTCGTATTCAGAATATACGACGAATTGGAAATCTGTTAGACGACATTTCAAATAATGCTGAAATATTGAAAAGGATTTTGTTAAACAGAACAAGTAAATAGTTTATAGTAATTTAAATTTGATACATTTGGAACAAGGGCGTACTCAGAATTTCGTTGGGGGGGGTCAAGAGTTATGAAAGTAAACAATTTGCACTAGGTAGTATTGCAATTAGGTCATGAACGCTAGTTCGAAGGTTCTAAGTGCAATTAGGGGAATTTTCAGTCGCCAAAGTTCAATACCTAACGGGAAATAAAATGAATTGGTATGAGAAAGCCTCATAAATTTTCACACTTTATTCCATTATTCCAATTCCCAGGGAGGGCAGCTTATATACTGTGAGCTTTGCAGGGTGCGGTCGTCTTCGGTAGTCGAACTCCCACCTGAATAAATTAAAAATAGGGCAGGAAAAAGGAACTCGAGTGAACCGGCCACGAGCGGGATCGATCGGTGGCTGCAGTTATGTTAATTGTGGGCCCTTTTGATCGATTCAGAAATCCCAGAGGAAATTTATATTAGCCAGATAATCGATCCGATCGGTGTTCGGTCCACTAAATAAATAATATATGGATGAGGATAAATTAGGTTTATTATTTTTTTTTTTATTTACATGTAAATGATTATTGCATAATCCAGCTGATTGTTGAACAGCTGATCGGCAACAAGTAGTGCTTAAAATCTCGGTCAAGGTTGAACAGATAGGTTAGTGTAGGGAAGATTTGACTCAACCATTTTTAGGTTGGTAACACCACACCGAAGTACACAAAAACGGCGAACGCCGAAAACAAACGAACTGCCATTTGGACAGTGTGAAAGTGAAAAAAAATTAACAATTATAATTGAATAATGAACAAGTGTTTGCACGGCAAACACTCGCGAGAGAAGCTTCGCTTCTCAGGAAGCTGCGCTTCCTCTTAAAAAGCCTTCGGCTTTTTCTGAATGAGTATTTGGAAACATGCTTTGTGCATAGAAATTAAAAAGTATAATTTTTGAATAGTGAGTACCCACTAGGATGGTGTTGGTTTTGAAACTGGGTACGCTAATCATAGCTGCTAAAAAGTTATGTATATTGCATTATATATTAGATTTTACAGTAATGGATGCAATTTCAAAACGGTGTGTCTACAGTGTGTTTTTTTTCAAATTAATTGAATGAAAAGGGACCTAAACGGCCCTTATCTGAATACATCGAAGCGTCACTTATTCGGTCTTCTACACTCTACAGGTGTTTTATAAGTTGTACAAATGACCAATAAAAAGTACCTTTATTTTTCAAAATATGAAAAAATTCCATTAAGAAAAGTTGTTTAGAAAATTAGAATGCAATTTCCCAATAGGTTCTGGCTTGCAGCTGTACTTACCGATAAGTCGAGAAGCAACAAACGGTATGAGTGGAATTCAAATTGAACTTCAATTTCTACTGACTAACATTGCAAAACACGCATGATTTAGTAAATAGCTGCATCTCACGCATGGCGGCCGTACTTCAAAACGCATTTCAACAGCGCAGGTCACGATTTGAGCCTACCGCCATCTGTTAGTCGCTTGAGCGTACCAACAGACGATAAACATTGAATTCTAGTTACTTTTTAGGGATTGTGAGTTTTAGCTATCTTTTAGGTTACAACCTTGTCAGCTATTGGAAGTGTCAAATACAAACCACGGGCCCGATACAAACTTATAAATGGGGTTTGATCTCACATGGTATGGTATTTTACATATATAATATAATATCATTTTTAGCAATCTAAACATAATGTCATAACTACTAACTGTACATTTCATTTCTTTACAGATACATTCAAAATATTATGTAAATATTGTCATGTTATTTACATTAAAAGTATGCATATAAAATGTTGAAAACCTAAAGGTTAGGTTACTGATTCATTCAAATTATTATCGATTTTCCCCCAAAACTAAATCGAAACACTGATGCCTGAAAAGTAATAAACGTTTTTTCTATAATATGTAGCGATGACACATCTGTCCTGTGATGTCAACACGAAAGGTCAGTTTCACCCGATAAAGGAACCATCGATCTTTCTCTAGCAAATATTGACGACTACAAATTACATCATCCATATTCTACAACATAATTGGTCCGAGTCATTCTAGTGGAAAAAACACTCAGACCATTACATTAATTTAAGTTCTTAATTTAGTTCATAAGATTAATTATTCTTAGCATAGTTTTAATTTTAGTTTATAAATATATAATATTTTATTAATTCTTTAACTATTAATTCGGAGCTTCTGCATTCCCGTTTCTTTTACTTTCATTCTTCCTTTCTTCTTTATCTATTTACTTATCTTTGATTAGTGGTCTTTAGACAATGTATTAATATTTTCTGTTTTTTATTAATTTACATTTTATATTTACGTATTCTTCCTTTAATCTTTTATATAACTCGGTATATGATAAGGTGCCAATGGAACACCCTTTGTCAATCAGTATCCGAATTATACCTCTTTTCTTGTCACCCTGTGGGTTCATTCTCCGACCAGGGATACCTTGATCTTCATTATTTGTTCCGTTGTCCATATACGAATATTGCCAAGTTCGTTTGTTTTATTTCAACCGGTTAATGTTTTTTCATTCTTTTATCCGATGATTATTGTCACGTTCTCCCTGGTTATATTTTTTTTAAATCACAGGACAGATGTGTCGTTGCTACATATTATAGAAAAAACGTTTATTACTTTTCAGGCATCAATGTTTGAAAAGTAATAAACGTTTTTTCTATAATATGTAGCGATGACACATCTGTCCTGTGATGTCAACACGAAAGATCAGTTTCACCCGATAAAGAACCATCGATCTTTCTCTAGCAAATATTGACGACTACAAAATGAACCGTACAAGGTATTAAATAATATAATATATAGCAAAGATAGGCCTGTTTCGTGACAACCTGTACAAAGCAATAAATATTCTATTCTGTATGTCCGGGCTCTGAGTTATCGTCGTAATTCTCCGAGTTACTGTCAAGCGTGCCAAAATTCGGCTGTCGCGGTGACTGCTCTCACCTGAAGAAACGGAGGATCGTGCGAGGATTTTTTTGAATATCCGGAATAAACGTCGACAACATTTTTTGAAAAGATTGAGAATTTTATAAATAGATAACTTTTTAAATTTTACTAAAATTTATTAAATTAATACAAATAGGTAAAAAATAAATTATTATTCTATAATACAATTTACAAAATAATCTTATTCGTTCTCATACAAACATTAAAAAAATCCAAAAGTGCGATTTGCACCCAGACAAAAGCCAGCCCGGTCAGCTGGTTACTATAATATTGTATTTTCATCGGAACCACATGTGTGCAAATTTTCAATTCAGCCACTAAAAAAGCAGATTTCCATATTATAGGTATAGGGAACCCATATAACAGTTAGCTTATATAACATTTTCCACTAAGATACTGTTTTCAAGTATTTTCTGCAGCTCTGTTACCAATTATAAAAATGTAATTCTAAATCTATTTGCACACTAAATAACTGACTTTCAGTTTGCATGTGTGCATCTGGTAAATAATAAATACAAATTTATGACAGATCTTTTTCTTTAAAATAAAAAATTGCAATTACGAATACAAATGATGAATGAAACTTCCACGATTAGTACAGGCTGCAGATTCATAATGTAACCCTGCCATATCGTGCCAAGCAACGATCTACGGTATCGACGTTTAGATCGGTCACAATTATTTTGAATAAGGAATCGTGTGTGAAAGAGTATCGGATTACCCATATTTTCGGATTCGAAACTCCGTTACATCTATGCTTCATTCAAAACCAATGTTAGTGAGTAGGATATATTTGTGTTCTTAAGCTCGGGACCTCTCAGGAGTCTCTGCATAATGAACCATTCGCTTCATTTGAACATAACTGATTGGATCACCATAGCTCTCATATGAAGCCCTAAAAATATTAAATCAACATTTTTATTATTTATTAATAATTACTAAGGGAGATTAATAATTGTGGTTAGGCCGGCCGCACATTTCCTACTATCGGATCCGATTGTCGGATCCGGGTGTCTAACGCTCAAATATCTATAAGATTATATGACCATATCGCACACTTACGATTTGATATCGGATCGGACGTCCGACTTTCTTGAATTCTTTTTGTATTCAAAGGATGTATCCAACAGCATCGTTTTATTATTTGTAAATGGTTTTAGAAAGCTTAACTAATAATTAATGCTTCATTTGACACCAATCAGTGAAACCACATAAATATTAATTAAAATAACTAATACCCATTAAATATGTATACTTATAGTTTATACAAACCTTTCAAGTAGATTTTTATTTTTTTTAAATTTCATAATAATTGTGTTGGTTGGTACGTCATAATTTTGTAATCGTCTTAAAATACTGTCACCCAAGAAAAAATCCATGTTTGTTAATTGATCCATTATTATAAATAATTACTGTTTACTGTTTAAATTTAGAATGGAATTTTTACTGTATAGATGGCACGGAATAACCAAGGTGTTCCGTTAAAATATTAGGATATGCGAAGTCAGTAGTAGCGCGTTCGTCATAAAAAAAGTTTGGGAGGCAAGGTAATTTAACCTAAAAATTTCACATTTTTGATGTTATGACTTTTCGATTTTAGACTGACAGTTTAAAAGTTGTTTATTTAGGTTACGTGTAAATTAAAATCAGTATATGATTATTTTTAGTGTGATAAAATAATGACTATTCATTGAACGATAAATTATGCCTATTACGTTGAAAATTATCTATTATTTCATTCATCTAATTTAACTGTCCACAAAGTTCAGTTCCTCATATTGATACATTCTTCGCAACTGAAAAAAATTGAATAACGATTGGTTTATTTTCTTTGGAAAAAATTACTGATAATTACGCTAAAAGGTATTTTTAACGTTTTTTTAACATCGGAAATTGTATGATTTACCATTCAAAGGCAATTTCTTACAGTTTAAAAAAAATTTCGAAACGATCGAAGCGGTATTTGACAAAATATTGCACATAACGAAAAAATCTAGTTTCATGCAAGCCGATACAAATCAATTAAATATGATTAGATGCGGATATATGGCATTATTTTTGATATGACAGTCGGAAAGATAATGAATTAACGAACAAATTTGCTTCGATAAATTTTTTTCTAGGTTGAACCGTATTGAAAATACGGAAGATTTTTTGACATTTTATGGCCAAAAGGGCACTATTTTTTTAGCTACGTAAATGAAAAACAATACAGATCCTGCCATGATGGGAACGCATGTGTGTCCAAAATTTCATTAAAAACAAATTACAGTTACTCGAGTTATGGTACGACAAAGGATTGAGACATACATACATACATACATACAGGAAAAAGGCGAATTTAATATACATCGAATACTTCGATGTATAATAAGGATTCATTCTATAAATTGCTTAAATTAAGGAAAGAAAGATTGGTTCAATACATTACCATATACCGGCGGTTTTTTTATTCTAATAATATATCTAATATGAATTGGATGCAACAAACCAAGGTATGTTGTTTACGTCAAACCAACCCATTTTTGTTGTATTAACTCCAACGTTCATTAAACTTAAGAGCTAAAATAGAATCTTGGAAAGATTATTCGAGGAACTTAAAAATACACGTCCGGTCGCCATAATGGCTCCGTTCGATCTCTGAAAAAAATCTGTTTATATTATTCCGTTGCCGTGGTAGGTTAATTGTTAGCAACACGAAAAATGTTTTCACTTAAAAACCGTTAATCACAGCTACACTAATCACTCAGTGTTTATTTAAATATTTTCAAAATCGAGCCGGACCTTATCGTATTTGAGAGAACCATAGAAGTAAAAGAAATATAATAAAGTAGATTAAGGTTATAAAATAGGAAAGTTTGTGATGATAAAGGATACATCATCACAATACCTCCCCTTCCCCTGCGTACACCCAGGTAGACATTTGAATTCAAAACAAGCCGTGAGGTGGGTCGTTTATTAGGACTAAAGTGCGACCCTTGAGGTCCACACGACGAACTTCCCAGTTTAATAAATATTTAATAATAATAATTAAATTTGATATTACACAGAAAAGTAATCATTTTAATCATTAAAACATAATTATTATTTATTTTTAACAATAATTAAAAAAAAAAAAACTCGGGTCGCAGTGCCAAACCCTGCCGACAATATAGTGTATTTGCTAATACAGGCGTTGTGGCATTATTATGTAAACTTAAGTTTGTTTTTTGACAAAATAAAAAATTTAACCCCTTAATACATCCCTTAAAATAATTAATTTTTTCTAAATTTCAATATTAGACATGGATTTTATCAGTACACCCAATTAAATACATCCTTCCATAAGTAAATCCGTATCAACAAACTAGTGTTTTCATAAAATTTGAAAGTCCGGTCCTGTCGGGCCGATTTTATTAAAATTTTAGCAGCACATTTTAATCTTTACTAAAGAGTTAAATTTCAATTTTGAAACGATTCTGACAAATTTTTCGGTATTTTTGGGCCCAAAAACTTTTTGGAACCCCTAAATACAACCCTGAAAATGGTCCGATCGGGCCCATTTTAAATAGGCTTCGTGCGGTAATGGGTTCCAATGTGTGTACCAAATTTCGTTTAAATCGATTAAGTCTGTCGAGAGTTATCGTGTACACACATATATATATATAAATATATATATAAATATATATATAAATATATATATAAATATATATATAAATATATACATACATATATACATAAACATTTTCAAAAATGGTGCCAAAGTGTTCAGGAGGCTATGAAACGTCGAGAAATTTTGGTCCGACCCCTAGGTCCCGCCATCCGACCGACGCCAATAGTGTATGTGCCATATTATGGCAAATACACTAAAAAACGGATGAAGCGATTTTTATAAAATTTATGTCGGATCAAAATGACGTTAACACGCTTCGATTGACATTCTTACGAAATCGATATAATTTTTTATTCGCGAGATATTGTGTAAAATCTACTTTTTTGGAGTCTATTTGGTTAAGAAAAAAGAACGGCTGAACCGATTTTGAAAAAATTTCTTTCAGATCATATTTACGTTAATACGCGTCGATTGGCACCCTAATGTAGTCGATATCATTTTTCATTCTCGAGATTTCGTCTTAGAAAGAAATGGACACATATACGTACGTACGTGCATACGTACACACACACATACACACACACAGACATCTTTCTAAAAATAGTGTAATGACCTTGAAACAAAAATTTGTTATATATTTTGATTTCGATTTTCGGACCCATTACAATAACTTCCAATGGGAAGTTAATAATCTATGACAAACACTCGCTCTCTTAACCCTTTAATAGACGCTAATGACTTCAGTTGTTGAGCGTCTATAATCTACAACCTCTCTCCCTTAACCTTCTCGTTTCAGACCGAACCGTTTTTTAATTTTTTTACATAGGTATAGGTATTATGCGCATTGCTATAGGCGTTTGTACTAGTACTACCTATAGAAATCTATTCAA
Organism: Mongoloraphidia duomilia; assembly: GCA_039654895.1. Classification (NCBI taxonomy): domain Eukaryota; kingdom Metazoa; phylum Arthropoda; class Insecta; order Raphidioptera; family Raphidiidae; genus Mongoloraphidia; species Mongoloraphidia duomilia. Next base: position 22,912,958 of record CM077522.1, on the reverse strand, counting down.
GTTTCATTAAAATCGCATCAGTTGTTTTTGTGCCAAATCGAAACTGACAGACAGAACTGCATTTTTATTATATATGTTACGGACAAAGTCCGCAGAGTGTGCAGAGTCGGCTTTGCCCACGACTGGATGCAGGGCACATCAATTTGACTCACATCAAATCGGGAGAGCAGCGATGTGCAATGCTGACATTGTCCGGCCATGCCTGCTTTACCCTATAACGAACTTTTCCCGTAACATATAGGTACGTATCAAGAGGAAAAGCATAAAAAATTAACTATTGAATCCATTATGTTGTAATATTACACAATATCGAATATTGGCAGCTTATTGATAAACAGGACATAGCTACAAATTTTGTCGTTGAAGGTACTTGGGTGCGATTTTTAAGCCTTTAAATATAGAAATACGTTGTGTGATTGCGAGTGGAAATTACGAATCATAGATTTTACACTACAGTTCACTTGTAAACAATAGTTTATACATAAATAGTTTGATCTATCTTATACCTTCAGTAAAGTCTTACCTACTAGCTGTAACATAACTGCAGATGAATTCACTGAAACATCCTGCGGTGTTCCACAATATATCCGTATTTATAATACCGCAGGCGGTTAAAGTCTGCGGACTTTTCCTAACCGGTATCTGTTCGCATTTAGTCGTTAATAAAAGTTGTCTAAAATTTGTAAAATATAGTAATTGCGCATATGCTTTATCACATTTTTTGTCTCTTGAGAATTAGAAGAGGTAGTCCAAAAATTTTGATTAAAAAATTAGTGTCAAAATTATTATGGTCTAAGAGTGGCCGCATATGCACGGTTTCTTGATTCGGTTTCCTAATTAGGAATTCAGATTCGGAATTCCGTGAAACTAGTGCAGACGTTAGGTTTTTTGTATTAGGAATTTATACTGCCAGTACGTAGAGTGCTAGTAAGAATTAAATAGTTATTTTTAAGCCTAGTAGGTATATCAGTACGTATAAAATACTGGCAGGGTTTCTGTCTGTAATTTCGTATTCAAGCTGATATTCTCTATGAACGTTTAGAGCAAAATTACAGAATCAGATTCTCATCGAAGCCCGAGGGCTAGTTTTTTTTAGTAGAAACTGAACTTCGGTTTTTTACGTCTTCGCCCAAAATTGAACCCGAAGGTATTGTATAATTTAAAAAAAGCGAGGGAAAATACTTATTATTGTAAGTTGAACGCAACTGTGTTTAAGTTAAGAAGTATTTTTCATTTCTTGTTTTTTTTTTTGAAGTGAAACTTCTTTATGACCACGACAAAAAATTAAACGTGAAAGTACACAGCATATAAAAGTTTGTTAAGCTCCGTGAAGAAAGGCATTTGGGTATCGTGTATAAGTAATATGAAATATTAAATTTATTGAACATTTTTGTCTTTATTTATAATCAAAAATAATAAATTAAAGGAATGAAAAATGTATGAATATTCTTTGTTTGCTGAGTTGTGTGTTGATTCGGTTTCACCCTGATTTTTACCGAAGCCGGATGTTTTGCTGAAGATCTAATTTTAGTCCGAATGTGGTTGAAGCCAAAGCTTCGGTCGGACTCTATAAAGAAACCTCATCGGTTTTGTTTACTATGAAATTTGTTATTGGACACACTGTACTCGGCATCATGCACAAAGCATTTTGTACACTATAGGTGGCCCGTGACTGTGATCAGACAGTACTCGAGTCACTACCTATATTATTATACTCGTACGGTTATTACGCGCTTCGTTTTGTTCCAGAGTGAAATGTCAGTTTCACTCCCACGCATGTTGTTCTATGTGAACGTTTGTTGTCATTTACAGATAATACAACTTAATTTACCGAACATTTGCCAGCGTGCATTCATTGTCCCATTGCGTTAGCCAATCCAATAAAATAGCGTCATTTCAATATATTTTGTTATTAGTGTTATTTGCCATATGGCACATACACTATTGGCGTCGGTCGGATGGCGGGACCTAGGGGTCGGACCAAAATTTCTCGACGTTTCATAACCTCCTGAAAAATTTGGCACCATTTTTGGAAATGTTATTTATATATTATATAAATATATATATATAGTATGATAAAATTAATAATCAATATGATTAGACATCCTTTACCGTAAGTGGAATCCACTTATTAGTGAATTAACATAACATAATAATATCAGACGAAATCATATTCGCCATGATATTTTTTATAGAAGGCTATATAATATGAGAAAAAATGAACGCCACTGTCGGGACTTGAACCCGAAACTCCCGATTACGCGTCGGGCAAGTTTCCATTTACTCCACAGTGCCAACAGTAAGCACTCATATATTTGTATATTTATATGTATATGCATTTATATATTTATATATATATGTGTGTGTGTGTGTGTGTGTGTGTGTGTGCAGTGTGTGTTCGCGGCGTAACTCTCGAAAGACTTAATTGATTTGAACGAAATTTGGTAGACACGTTGAAATCCATCACCGCACGGAACCTATTTAAAATGGGCCCAATCGGATTATTTTAAGGGTGGTTCTTAGGGGTTGAAAAAAGTTTTTGGGTCCAAAAATACCGAAAAAATTTTCAGAATTGTTTCAAAATAGAAATTTAACCTTTTAGTAAAGATCAAAATGAGCTGATAAAATTTTTATTAAATCGGCCTGACAGGACCGGACTTACAAATTTTATGAAAACACTAGTTTGCGGATAGTGATTTACTTACTGAAGGGTGTATTTAATTTGGTACAGAGGTTGCATTGATAATAATATTGAAATTAAAAAAAAAATATTATTTTAAGGGATGTATTAAGGGGTATTAGCAAATACACTATATTGTTGCGGCAGGGTTTGGCACTGCGACCCGAGTTTTTTTTCTGTCTTTTCGAAAAGTACAACTGGAATAAATGGTGAATAGTCACGTAAACGCGTTAATTCTTAATTTCACATCAGAAGCTGAATTTCTTGGTACCTGCGTTTCATAAATTTGATTATTAATAAATTTGGACGCTAATGACCTCTGTTGTCGAGCGTCTATAATTTACAATTCAATTCAATAAATTTGAATATTAATAAACAAAAATATTAATAGAGCAGCACATTCTGAAATGACACCTAAATCACTTCATTCTGATTTCAGATAAGCTCAAAAATAATTTTTGAAATATTTATGTTATTTTGTACTCAAAATTGACGTCACGGGGTGTTTGAAGTCACGTGACACATAGATTAAAAATCGTGATTTTATGAGCATAAACTTTCATTATAACAAAGTTTCATATTTTATTTTGATCACTGCAAATACCCTGTTCAATTAAAACATTTTTAACATCATAGGCTTTAGAATAGCCGAACGTGTAGCGATGTCGTTGTTTATATTATTAATTATGTTTATTTCGATTGATATTTTATTATTTAAGCCACGAGCTCCCAGGATCTAATCCGAGAACTGGTAAAATAATCAACTGTACATAATATTTTCAACGTAGGTACCTATTATTAAAAAAAAAATAAAAAAATAATATGAATTGGTACTATAGGCACAAATAACCCAAATATTAATGTTTATTGATACACATCACAGACGCTAATGACCTGAGTTGTCGACGCGTCTATAATCTACAATAATAATAATGATAGACATCACTTTACAATAAAATAAAATATATGAGCACTGCGGTTGGAATAAAAAAAAATTAAAGATAGAATTACTTCTTACCACAGCAGTTTTATTAATGGATGTAGGTACATTTCGAAAGCTATGCTTTCATCTTCAGCAAACACTTTACAAGCTCTGATTATATCAAAAGATTCCTAATTATTTTTTTCTACTTATAGAAACGTTAAATTTGTATGGCAGATCGTACACGTGTCTCATTTTGTAGTCGGGCCAATAATGCGGTCGCGTCTCGAAAAGCTGTGGTTTTCCATACAAACACTACTGTGGCGACCACTCGGAGGGTACCGACCACAAGCGAACTGCAGACGTTCGTTTTGACTGCAACTAACGCCCGTGTCTGCCGTGTAGTAGTATTTGTATGGAGAACCACAGTTCCCCGAAACGCGACTGCATTTTTACGGTCGGTCCGACTGCAAAATGTGGCCCGTGTACGGTCTGCCTATGTCAAACAAACCAAAATATCAGATCGTGTTAGATTTAGATTTTGTTAGTATCTTTGCGCCTCGCCATCCTGTTGCACAGTTATCTGAAAGCCAAGAACAAATGGAACGTTTTCTACCGACTTGGCCGCCAACTCGACATAAAGATCTAGTCAATTGTCACGGTGTGAACAATTCGGGTCGCCGCGTTATGTCGCCTTGAGAAATTTCGCTCGAGACGACGCCGTGGTACGGTCGTCGTGATGAATGATGATATAGCTTTAACACAGAATATACGCGTTGAGTCAGCAGAAAACGCTACGTCTGTTATTGCCCAAACAAACAATAAAAAAATCAACAGCATAGTTAACTGGATGTTTTACATTAAATAAAATAGTTAATGATTGTCTTAAAATTTATCAAGATCTTTGATAACATGGATGTCTAAAAATTTCACCGAACAAAGCTTTCCGATTAAGGATTGTTTTGAATAAAAATATAATTATTAAACGGGAAAGCAATGTTTTCGTAGAATTATTAGAATATAATATGTAAATAACGAAACAATATTCTATTCAATTAAAAGATAAAACATGGATTATCTTTCAATTTTATTTGGATTACATATTTTAAACGTATATGAAATTAGTTTGAAGAAAACAAGCGTGCAAAAAAGACCTTATTAATTTCTGTGACCTTTTCAGTAATCTTTTTTTAACCTCCATTTACCACGCCATACCTCTATGCTCGGTCATATACTCAACAGTCTACATGGATTAAAGTTACCCGAGTGATGTCAAAACAATATAGCGAATGTTTTTTAAACAGTATTCGTTTAAAATATAATGACAAAAAAATCTCATCTTTACAAATGTAGAAATAATACGTATATATTATACAGTAGACTCTTCAGTGTGAGCCACTGATCTTTATATAGTAATCTGAATAGGTCATGGTCATGCCGTCTGAAAAGTTGCAACCCAAATTATTGTGAGGTCTGATTCTAATCCAATATGGCGTCAACTGCACCGTACACGTTTTTTTGTATTTCTATTATATTATGTAATAAATATTGGATTAGATTTAGACCTCAAGAACATGTCGGCCCATCGGGCTTCACTTCAGTGTATGCTATATCCTATCCAGATTACTATGACAGAGATCAGTAGTATGAGTATTAAACAGTTCACTACTCTGCTGTAATGTTCACATTACAGGGTAGTCAATAGTTATGTATGATATTTCCGCGTAGAAGCCGATAGAAAGAGATAGGATATTCTATGAGACGTAGATAATAAAAATACGCGAAAGTGGAAGTTTCGGGTTAGAGTCCCGACGGTGACATAGGTATGAAAAATGAATTTTTCCATTGTTGCATCATATTGTTACGTCATTTCGATGGGTGTTTCTATCACAAATGCAAACTTTGCATTCATTTGTATGTTTTTCAATAATGTTCATTGTAAGTTTTGAAGGGAATTGGGTAAGCAGCCAAACAGACCATATCATAATCAATCTAGTAATTTTAGAAAGAAAAAATCATTTTACAACCTATATGTGACAGCCGGGAACCGAATCCGATCTTTTCTACTTTCGCGGCATTAGACAATGTTGATTATCACATCGATTTTCTACAAATACCTTATACTGTATTATGAATACCAATCCTGGTCATAATATAGTAAGAATTTTACCTAATACAAATTTGCGAGCTCTCATTTAGTTGACGATTATCATCTACATTTAGACAAATTTAATAATAACTCTCGCACATTTTGTATTTCTGATCGATCATTTGCATATAAGGAAATTAAAAATTGATAATAATAATCGTGCCACGGTAGTGTAAGGATGCACATTCTGCCGCGAAAGTAGAAAAGTTCGGGTTCGGTTCCCAACTGTGACATAGGTTGTAAAATGATTTTTTCCTTCCAAAATTGCAAGATTGATTATGATATGGTCTGTTTGGCTGCTTACCCAATTACATTCTTTACTATGAAATTCAGCCGTATAAACATGTTACTAACTTATATTATAAGTTTTGTTTTATTTTGAAAATATATATCTGTGTGAAAAACATTACCCGAGGGGTAAATATCTGAGGATTTATGGTGTACAGCGTGAAGGAATTACGAGGATTTATGAGGATTTATAAGGATTTATGAGGATTTATAAGGATTTATGAGGATTTATGAGGATTTATAAGGATTTATGAGGATTTATGAGGATTTATGGGGATTTATGAGGATTTATTGAGGATTTATCGAGGATTTACAGAAGAATTAAATCAGCTGTTTATGTTATGCGCGTGCGCGTAACATTTTTTAATTTGCCCGACCGCATAAACCGGCGGCATTGTGAATAAAATTTGTTTTTGGTGGTGTCATGCAAGTTTGTGTGAGTTCCAAGGTAAGTTTAATATTATATTTATCTCGTGTTGGCATTATTGTACCACATACAATAGGGTATTTGACTAAAAGTTTTTTTTTGTTATATTAATAGAGCAGTAAATTCTGTACAAAATGACATCTAAATCTCTTAATATTATGATTTCAAATTAGCTCAAAAATAATTTTTGAAATATTTATGTGAGCCCCGCTCGCTAATAACCGTTTTTGCTCCACGAATCTATGACGTCATATTTTTTATGAAGGTACGTTTCTATCTACTAACTCGATGCTAATTATATCAGAAACTTACATACCTACATTTTATAATATTAGTATAGATAATAAAAAAATCCTACACTCAAGTTTTACCCCCTTTGGGGTTGAATTTTAAAAACTTGAACAAGCCTATAACCTTCCTCAATGAACGGGCTATCTAAAAAAAAATTTTTTTTAATTGGACTGGTAGTTCCTGGGATTAGCGCGTTCAAACCAACACACAAACAAACCAACTCTTCAGCTTTATTGTTATTATATACATATATAGTCCAATCAAATGGTCGAAAAAATAGGTCTGAAATTGCATTAATTATAAGTTTGATGAAATTTTAATTGTAGATAGGGGGTGCCACTAGAACACTCCAGCCAAGTTTCCCCCCTCTGATTCCGCAAGGGGTGCCCGCCATCTTGAATTTAAGGGATGAAATCATTTATCTTGGTAAATACTGCTTGTACGTGAAAAATTACTTTTACCAAAATTATTAAGTAGGATGTATCCAACAACTTCTGTTTGGAAAATTTTTTGAAATTTCTTATTCAAAAGTTATAAATTCTCAAAAATGACACTGTTGGGGGTGGAAACGGTTTTTTCGATTTTATAACAAAACGGTCAATCGGGGCGAAAAATGGTTATGACAAAAGTTGTAGCTTTTCAATGTTTCTATAATATACATGTGTTCAACATTTTTTTGCTTGCTTGGTGCGAATATAGAGGGCGCCAAAAGTCGACCGGCGCCAATATTTTTGAAAATTTTTGAATTTTGCACATAACAAATTAATTCAAGTCACCAAATACTCATTAGGGGGTTTCGGAGTCGCTGATTAGGAACCCATTATCAAATTTTCCAAAAACAAAATGGCGAATTCAATATGGCGTACGTCTCCCATTTAAATTCATCGCATTTTCACCAAATTCATCATCCGCCATTTTGTTTTTTGAAAATTTGATAACGGATTCTTAATCAACGACCCCTAAAACCCCCTAATCATGTATTTGGTGAAAATGCGATGACTTGAATTAATTTTTTATGTGCAAAATTCAAAAATTTTCAAAAATATTGGCGCCGGTCGACTTTTGGCGCCTTCTATATTCGCATCAAGCAAGCAAAAAAAATGTTGTACACATGTATATTGTAGAGAAACTCAAAAGCTACAACTTTTGTTATAACCATTTTTCGCCCCGATTGACCGTTTTGTTGTAAAATCGAAAAAACCGTTTCCACCCCCAACAGTGTCATTTTTTGAGAATTTATAACTTTTGAATAATAAGAAATTTAAACAGAAGTTGTTGGATAGATCCTCCTTAACAATTTTTGTAATAGTAATTTTTAACGTACAAGCAATATTTACCAAGATACTTACATGATTTCATCCCTTAAATTCAAGATGGCGGCCACCCCTTGCAGAAAATTTCATCAAACTTCTAATTAACGCAGTTTAAAAGTACCATTTAACTGGATTAATAAGGTAAACACAGTTTTGTTATTGTTTATACATTCGATGACTTATGGGGATTTATGAGGATTTATTGAGGATTTAATGAGGATTTATTGAGGATTTATGAGGATTTACGAGGATTTATGAGGATTTATGAGGATTTACGAGGATTTATTGAACTTAAAGGGATTTATTGGTGATTTATATGGATTTATAAGGATTTATAAGGATTTATTTGCCAAAAAGGATTTATGGTGTACACAATTTTGGGCAGATATTTACCCCTCGACATTACCTATACTTTCCTTGGCTTTGCCGCAGGTCGAGTAAAAATACTACGATATTTTCAACATTACTAACCATGATTGATGTTTTCAATCTAACTTTGCTGTTTTTGTATGAGAAAATATAGAAATATAATTTGGAATGCTCTTACTTAAGGGGTTCATGTATCAATAGAATCCAATATTTTTTTCAGATTATAGCTATTAATATTATTCTGATTGTAAGGCACAAAATATTTTTCCGATCTTCTCTGTCTTACAGTGAACAGAAGTCAAAATGATTTTTGAAATTTTTAAAAAACACGAATATTAAAGAGTGTTTGGTATTTTTGGTATATACTATAACCTCACTTAAAAATTAATGCAAGCCTTCATTTACGAATCTGCGACGTAATAACACTGTATGTATTATGTACCTATTTATTTATACTTTCTGTAAACCTAATACCCTGTTGTTGTAGGTACTTTGTTGTTGTGATTAGTGATCACATAGCAGATATGATCCGATCACAGTTTGCTTTGACGACCGGGGCCGACCGTCATTCATCTCACCTGACCTGTTTACACTCTCAAACAGATTCAATTATATCAATACCTCATTGCTTCCACATATACGTACTACTATAATCTATGGGTACACTTAGAAAATATTGATTACAGGCTGGTATTAAATGAGTAATTTAAACCTCGTTCGTCAATACCACCGTCGAACATAAGGGTCGGGAAATTATGATGGTGGGGTGTCCTCAGTTTTGAAAACGTCGCTTATGTCAGATCTATGTTTTCCATAGAATCGAGGCAGATTGTCTCTTTTTATTATGTTTATACTTACAGCGTATGAAATTGAAAAATAAAAAGAGATAACAGTAGTTTCATCTGTCCCGGTTCCACGGGAACGTAAACCATGCCGACAATAGTGGAGGTAAAGTGTGTTCCAAACGGTGTCTTCAAAAATAAAGACATCCCCACCATCATAGTTTCCTGAACTGCATATACGACGTTGGTCAGTAACCTGTACCACAAAGACTTAAGTCTTTGTGGTACTAACTAAAAAAAAACAGTATACTAAAAATCTGTGTAAAACTAAAAATAAATACATGATGAACACTATAAACAACTCCGATAATCCTCCTAAAGAGAAGTGGAAAGTAATAAAAAGAGCTATTGGTAAGCAGGATAAGAAAAATACGGATATAATTTTAAATAACGAAAATAGGACAGTAATAAATAACAACAGTAAAATAGTAGAGATATTTGGTGAACACTTCTCCACCATAACAAAAAAAAAAATTGTCTGATGCATATGGACTGCAACTTTCAAATAAGTGTACTCTGCCTGATCAACATAATAGATCCATATACTTGTTTCCTGTTACAGATGTTGAAATATTAAATATTATCTCAAAGCTCAAGAACACAATGTCAACAGGGGTCGACGAAATACCCGCAAAGGTGATCAAATACACTTCAAAAATTATAGCGGACACATTAGCATACATCATCAATTTAACTTTTACAACTGGTCAATTTCCTAATGAACTAAAGACAGCAAAGGTAATACCAATACATAAAAAGGGTGATAATACCAATGTACAAAACTACAGACCAGTGAGCTTATTAAGCATATTTGCAAAAATCATGGAAGGAGCAATGTACGCAAGAATTATTAACTTTATTACAGCCAACAATCTCTTAACAAGTTGTCAACACGGTTTTAGACCATCATTTTCCACATGTAGTGCTTGTGCTGAGTTCAGTGAAATAACGCTAAAAAAAATTGATCAGGGACACTATGTTGCGGTTATTTTCTTCGACCTAACAGCTGCGTTTGATACAGTTAATTTTGAATTTTTACTAAATAAAATAGAAAACCTTGGTATCAGAGGAAATGCTCACAGATGGATTCAATCTTATTTAAATAACAGAGGTATCATAATAAATATTAATGGTACAAAAAGTAAAAAGTATGATATTAACGTGGGCGTTCCACAAGGAAGCAACTTAGGTCCAATCCTTTTTTTACTTTATGTTAATGACCTGCCGAGTCATATCTCCGAAGGACAGGTAATAATGTATGCAGATGATACATCTGTGATCATCTCCTCTGAAACCAAGGAAAATCTAAGTAGAAAATTAGACCTCGTACTGAAAGAATACATTGACTGGTGTCAAAAAAACCAACTTATAGTTAATCTACAAAAAACAAAATATATGCTCTTTGAAAGAGGAAACAATAACTACTTTAAAATAAATGTACAAATTGAGAGTGTGTCAGAGGCAACATTTTTGGGCTTAAAACTCAGTAGTAACTTAAAGTGGGATAGCCAAGTTGATACCGTATGTAAAAAACTAAATGTGATTTATTATTACTTATTGCAATTACGAAATACCTTTGACTATCAAGTTTTGTTAAATGTATACTACGCTTTTGCGTATAGCTGCATAAAATATGGTATAATGGTGTGGGGACACTCGCCAGATTACATCAGGATCTTAAAAATACAAAAAAGACTCATCAGAGTAATATTCCATTTAAAATTTAGACAATCATGCAAACAATATTTCATAGACAATAAAATACTTACAATTTATGCCATATATGCATATGAGCTGGTAGTATACATTAAACAAAACTTAGATAAAGTCAACTTCAATAATGAAATACAATATCTGGGTGGCCGAGCTTTGCTCGGATGAGTTCAATAAAAACAGTACTTAATATGCTGTGAGATATTATTTTCTCAGAATATTCCGAAACGAATTTATTTCTGTAACATAATTTAAAATAATTGTTTCTGATATTTTAACTACCTATGCGTATTTTTAAGCGTAAAAACTAAGTATCAACTTGGATCAAGCATTTTTTCCTGTAAATATTATTTAGGTCGCCATTTTCAAATCTCCGCCGTTATTGTTTTGTTGATTGAAGAACTCGCAAAAACCGATTTTCATAAGATAGAATATCTTGTAAAAATGTTCGAATCAGATGAAATTTTGCTCGCCCGTTACCATTTTAACAATCCAATTTTAAGCATTAATACCAACTTTATACCAACTTTATCGAAGTACTTTTTCTCTGTGATGTCATCTTAACAACTTCCAGTAAATTTCAAATACTTTTTTTTGCATAGGTACCTACTGGAAAACTCACAAAAATCGATTCTTTTAATAACAAACGTCAGACTAACCTGCGCAAAACTTTTTTTTTCATGTATCTTCACCATAGTTTTTAAAAATCGATGTGTTTTGATACACATGCCTGCGGCGGTAGAAGTGCGGCCCTTTAGGCCGCCGTGCCAATTTTTAGATACGCAAAACTTTTTTGTACGTATCTTAACTATAGTTTTTAAAAATCGATGTGTTTTTACATAGACCCGCGGCGCCAGAAGTGCGGCCCTTCAGGCCGCCGTTTTGTCATTATTTACATATTGTGCAAGACACTTCTTATATTAGTGATCATTTAAAATTTTAACACTTGTGATATATTATATAAAATCTATGTAGAAATAGACTTCGAATCAATCTGACTTTAATTGAGCGAGTTATAATAAATAAAAAAAAACACCTTTTTTTTAATTGCTTCCCTCTGGAACCAAAATTCCTACCTAGATCAATTTCTCGCCCCTAAAAATCCTCATTTTGTAAATTTCATCAAAATCGTTAGTCGTTTTTGAGAAAAAAAGGTCTAGGGAAGATTATACGTCATACTACATTTAACGTACCTATTTACCTATATTACATATTTTATTTAAGTAATATAAAAATAACATACCTATTTATTTAAATATTAGCTAAAACTACTTACATAATTATGTTTAGATTTTATTGTTGTTATTTTTTTACTTTTCAAATAATTACTGATTATTTTAATAAGTTAAAGATTGACTGTCAGAGTAATTTTGACATAAATAATGAAAATAGTTTGTTTTTTCCAAAGCCTACTCACAATACGACACTGTTTTATGACGTTAAAAAACTGTTTTTTAAAATGATAAAATCGATAAGAAAACGAATTTTTCCAGGGATGAGACCTAGCTAGATCGATTTTTTGCCCCCCGAAACCCCTTTTCGGTAAATTTGATCAAAATCGTTAGAGCCGTTTTCGAGAAAATATTTATATAGGTACATAGAAACATATATACAAGATTTACTCGTTTAATAATATAGGGATAAGTATGACACAAGAGGCAACAATTGCATACACATTAATAAGTATAAAAGTACGAGGTATAGTTATAGCCCATTATGTTGTGGCAGCCGGTACTACAATATGTTACCAGATAATTTTAAAAATCTCAAAAACTTAAATAGCTTTAAAAGACAGGTTAAAAATTATTTTATACAACTATGTCCATATAGTAAAATTTATTAATGTTCATTTTAAACTTACTATTTTTCTTTTTTGTTTAATTTTTAATTTTAATTTTAAGAAAGTGACGCTGTGACAACATTTTTAATGTTCTTAATAAAGAATTTATCTTATCTTATCTTACAGGTTACTGACCACGGAATTAATAGATTTTAAAGTTTATTTTAGAAACCACTAGACCACGGGTCGGCAACTTTATTTGGGGGGAAAGAGCTACGTTTTTGCATTTTAGAAAGTTTGTGACATTCAAAGAGCTACATTTTTCTTATATGAAATATTTTTCAAAAATTTAAATAGTGTGGATTGGTAAATGTTATTAAAACATATATTTATTAAAGAAAAATCACATTTATTTATTATTTTAACAATACCGAGCGATGTAGCTTAGTGGAGAGCACTAGACTCGCATTTGGAAGGTGCTGGGTTCAAATACCGACGGAGGCAGAATAGGACTTTTTCTTACTGTCTCAAGCCGAGAAATGGTAATTCCTGTAGGCGTTTTTATTGCGATAGTTTTAATGTTATAATATCTACCTAATTGAAAGTGCGTCTGTAATATTATTCGGATTAAGTGACGCCAAATAGAAAAACAACTGCTACACTGTGCTTATTATTTGCTTATTAATTAAAAAAAGATAATATCACAGAGATACTGTAAGAAACTGGGTGAAAATACCATTGCTATGTAGACCGCTTTTGGACATACAAAGAAATTTATTAACGGAATAATTCACGATAGACGGGGATTTCCATAATTTCACACAAAAATTCATTCCAAAGCAATGCGTTTAACAGATTTCGCCATTTTATTTTATAGCGTGACTGCGATATCAAAATTAGAAATATTATGACATACGTACAGACAGAATAGCGAGAAGAACTCAGTTTGGAACTTTGAACATATTGGGTACGAAATTATATTTCTATATTATTATTTTATTGTAATATTAAAACTGCGTAATCAAAGTCCCCACCTGTAAGTATATCAGGTAAAAATATGTGAACGATATTGGTCACAGTTTTTGATTACATCGGATTAAACGTGGTTCATCGATGCAGATGTATTTTATCCCAGCACGTTTCTTTGCAAATTATTTCCATAAGCTGTTATCCTATAGTTGTTGTGGATTATATTATGCTCACACAATTTACTACCGGTCCCGTCCGGCTTCGCTCGGGTGCTGGTGGTGTTTATAATATTAGTAGGATTCCGCCAATACGCCAAAATGCAAAAAAATTGCTGAGTTTCGTTTTGTTACTATCCCACAGGAATTATCCCCCCCCGCGAGAAATTCTCCTCCTGAAAAGCGAAGCCAGGCTGATATAATATCTGCAATATTAGTAGGATTACGCTAAAATGCAAAAAATGCAGAGTTACGTTTAGTTACTATCCCACAGGAATTATCCCCCACTTGCGATGAATTCTCCCCCTGCGAAACGAAGCCGAGCTGGTGGTGTTTATAATATTAGTTATAGAATTCCGCCAATAAGCAATGCAAAAGAATTGCAGAGTTACGTTTTGTGATTATCCCACAGGAAATATCCCCCCCCCACCCGTGAGAATTTACAAAATAAAATATAGACTATATCATTCAGGGATAGTGTAGCTTTCTATATTTAGTGATAGAATTTTTAGAATCGGTTCAGTAGTTCTAGAGATTACCGCCTACATATTATATACAAACTCGACACAAACCCACAAAAAAACTTTTCCTCTTTATAATATTATAATAGTGTAGATTTGTTACTCTGTATAGACATTATAAAACTGTCTGTCTGTCCGTTAGTACGTTTCTAACTCGAGAACTACTGATCCGGTTTAAATGCATTTTTTTAATTTATAGGTACGTTGGCAAGCCAGATTTTAGTATATATTTTGTTACGCTGGGTAACATACAGCCGTAACAATTTTATTGACGTAAGTCGACAAAAAACAGACCGAAGACTTTCTTGGAATGTATAACGTAACATTTGTTGGGTATACTATAATATAATATTATTGTACGAAAAAGTTCGCGATAGCATATTATGTCTGACTTTAACAGGTCATCTATAAACTCGGGATAATCTATTAATTAGAAATTGACATATTTTTTAGAATAGGTACTAAATATTTTGAATAAATATCTTACAGAATGAAAATTCTTGTTATTTAGGTACCTACTACCTATAGAAACTTCGCAATAATTGTTTTATTTCCAATCTTTTGTGATAGTTCCTAACCAGTTGTACGAGATCAAAGCTAACATTGTTGAAACGGTCAGTAAGTAGATAGACAGAAGCTTTAAATTGAATTAATTATTTCTGAATGAAATTAAATTTGTTGCTTACAGGCGGATTCTCGGTACAATTAACTATACACATATTATGCATACTATATGGGCACAATAAGCAATTCAATCATATGCATATACAGTGTGTCCACAGACTCATCCTCAACATGGGGATCTCCGTTGTTATGGGAGATAGAGATTTGGTTAAATGAGACAAAATGTGCAGAATCTCCAGTACTACTACGCTACGTAGTCAAACTTTCCATATTTTGCTTGGTTCGCGACCGACAGTTGAAAAACGAGATTTACCCATTTTCGTTTTTTGTTTATAACTCGCTTATTAAGTAAGCTAGAAAAAAATATTTTCACTTTCTTTTAGGCCCTTTTTTATGAAGATTTCAAATCTCTTTTCATATTTTTATTTACTTTTATAGTTTTAGAGATACTTTGTTTTTTTAAATACACGTCAAGGATGGCCATGACACCGTTCGAAAGAGATTTTTTTTCTCTTTAATTTGATATGAGGGTTGATGGATTTATTTTCAAAAATAATAGAGTTATACGTAAAACACTGATTTTTAATAGTAGGCTATGCTAAATTAATGATAAAACAACAGAAGGCTTAGCAAACAGTTGAAATTCGCGTTAGCTTAGAAAACGGCTGTTTTGTTTTAGCTGTCAAAGTGTAGTTTGTTGCTAATTGGTCAGTTTACTAAGTGATTTATTAAATTTACTTTTGTTATCATGGAACCATTTTGTAACAATTAAAAATTTGATATGTTATCTTGTTACATTCTATGTCACGAAAATTCGACCAGAGCTGCAGAAATGTACTTCGATCAGTATCCAGAACGAAGACAACCTCATTCGTCTATTTACAGAAACTTACGAGTAAATTTAATAAACTATGGAGCATTTAAAAAGCCGTTTACTAAGTCAACGCGAATAAGTGAAGAAGACAAAACTACTGTTTTACGATCAATTGTTAATTGTTGAAAATCGCTTATTTTTCATTGTTACAAAATGGTTCCATGATAACAAAAGTAAATTTAATAAATCACTTAGTAAATTGACCAATTAGCAACAAACTACACTTTGACAGCTAAAACAAAACAGCCGTTTACTAAGCCAACGCGAATTTCAACTGTTTGCTAAGCCTTCTGTTGTTTTATCAATTAATTTAGCATAGCCTACTATTAAAAATCAGTGTTTTACGTATAACTCTATTATTTTTGAAAATAAATCCATCAACCCTCATATCAAATTAAAGAGAAAAAAAATCTCTTTCGAACGGTGTCATGGCCATCTTTGACGTGTATTTAAAAAAACAAAGTTTATACAAGTATCTCTAAAACTATAAAAGCAAATAAAAATATGAATAGAGATTTGAAATGTTCATAAAAAAGGGCCTTAAGAAAGTGAAAATATTTTTTTTATAACTTACTTAATAAGCGAGTTATAAACAAAAAACAAAAATGGGTAAATCTCGTTTTTCAACTATCGGTCGCGAACCAAGCAAAATATGGAAAGTTTGACTACGCAGGGTAGTAGTACTGGAGATTCTGCACATTTTGTCTCATTTAACCAAATTTCTATCTCCCATAACAACGGAGATCCCCATGTTGAGGATGAGTCTGTGGACACACTGTATACGAATCAGCTACAAAGAACAAATCAACATTAATTAATCTATACATATAAATAAAACGGAATTGTATCTGTCTGTCGGTCAAAAGCGGATGTATTAGTTATATTCCTTCAGGGTATATAGAGGTGCACTAAGAAAGTATTTTTCGGAAATCAACCACTAAAAGGGTGAAATGGAGTGAAAATGTTTGTATAGAAAATCGTATTCAACTTGAAACTTAAGGTAGGTATAAATACTCTTCAAAACAAATAATAAAACACGTATTTTAGGATTTTTTAAGACAACCCCTAAGGAGAAGTGCAACGTGGTTAATTATAATTGTAATTAGTTGTAGGTTATAGACGCGTCGACAACCCAGGTCATTAGCGTCTTCAACACAACAAATAATCCATTTGTCTATTAGAATTCGCCAGTCGGCATACACAAACCGACTGGTAGGAGCTCGGGTCTCTGGGAGCGCTAATTCCCAAAGAACATTGAAATGCAATTTTCGATAGCAACCACATTCCAATGTCCCCCTTAGGGGTTGCAACGGGGTGTTGAAGATTGTATGGGAAGGCATAACAAAATCTAAATATACGTGAGCGTAGCCACGGGTAACCGCTAGTAATTACAATAAATACAGATAGCCATCTTGTTTTGTAACGAAGGGGATTTATTTTCCTTGTAGATGATAGCTGTAAATTTGCTTAAAAAATGCTTATTAAAATGTATATGAGAACTTAGAATTTAATTTTTTTTTCATGGATATTAAATTTTGAGTAGATTTGAACACGCTGAACAAAACTCCATTTCTTTCAAAAATTAAGCTTTGAATTTTGAGTAGAATCCACTTCAGCTACTACCTATACGGTGTCATTAATAAATTCATGGAAAATTTCATTCATTCATAACTTTAACCAACACTTGTTTAGTAACTCTTTCGTGTGAATTTATTATAAAAATAAAATTTTGATTTTTTCAATGAACGATTTGTCCTCCCCGGCCAACGCAATGGTTAAGAAAGATTTCTAATTTAGATTAAATAAACAAAAAACCGACATGTTATTTTGCAACATATCGTTTCCTCAATTTGTAATAAAAATGTAATAAAATTTTTAATTTACAATCCTTTTCTTTCTATATCAATAAAAAGTAAATTAGTTACATAAAGTATTGTTACCAACCCCCGGTAGTAATATGAAATATGATTCTTTAGATAGACATGTGAGCCAAATAAAGCTTTATTAGTTATTTTATGGTCAAAGATTTTAAAATCAACGTTATATGCGAAAAAAGTCGTTAAATTACGTCACATTTAATATCATCGTAAAATTTCTCTCTGTAAATTATACCATGCACCTAGCTTATGTAACTGACTATACCTACAAAGTACGTTATTCTGCCGTGTCTTGTAATATGACTTTCATACAAGCTCCGATTTTCAAATATATAATACTTAAGTCAGTCTGTAAAGTCGTTTTTAGGGTTCCGTCTGTCACACGGCTATATATATCTCACAAACGGTAAGAGATAGCTAGTTGAAATTTGCATAGATTGTGTGTTTGTTGTTGTGGGTATGGCATGAATCCTGGCAAATAATAATTAGAATTAAATAATCAATTTATTTTAATAAATTAATGTTTTTTATTCTACAACTCTGACTCCAGCCATACTTCTATACTGTACTATAGACTATGAGTGTGAACATCCCCGGTTCGATCCCGGGTTTCGGATCGGAATATTGTTGTTTTTTTTTCATCAAATATTCTGTTAATAAATTTTATTACTGTAAACATTAATCTAATTAAATTAATTTTTAAATGGACATATTTTAAAACACTAAAAAGAAAAAAATAAAATATAAGTAAAAAAATAAATCCTTTTAATTTTTACCCAGCTGTACCTAAATCGTTATTTTTATTATTGTACGGAATTCACGGTGTACGAGTCTGATTCGCACTTGGCTGGTATTTTGTAATAAGTGCATAATAGCATACCTTTTCGGGGAGCAAAATCTGTTTTTTATGCAATAAAAGTCGCGCATGCGCGTATCAAAAATAAAGTTTTTTTATCCCTTGGTGAATTCTTTTCGGGTCGATGGTTGTAAACTATGTTTGCAGTTTGACAGTTCGACAAGTTTAGAATTACTTGCCGTTTTTTGACAATTATTTGTGGGGCCTGTGTGGAAAATGTTTGTACAAGTACATCTGTTCACTCTCTCTTTCTTTCGAAGAACGCCGGTCGAAAAAAAAGAGAGTGATCTCTTTTTTTCGACCGGCGTTCTTTCGTTGGATTCGTGTGATTCCGGCTTAATAGACGAGTCATGGACACGCCATATAAACAACAGCATTCCAGCACTCTTCAAACCCAAAAAAAATTAATGTAGCATATTGTCCTTTTTAGATAATTCACGGAAAATTACACTTCAGTCATTTTAAAATGTTACGCTTTTAATTTAACCTATTAATGAACATTCGCCTCGTTTCAACAAATAGGCGCACTCATTGAACATTTTTTTCCGGTAATCTAATTTTAAAATGGGAACCGCTATAAAAATAACAGTTATATTACATAACGAGTGTGTATTCCACTTTAATTAAGTATTATCGTTAAGTAAGCGTGAGTGAACGGTCTGCGCTTGAAAGCTTCTCTAACTGGTATACTACAGTCATGGAGCCTTGATTCTCTAGTCTAGTGTTGGCTCTCGCACCGAACGTTGTGTCATCTTTTAAAGTACAGTACAAACTCTGTAACTCGAACTTCAAGGGAATTGCTACAAATTTCGAGTTATGTTATAGGTTTCGACTTATCGAGGATTTCGAGATACAGAGTTTTTATGAAGCATAATTTCTGACAACCAGCTTTTAACGATTAACATTTTATTACTTCGAGTTATGGATGGTGACGGGCAAAATCGCTATTTCGATTATCGGTTTCTTAGATAATCGGATGTTTCATTCGAATTATATCAAATGATTCTTTTGTATTATGAGTACAAATTCTGCATTCCATCTAGGCGGACCTGAGATTTACTCACTAGCCAGTAGTATTCACTCTTGCATCCACGTGAGACAAGTAGAGTGTTGCCAGACACATTGCTATTTTTTCTTTCGCGAGTTATAATTTTCATAATAATTATAAACTTTATATTATTGACTCACTATTCAGGAGGATCGAGCATGCAACGCTGCATCTGTGACGAAAGAAGTATTTCGTTGTTATTACTAATTCTATCTCTATATCATGTAATATTTATTTCACTCAGTTTCATTGGAATTTCCGATCATATAACAATCTCTTATCTCTATGTTTCGGATTATTATAATTCGAATTGTTTACAATTCAGATTACATATTATTATCATTTAAGTTATATATAATTCGAATTATTTTCATAATCGGATGTTACCGATTATTTAAAAAATCGGTTTATCGATTATTTTTAATTCGAATTATCCCATCACTAGTTATGGATCAGTGTAGCAGACACTAAACTTTACAGAGCTTGTACACGTGGCGAGCTACGAGATATAACTTCGCAAGACTGAAACTTCGAGTACTGCAGAGTGTAATATAATATATTCACAGTATCTTGTAGGTAAATTATGTTTAGTTTGAGTTATAGAGTTTAAATAATTCGAGTTATAGTCTTTTGGGTTTCAGCGGAAGGGAATGGATGATTTCTTCGACTTAGAGAGGATTTAGGGGTACAAGATATAGAGTTCTACTGTATTAAGGTATGGCCTTCTGTCTTCCAAGGACAGAATCTGTTCTCGGGATTTCATCATACTATGCTAAAGGAAAAACAACAATCATTTTACTGGTTGGTCGAAGCATTGCTTTTAAATTATTTTATTGCAGATTAAAATTACATCCTTTCTTAATATAAAAATTAGAAGAAAAAAATAGTGCTGAGTAGCAGAAAGCATTGTCAGAAAATCGGATTTGACAATGATATTAGATTGTGACCACATGCATATTTCTCCATAAGAAAAGCATTGGTAGAATTAAATCGATCCCGCTCGAAAAATAATTGATCGATTGAAACGATATTTTTTTTTAAACTATGTATAAGTACGTCTATTTAAAATATATTTTTTTTGTACAATTTCTACTTCGAAACAACACTTCTGCGCATTTTTATCAAAATTTAGCTTGAAAAACGATCTTTTTCTGTGTGGATCAATCATTTGTTTTTGTGTGAGTAGAATCTATTGTTTTACATGACACAGAATTTCACGACATTTGACTGCTCCTACACTTCACAAATCCTGAAATTTTAACGGAAAACCTAGGTTATTTTATAGGGTAGATTTCAGCATGGCGCGGGATTTAAAATCATACATGGCTTATGTTAATAATTTTCATAATTTTTCACTGAACACTTATTGGCTTTCCCCGGAACACTAGTTCTCCGCGACCCATAGTTTGGAAAACACTGGAATAATTAATAGATCTTTCGAGATAAGACTGCAGAAATTATTTTTTTTTTTAATATACGTTTTATTGGCCTCTATATCTTCTGATATAATCAGCCATGTCATTATGTTCGGTAGAATGCTTAAAATAAGAGAAAAATAATAAATTTATATAATAAAAAAAATAAACAATAGATACCTAAGTAAAATTTAAACTGGTAATAATAATAAATTCTTCACATCAAAAATAAATCTGTTCTTTATGTTAAGGTAAGTTAGTTACATTATTTTTTTTTTCCTTAATACTACTTTTTTAAGACAGGGACACACAAGAGGGATGGACAACAGGACCAGAAATTATTGAAAATCTACATGAATCTTTCAATTTGATAAAAAAGCAATTCTAATCAGTCGCCGTGGTCATAATCTAAATATGCAGGCAGCTACTGTCTGTATAATCACAGTGCATATTACATAAAGGATTCGAGTGATGGGAGAATCGCTAACTCTCACTCCAAACGGGGCACACAATGACACCCGTGCGTTACGCTCGGTAAATCAGCAAAGCGATGGCCATTGTGTTTACAGTAAACATCAGCATTACACACACACACGTACCTATACTGAGTTTATATCGCTCATCTCGCACTGTACACTACTGACTACATGCAACACACGCGACCGACAGACGCTCGGATCCCGCACAGTGGCAGTCAAGGGGACGATTAAATAATATGTCCGGTTCTTACAATTTTCTTATTCCGTTTTACATTATTAAAAAAAAGTTCATCAGTGTCGTCATTGATTTTTTTAAGTGAAACTTTTTAGCCTCGTTTTTTTCGTTCGGTTACGCATGTCGACGTCACGTCACGTCCAATCGAAGAATAGCGTATATATCCCAACATTATTGCAAAACACTGCAGCGTTACCCAAACAGACAACTTAAATACTTATAGTAGTAGACACAACGGGACGCGTGGCGTAGGGGCTGCAGCTGCTTTATATGAAGTAGGTCGCACCCGGACGGCATTTTTTTAACTATTCCATATTCCACTCGATTTTTATGTAGGTATATTAGTTTCTTGTTTTATTATATTTTCTCTATTTATTTTTTATTTTAATATATATTTTACTATCATGCAGTGTCAAACTTAGAGGAGTGTGTACTTTTAGCTTTGCAGAGTTTAAACCACGTAAACAAAATTATTACTTTCGGCGATTTCGGGTTAAAAGCGTTTAGGGTTTTGGCAATAAAGTTTCACTTGCACCGTGGTTTCATAAAAGTGCATCCTGGTTTTCAATAAAGGCCCCGAAATGATTTCTTAATTTATTTGACGCATATGTGCCGTCGTTAGTCTTACACAGTGACTATACTTATTTTTTTAAGTGAATACTTCTTATGCGACTCCGGACGCGTTTACGGTTTGCACAAACGATGACGCGTGCGTCCCACTACTTCCATGAGAGTTAAACGCGGGGTACGGGGATTTCTGTCTGCTGCACTAGTATCGAGTAGTGCAACGCAAGGCCACATAAGATCAACGTTCTCTCTGTTTCGCTAGCTTCTACGTCATTCAACAAATTTGGTGTAAGAAGTATTAACTTCAGCCGCGTGTAACGATACACAGAGTACTTTTTTTTCGTTTTTCAAGAGAGCGAAGTAGGACTGCTTGATTATAAAGACGCACATTCTGAGATACACCACCTACGAAAGCTGCGGTAACTTGGAAACCATGCAGGCAAATTTATTTATGTAGCTTTGTGAGGAGAAGTGTTTTTAAAACAGGTGTCCATTTTTTGTTTTTTGGTAGTATTTCAAAAAGTTTTTTATACGTCACCAGGATTGACAACGATATATATTCGTAAAAAAATTACTGATCTTTAATTTTAGGGAATTACCAATTTTTACCTGCAAGTTCGTTTGCCTGAATTTTACCTATTATTAGATTTCAACGCGAGGGAAGCTGTTTAAAAAATAATGCATTAATTCGGTGTACCATACCCGAGCTAAATCAAAATCAGTGCAGTCATTCTCGTGTGATGTAGATTAATATTTCTTTTAATGCTCCAACCCTGAAATACTTTTTGAAGTGAAAACTTCCTTAGGCGCGTTAGGCACTTTTTGCCTGGGTACTGAAATAGCGTGAAGCGTTCGAAAATAACTGTATAAGAATTCGCAACATGACCGTTCGCAGCCTGACCGTAAGAATTCGCAACATGCTTATATCATAAAAAATGGCCGTCTACACACTTCCACTCATAGCGCAGTTGGTTACGTCTTTGCGTTCTATGCATAGAAACCTGGGTTCGAGACCTGATGGCAGCGTAGAATTTTTGGCGTTTTTTTTTTCTAAATTCTACATGATATTTATTTATATATTTTTTTATTTTTGTTATATTCTTTCTTTGACAATAATTATAATTTTTTTTAAACCAAGGTGGAATTAATAAAAAATACAATTTTTGTATTTAAGTAATAAATTATTTTTAGTTTTCACGTCTGTCGTGTGATCATAAACACACCCATTTTTTTATTTGTAAACACTAACTTTTTAAAAGGATTGTCTATACTCATAATAAAAAAAACATATCTCTCTAAAGTCATTATAAATGGGGAATTCGGGTTAGAATCACTGCAGCTGCAGTGTTGTAATTTTTTTCTTATAAATAAAGCTATTTTTAAAAGTTAATGTTAGATTTGCTCGCCGAGTTTGGTCCGAGGCACATCCGTTGTCCTGATCCTTATACTCTAATGGTTCATCCTTCTTGTGTCCGCGTTTTATATCTGTATATCTTTAGTTAGACTTATTTTATGGGTTTAGATAGTGTAAAGGCCAAGAAAAGTTAAGCTGTTTACAAATAATTATAATATTTAGCGTTTTATTTTACAATTTTACTTATTATCAATAGCGCTATGATTATACATTTTAATATTCTGTTAAATTTTCGCCATGCCTACAATACGCATTTCCTGCAATAAGAATGTAAAATCTGGGCACAGTCATCTTTAAAACGTGACTAGAAACATCAATTAAAATTTTCAACCTTCGTACATAAAAAATTGAATGTTTTAAAATTTATTTAGAAGTCACATTTGAATATTTAAGTTCTCTTCAATTACCTTAAAAAAAGTACGCAAAAGACAACCCAATTTCAATAGAAATTTAACAAATGTTTTATTTTTTCAGTTGATTTTATTGGTTCAGTACCTACCTACGTAATACGTATTAGGTAATCGTATTTTTTTCTGTCGTTATGAATAAATTATTATCAATACTAAGAGATTATAACACAGTAACGGGATTATTTCGTTTTCTTTCGAGTTTTTCGAGTAGATATTTTGTATCTATAACATAGATGAATTTTCAGAATTTTCGGCTCTTTGTCCGTTTGTATATCTGTACCATCACTCGAGAACAGCTTGACCGATTTTTATGAAACTTGGTATACTATCTGTCAGTACTAAAATTTGAAGTTCAGGCAATTTTTTACCTGGATATACTCTGGCTCAGATATGATTTTCACCAAAACTTACATTAACGTGAGCAAATCTGCAAGCAAAATCGATTTTCATGCGAGTGAAACCGCGGGTAAAAGCTAGTATAGACTATAATCTATATATATAAAAGAAAGTCGTGTTAGTTAGTTAGTTACATTATTTATAACTCGAGAACGGCTGGACCGATTTTCATGATCTTTGATTTTTTGGATTTGTCTAGCTTGGATTTGTGTAACTATTAAAACATCGAAAAAATTTACCCGGGAGCGAACGAGCGAAGCGAGTGCGTAATGTATTATTCTGTATAAGTATATATAAAACAAAGATTTTGTATATAAATCACACCACCCGAGAGCGAACGAGCGAAGCGAGTGAGTAATATACCACCCGGGAGCGAAAGAGTAGTTCGGGCGAAGCCGGACCGGGCCGCAATAGTATAGAACATAAAAACCAATTTTTGAATGTACAGTTGATCCTGAATATTTTTCTATTATCATTATACATTCAAATTGTACAGTCGAACTGAAAATACTTCCAATTCTCACATTGCGACGCGACGCGCCACGACAGTTTTATAGCGACGGTTCGTGAAGCGGCATGCAACGCTTTCCGAAGCGTTGAATTTCATCGCGTGCGTCGTGTCAATTGCTGCATTTGGAAACACGTAAATTTTTGGAAGTATCATTTTGTTGCGTCGCGTCTTATCGCCCATGGGAAAATTGACCTTTAAGCATTTTAATTATAAGAAATTATAGTAGTCCTATCCGTAAATAAAATCACATAATAGCGACTAACACAATATATCAGACGACATAATATTATCGCCATGATTTTTAATAGAAGGCTATAATATAAGAAAAATATAAATGTCACTCTCGCAGTATGTGCTTTCTGCGGTACACTGTGCATATATAAGAGAAATTAAAATTGTCTACTGTTGGCACTGTGGAGTAAATGGAAACTTACCTGACGCGTAATCGGGAGTTTCGGGTTCAAGTTCCGACAGTGACATTTATATTTTTCTTATATTATAACCTTCTATTAAAATTCATGGCGATAATATTATCTCCTCTGATATATTGTGTTATTCACTATTATGTGATTTTATTTACGGATAGGACTACTAATTTCTTATAATTAAAATATTTCCGTAACTACCTTACAGATGTTCTGTATTTTGATTTGATTCAAGCATTTTCTTAGAAAAATGTCTTCACGCATCCCTTCGTCGACGTACGTCACTGCTGGGGTGCGTGCATGCGTGTGCGTATGTGTTTTGGCCCCGGCTGTTGTCGTCTGTTTAGGATGATGATGGCGGAAAAGTGAACGCATCGCTGATTCTGTTATATTGCCGTACGATATTATATGAATATTGTGTACATCTACCTATTCAAATACTCTATAGATAGACTCTACCTACATATACATTATACGCATCTACATGTGCGACGCGTGTATGGCTAGGGCTAGACTTGTTGATCGATATGCAATCGATTTTATCGATATAATTTAATAAACTCTATCATTCATAATAATCTGTAAAATGGCCTCCACATCTTGAAACGAAGAGGAGATAAAAAATAAACTCTGCAAAGCTAAAAGTGCATCCCCCGCTTAGTTTGACATTGATATTAAAATAAAAAATAAATAAAGTAAAAATATTATCAAAATAGAAAACAATATAAATAAACATCAAGTGGAATATGGAATAGTTAAAAAAAGAACTAAAATTAATGGTGCCACCCAGGTTTGAACAAGTGACCTACTACGTATAAAGCAGCTGCTATACCCCTACGCCACACATCCTGTTGTGTGTAGGTACTGCTATATTTATGATATACCAAGTTGTCCGTTTGCGATGACGCAGTGTTCTGCAATAGCGTTGGGTTATATTATATTATGTTACTAAATAACCGAAATCAAGTGATTGTTGACATTCTCCAGTGAATGTTGATATACTCCAAGTTATTCAGTGTATGTTCGAAATAAGTTTAAATTATCATTGTTTTTAACTTACACCTGTGATTGTTGACATTCGTAATGAAGTGAATATTGAATAAAATAAAGTAATTCATAAAATCTGGGATCTTTACCCGTATATGGTAGCACCAACTTGAGCAGGAGGGTATTTGTTTTTTGATGTTCGTAACATTTTAGTTGCCTGTAGTTCAAGATTTTCTTTTTTTCCAACGTCCCACATAGAGAAGTGTCACTTGGGTCTTCGCCATTATCGATGTCAACGCCATCTTCTTCACCTTCGTTGATGTTCTACTGAATGCTGTTCCAATGTACTTTTAGTACATTTTCAGAAAGGTTGCAGGCTATTTTTTCAAGCTACTCTTCTGTTTCATTGTCTCCAAGTTTCTCAAGTGGAAGAGTCGATGATGCTATTCCTCTTTTTGGTATTACTCCAAACATGGCTTCACCCGGAGTCTGACAAATACCCCCTCATGGTAATGAATTGGTAGGTTGTGTTTTTTGCAAACTGAACAAAATGTAGATCTTCCGACCACTTTGTTATTAACATTCAACATTGCCTATCGGTGTGCAAATAATTTTTCGGACTCTCAACAACGTATTTGGTGATTATTCAAAAATACTTAAGTAGGTATCCTTTATAAATTGTATATCCATTTTTTCATGTGATTTTGACCGATTCACCTCGCCGATCCGAGCCCCTCGTACCCCGGGCCCCAAGGCTAGAGCCCAGTCAGCCTGTATTCACGGCAGTATTCTAAAAACAATATCTGTTGCCACAAGGTTAAAGTTTATGTCCAATTTGGGTAACTTTTTTTATACATTCCCCAGAAATGTCTGCTACAGGGATTCGGTTAATTGTCACGGAAATGGTGTGTTGTGAAATGACCAAAGCTCAACTGTCAGTTATATTTACCCTGACCTGTGGTCAACTGTCAACAATTTTTGAGGTTATATGTAGTTGTCGTTGTATTCGAAGCTGAATGTTAACACATCTCGAGAATAACGAGTAGGGACGAATCTAGGTTTTTCGGGGCCTATGGCTTATTGAAGTCCAATGGGGCCCCACTTTTTGTTAGATTATAGAATCTTTAAATTTATGAGAAAAATTCATTTTTGTGGGATCTTGACACTTGGGGGCCAGGATTTAAGTCTTAATAGTCCCTATGTAGATCCGCCCCTGATTACAAGGACTGTTTATTGAAAGGCCAGAGTTATCTGAGCCCATTCCTAGCTACTCAGAACTTAATTGAACACTCGTTACTAACAAGCGTTACCTAAAGTTCGAATATTGCTCAGCCCTAGTGCGTACACTTGGATATACGTAAGTCTGTATGAGTAAATAACGTATACGCACTCTGTATAATGTTGCTATTATGTAATGCAAAAACACATTTACTTAACTCACTTTAGCAGGACCGTACTACTGTAAACATGAATATTTATGTAGGTACAACTAATAGTTTGCATTATAAGTGAAAACCAGAGTACCAATTAGGAAATATAATTAGATTAGGTCAAATTCTGATTGTGCTACCCTCACAACGTAAATAAAAGTCGTTTTCCAGATGGCACTGTGTGTCTTCTTATAGAATTTCGCTCAAATTACCATCTGTAACCTAGATGCTTAGAATTAGAATTAGAATAATTAATGGTAGGGGTCAGAAGGTATGCACTGCGACCAATAAGGTCTATTGTGCTCCCCTAATGTTCCATCAGTTCTTTAGGATTCCCAGACAGTGAACATAGTCTAGTATCTTACTTGAGCTGATGTCTTTAAAATCCTTAGGTAACATTAAAGTTGATCCAAAGTGTTTATACCTTGTCTGTACGACAGCTTCGCATTTACAAAGTATGTGAACAGCGGTTTCCTCCACTTCTTTGCACTTGCTGCATAATGCGTTGTCGGAAATACCCAACCTGTGCAGGTGTTTGTTAAAATGACAGTGTCCTGTTAATATCCCGTTCAAAGCTCTTAAGTTATTCCTACTGAGTTTTAGTACCTCTGTAGTTCTTTTCCTTGGGGGTTCTTCAATGAAGGCCTTTGAGTGTGTTTGCGCTGGGATTTTAATCCAATATATTTTGTGTTGTTCCAAGAGCCAATTAGCCACCGCCTGCTTGGCAGTTGCCTTAGCAATTCCGCATATAGGTTCTGGTGACATTGACTCACTGTTTGATCCTTCCTTTGCTAATGAATCAGCTGATTTATTTCCGGAATGCTTGAGAATATCCGAGGGTGTAACGATGTCAATGTTTATATAGCTCATCTATTACCGCAGTCTTCAATTCCTAGGTTCCAATGTGAGAAGTAGTAAAAATATCAATTGGATTTACAATTTATTATTAAAAATAATAGCAAATTAGCCCAGATAACTCTAAATATTGGTGATTTTAAAAAAACATCTCTAACGCAGACACACAATTTTTGTTACCAATTATAGAATATAATCTAGGGCCAAATTACTCAAATAGACTTACCCTGACCCATCTGATTGCTTTCTATGAAGGTTTTAGCACTGTTCACTGTTCAGGGTGTATTAATAACTGCGACAGCTCAATAAATCTTTTGTGAACTTAACAGTGGGTCTTTTCCTACATGTTATCTACTTATTGAGTGAATTTTTTCGTAGAAGAATTCTATGCAAAAGTATATTAAAAATTGTTTTGTAAGCAGAAAAAATATTTGGTTGATACATTCGATCATTTTTACTAAGAATTTATAAAAGACAGCGTTAGATTTTTTGAATAAGTGCAGAATGATTTCCACCGTATTCCCTGTCAACGAAACGTGTCCACCTCATTCTCAGTATATTAGGAGATACAACGGAAATTATACAGTTATATTAAAGGAAACAAATTATGTGGCTGTCTTTTTTAAATTATAGGTAAAAATAAATGGAACGTACTAAACATTTTTTTTGCTTATTTGTACAATGAACATCATATTTTCTTTCTATAATATATTCCTCCACTGAAACTCAATTAATGCAACTATAGTGATACCATCACTTCGAGAAAAGGCCATTCTTGTATTTCGAAACGAGAAATTTTATGACTCTCGTCTTGGCACTTTCTCGGGGGTATCTTTTTACAAGCTTTTATTTAACTTGCAATGTACGTTAGTTTGAGTGTTTGTGGGTTTGTGTGTTTGTTTGTTTAGGTCAAAACTTGCAAGTCAATTTTGAACGACTTCTACGTATCCGATCGATTTGAAATTTTGTACACATATGTATTCCCGATAACAATACATGATTAAATCGTTTTGAGAAATAAATTCAACCCGTAAGGGGTTCAAATGGGGATGTAGGGTTTTTTTGACTAATCAATGCCCAGGCCAAATCGCTGAAACTAGAAACTTGAAATTTGGACAGTTGATCCTTTTTCTGACGTAAGCATCCACTAAGAAATAATTTTTCGAAATTCAACCCCTACGGGTGTCAAAAAGGGGTAAAATTTTGAAAGACTAAAATAAACAAAATAAATATTAGTAAAAAAACTTTTTAGAGACAAGCATTTATTTAAATGCACTAAAAAGGAAAAAATAATTTTTAATAATTTAGGTTCATAATTATAAAAGCGTGGGTCGTGACTAATAAACTATCATACAGTTCACGACCCACGCTTTTATAATTATGGACCTAAATTATTAACAATTATTTTTTCCTTTTTAGTGCATTTAAATAAAAGTTTGTCTCTAAAAAGTTTTTTTACTAATATTTTTAGTCATGATAGCAACGAGATATCGACAATATAATCTCGTTCTCATCTCGAAATTCGAGACGAGAAAAATTGTCTATCTTATGTTGATATTTCGTTAAGACGAGACGAGAAAAATTTCGTCTCGGCGGCAACACTAAAGCTATAAATACCCTTGGGTTTGAGAATAGCCGAGCGTGTAGCGGTGCCATTGTGCATTTTATAGACTTTTCATGGCTCCTCTATTATAAACTCCCAATTCCCAGGTTCTAATTTGAGAACTGCGTAAAAGTATGAATTGGATTTCCAATTTATTAATAAAAAATAATACATTGAAAATATGAATTTATGTTAGGTTCACATAACCCTAGCTATTGGTGATCTTATCAAAAGTCGACATTTTTTGGTCCCGCCCCTAGGTCCTGCCATTCGAGCAACGGACGCCGCAATATATGTGCCGCATATAAGTACCTATACTATGGACCTATAGACAAATATACTAAAAGTCAACGACATATATGTTATAGACTAGAAAAGAAAATGACAACTATACTAAGATGTGACGATCTACGGTGTAGCCTGCATGGGTACTGTAGCTCAAGATTTCTCGCGCACCGGTGAAGTGTAACCGAATCCTTAGAATACTGTTATCTACTATCTAGCAAACATTTAGGAGACAACCTGTGTCTCTTTGTTTTTATTTCCACATAAAAACAGAGCATGGATTTTTGTTCATTTTCTGTGATTAGAGTTATCTTACTCCTATATATAGTAGGCTAGATGTGCGTAATTCGGTCCCTTATACATACATATATGCGCATGCATGTGTGTATAATGATTGTGTGTATGTGTGATGTCGATCAAAGGGTTGCTGTCGCTTTGTGTGAGATTGTGTGGAGTCTGCGACCGTGTATATGTGAAGGTATACGCTTGGCTGTTCAACGAACACATAAAGGTTTTATAGGTGAATACACATTTTATGTTTAAACAACTGTATTCAACTATACAGTGTACACAAATCACAGTGACGTTCCTACAAAAATTGCGTAGATACAGTTGTCGTTTTATTTTTTTTTTATATAAAAAAGTGCTTTGTCCTGTCAAGGGGATTAGCACGTGCAAATAATTACATTAGAGTACAAATTACTTATGAGAAATTTATATACGGTACAACCCCGTATATATATTTCTCATAAGTAATTTGTATTATAAGGCAGTCCAGAAGTTTGAGAAAGACGACATTAATTGTAATGTTGTTATAAAAATAATAGCTCTCGCACTTAGTAGACTATGCGGTACATCGTTGCTATATATAAGAGAAATTATGAGTTATCACTGTTGGATGATACGATTTGAATGTTTTAAGTTAAATGTACGCCATGCAATTCGTACCTGACATAAAAGATGCAGTCATATATTAAGAAAATGCGTTGTTTCTTCATTAAAATTTAAAAAAAATAGATACTAAAATTAAAAAATGTTGGAGACATTCGAGAAAAATTGGCAAGATACACTACGAGAGACTTTTCAAAAAATGGAAAAAAGTAATCTTTTAGATCTGTTTTTAATTCGACATATATAATATAATGTGCTGAACTTAATGAGCATACGGATATTATTATCACAAAGATACTGATCAGATATCATAGAAACGGGATGGAATTAGAAATAAACATCTGAGACCAAACTGATGTTATATAGATCTACAAACATGCAAAAGGAAATGAATGCCTAAAGACTATCCAAAAGCAACACTGAAGTTGAACTAGATACTGAAAGAACGAATAATAAGAAGAGACAGGACACGTAAACATTGGAATGCAGGAATTACAGAGGCAATGAAAAGCCGAGAAATGCAATATGGAGAGTGGGACAATAGGGGCTGGACTGGAAATTAGACAACGGAAGACGTTACTACAATTTAGAATTTTTTATATTATATTATTAAAGTACAACCTTTTTAACTAAGAGGTGAGTGAATCAGTTCCATATAATTTATACTGCCATACACACCACAATGTTACATGTTTTCAAAAATGGTTCAATGCAATGTTGTGAAACGTCGTTATTTTGTGTATCTATCTGTCTATACTTATACATACCATAATATTATGTAAGTAATAGCAATACACTAAGAGCGATGACGCACACAGCGGCTCGTCGCCTAAAGCTCGATTTATATTATCCGGTCAGACACGGCGCGGGAACGTAGCGTTTCCGGCGAGACAAACATTTTTACATGCATTTCAAATACGAGTATTGATACGTGTCTGAACGGACGGAATCCGCTAAATATAAATATTCATATTTGAAATGCATGTAAAAATGTTTATCTTGTCGGAAACGCTACGTTCCCGCTCCGTGTCTGACCGGATAATATAAATCGACCTTGAGGCGGCTGCTAAGTCGACACGTATGTTAGTGTTTTTCAATGGTGCAAAACCCACACAGCGGCTCCCAGTCGGCAGGCGATTATCGCCGCTGTGTGTGTTTTGCACCATTGAACGTAAAATCAAATTTTAACATTTCTGGCGAACAATAATTCGTATCTTTAGTTTTCGTAATTACAGATTCATTTTTTGGTAATAAAATCTTATAATTATAAATCAGACTTAGTCAAGTAATCATACTAATCATCAATATCATCATCTAGTCTCTAGTCATCAGTCATATAAATAATAATATAATAAACTATCAATAATTTATGGTCTTTTTTCCTATTTTAATAAAATACTTTAAAGAAATCAGTGCATTAACAGATTTGTCTGGCAATCTGTTTCTGATTTTTGTATTAATGTCTCCGGACAAGGAGAACACTTATGACCTTTTGTAAATAAAATTATTACAGTACGATTTCGACCCGAAATTCCCGGGATACGAGACAATTAAAATTTGAAAAAGTCCCGTGACTTCGAGACACGAGACGTCCCGGGACCCACACCCTGGTTTCATCAATCCAATGATTCCTTTGTCATTAAAAATGTAATAGAAAAACCGAGTCATGCGTTAATTTTGACTAAAAATTTATATCGACGCTACTGATTTTAACTACTGATTCATATTATAAACGCGTCCCTATATATCCTGTATATGTTACGCACCCCATCTTCCTATCTATCACAAACTAAAGGGGTTTTATTTTTTATTCAATTCGCACAATTTATCATTTTTTATTTGAGTACACAAATGCTGCTCTTCATCGAAGTTATACTCAATTGTAAAATATATCTTCTATTGTTGCTGTTAAAGGTTTCGAATTAATTTCATAATGGTTTTGATGATGTAACCAAAACGGAATTTATAAAAAGGATAAAGAAAAATACTGGTGTAGGTATAAACAGCATAACAGCCATTATTAAGCGGTTACCCTTTTCTGATTAATTTTTTAATCCTTGTCAGCATTTGTGTTATTACAGTGGACTAAATACATAATATTTTTATTTAATCGTTTTATTATTGGGCTCACAAGACTTTTACTTTTTTCTTTTAGTTAAAATATTATGAAATTCTAAAACAACATTAAAACACAACGGAAGCAAAAAAACGAGAAGCAAAAATTATATTGATATATTTTTTATTCTGAACGCTGGTTTACAATATTATTTAAAAAAACAAAAGAAAATGTTTGAGTTATTTGCCCTTTCAGACATTTTTGTCAACGTTCATTTTATAAATATTTTAACATTTTATTGTTAAAATTAAATATTTTATATTTTCTAACTTTTACTCGTGGATTCGCTAGTGTTAGGGTCGGTTTTGACAGAACCTTTTTACTTCCCACCTCTACTATGGTAGGGAAGTAATGGATTTAGTCCGAAAAAAATATTTCGAGATTTTAACAGATTTTACGTTTTGAGACCCTAGCAATCGTTTAAGATCATTTTCTGACTGATGTCTGTATATGTGTGTGTGTGTGTGTGTATGGCTGTGTGTATGTCAGTGTGTATATCTGTGTGTATGCTGTGTGTATGTGTGTGTGTGTGTATGTGGTCAATTTTTCGCCTTCGACATCTTAAGAACGGAACAACATACGGACATGCCGGTTGTTCCATTGTGTTTATCAGCCTTTAACTTAGATCTGATTAGATTTTGAGTCAAATCGGTTCAGTGGATCCTGAGATATTCAAAAAAACGTTCTCAATGTCACGTATTAACACAGGTAAAAAAATATAAATGAATTCTAGATGTTATAATATGAAAAAAATGTAAATGTTTTTTTTCTCTAAAATGTATAGTTTTCGAGAAAAAAAATATTTTACTAGAAAAAATAAAAATTGTACGTAAATCAAGGTAAGTTGGTAACCATGATTTTTGCTATTTTAAGCTAGCCATCAGTAGATCACCAAACAAAAAAGAGGGCCATGCTTTTTTTCAAATAATAAAAAAGAGTGTTTATTTTTTGCAAATATTTACTAGGTGGGAAGTAAAGGACTGGTCATCAGTCGAATTTTTTTTACTTAATACAGCGATGGCATCTAGCAGATGATCTTTAAAGAAGTAGGAATAATGACGTGGAATTATCCTATAGACATAAAACGCAAAGCTCAGCTCAGATAACGCCACTAGCGTAAAAGGTGTAATCCATAGACATATAATATGTACCTACCTCTATGTCTCTATGGTAGATCCAACGAGTTATATGTAGCATCCACTAAATTAATTACAAACGGGAAATCCCACAAATGACATATTTAAATATTGGTGGTTGTCAAGGTAAAGGAGTCACAAATATTCACAACATCCTTGGACAGAACTTATATTTCACATTCGTAAATCCTCCAAGATTTGTATTTGGCCTATGTGCTAGTGACGTCGCGAATGGCAAAAACTTGCAGTTTTATGCCCAATTGACAGATCTCACAATTCACTTTTCCATGGTTCCGATCGCGTGAATGTCAGTTTTGACAGAAACTTTAGCTTAACCTGAGCGTAGTCGAGTTAAAAGTACACTAAAGTCTAAACGTTAATATACCAAGTTTCTTCAAAATTGGTTCAGCCGTTTTCGAGTGAAGCAAACACATGGACTGATATATAGAAATTCTGGAAACGCATCTCCACTTTAGATATCCTACAAAATACTCGAAAACTATGAAAAACCCGCAAGAAAACGAAATTATCTACAGATGGAAGTCCCAGTACAATTTTATATAGGTACATAATAGGTGCGTTTGGTATCAAGGTGTAGTGTAAAAAGTGTAAACACTTTTGACACTATTACGTTTGTTATACAAAAGTGTAAAATAACTGACTTGTTTGTTATTTCAGTGTGGGACCAAAAGTGTAACAACTATTAGTCCTGGCTCTTGAGCAGGTGTACGTAGTGTAGTGTAGGTCACGTGATATATGTCTGAATTGACAATCGCTTTGACAGATTTGATACTTTTTTCATACTCTATTTTTTACATTTTTTGTCTCTTAAAAATGAATGAGCTTCAAAATGTAATGGTACAAGATAAATATGGCAGTGAGTTTAACATTTTTACGACCAAAAAAACTGTAAAAACTAGAAATAATGAACTCAGTCAATCTGTCATTTATTTATTTTCTAATGCGCATGTACAATCTACTCAGAATGTACACTAGTCCGTTTGTTACAAGCGTACATTTAGTTCACACTTTTGCTGAACTTTTTACACTTTTCAGTGAAAAGTTATCTACACTACACCTCGATACCAAACACACCTATTATTATATCGGTATTGATTAACTGGCGCCCAAATTTATGCTATATACCATAACTCGGTGAAATATGTCACGGAATGTGTTGCGGAAGTGACGTTTCCGGTGGCCAGTTTGAACAGTTCTACAATCTACAGGCATCTAAAGCATATGCTATACAATATTCCTCCTTGGTCAGTTGTCATTTTTTTTTTGAGGTTAGATATAGCTTTCATCTTATACGTTACACGTTTTTTGAGAGTATCGGGGATTTTTTCTCTATTTCTGTACATTTTTTCTTTGTTTTGAACCATTCTCTAATTTGCTGATTCTTTTATTTCGACATGTTTGTTTAATCGATCCTATATACGTTTTTAAGAGTTTCACAAAGCGTTATTAGGTTAGAAACACAAAGACGACTAAAAACAGTTGAAAGTAATTGAATTGTGTCACATAAATAACATCTCAATTCTTCCCATTAACAGAGCTAATCCAATAATCCACTTTAAAAATAATACGGTTTGGGACTTTTTGCTATATGCGTGTGTAGCGTTCATTCAGTTTTTTTTAGTAAAGTGTAAAAACAAGCGGACGAGTTAAGTCCGTTCCGTTTTTGCTATCACTAGAAATTAAATTATGTGCACAGTTGAATGAAGATTTTTTAAATGATGATATTAGTTGCAATATAATATTATGTATTTTACAAAATAATACATTTTCATTTTTGCAAATACAAATTATTTCTAGGTACTACCTCTATATAGCATTATAAAATTGCAATTGTTTTATTTAACCTGTATTACCGACCACATCACTGTTTCTTTAAACAACAGTTTTGAGTTATTTTATTTACAAAATATGTATAAAAATATAACTGAAATTTTTTTCACGTATAAGCGTTAAATTATATTCGTTGGAAAATATTAATATCGTGGATACAAGGTAATATAATATTGCCACTATCGATATTTAGCATTGAGAAAAGGAAATGGAAAATAAGGTTGGCAATAAAAAATAAAAAGATCAGTCTGCAGGGAAACTGTAATATACAAATTGTTTTATATTACTGAAGAAACAGATACCCCAGATGTAAAGTATTTCATACCGCACAATGTATGCAAATCTTACGTTTGATCAGATAAGGAATGAACCAGAAATATTATTCCATCAGTTATATCCTTAAGACGACAGCAAAAAGCAAGAATTTGCGGATTTTGGAATTTTCCTATAAGTTTTGGAGCACTGTCCAGCAGTCCAGCGTCCACAAAGTTAAGCTAAATTTCAACATTTCAACTCATATAAAAATGAGTTACAATTTTCGGATACACTAACATCAAAAACAGACGAACTTTTTGCTTCACAGATACTAACATTTATAAGTTTGGATAGATTTAATATATTATATTCTTCTATGCTTCAGCACATAAATGTTTCTAAACCAGATAGTAGGTACCTAACATTTTTTTAACATCTGTACAGAAAAGTAAAACTAATTAATATATACAACTGATTTTGAAAATAATTTTGCTTTGGTGTATATAGAAAAACATTACAACAGCATTTTTTTTATGTATCCGGAAATTCTAACCTACGTTATTGTTAAGATGAGTTGAAAAATTGGAAATTAGCTTTTTTATAGACAGTGTTCAGAAACAAGTGTGAAAAATCGAAAATCTGCGAATTCTTATACTAGGTGTGCATAAAGTAAGGGTTAAAAGACCGGTGTGATATAAGATCGATTGTATTATTTCTCAAGAAAACTTATAAACTGAGACTTTTTCTTGATTAATCATGTACGAAGACTTTTTAGTTTTATTTCAAAATTCACAGACTACAATAGAATAGAATATAATTTTATTTGCACAGTTAAACTATTATATTATACAGTGGATGCAATCTAAATAAGCATAATATTATTCTATAATACATCATATTATAGCGCAAGCGAATGATCATAGAGCAAGGTATATTTATAAATTCAGCGGTATGTTAAAAATATAAAAATAAAGGTTAGTAATTTTAGATTCGCCAATATAAAAATATTATGTATTCTAACGGCGGAAAACCTTTTTCACAAATAGCTTGTAAATTTCATCTACGACTACACGTCTTCTGGGTCAAAGTAGTTTTCTTTTTATTTTTGTGCTGACCAAACCCAAAAGACTTTTGCATATGATATGTACGTTATGCAGATGGGTTGTATATTGTGATACCTATATATACAGACATATTGTTTATACATGTGTGTATGTGTGTGTAAGTATGTACAATAGCCTCTCTTTAAGTCGTTGCTCATTAAGTCAGCGCTTCTAGCCGTTCCCCTCTCGCACCTTACTGTTTTCAACGAGACCTCCTACTGTGATAAGTTAAATATGACAGTATGTTTAGCCGAAGAACACAAAAGAAAAGCTCCTGTTAAAGGCTAAAATAATTCAGACGACCGATTTTTAGTCAGCGGCAATCACCTACTTTTAGTCAGTTTACTTGAAGAAATAAATACAAAGAGTGAGCGCTCTGTGCCTATTGAATAGTCGCCCGTGTCTCGCTGTAGGTACGCTCTAAGGCCTTAACCTCCACCGGCACTCGACAGCCGCCGATAAATAATTCGTTCAAAAAATTGAATGTGTTCAACCTTTTTTATCGGTCCAGTTATTATTAGTAGGACGTGTATGTCCTCGCATTTATGCCGTATTCACATTTAGCGATTTGTCTGTCGAAAACCGAATATCGGTCGTCTGTTATAGCATAGTTGTAAGTCGAAAGTTTCTTCCTTAAAAGCCCCTTAAACGCTGACTTAACGAAAGTTTACTGTACTTATAGTCGTGTGTAGGTACTGACTGTGGAATATTGATTCTTCTTTGCAAAAGGCAATAAATTGAATGGAGGTTGAGATAGTTTTTCACTGTCGCCCAGTATTGCTCCCTGAGGCGTGCTGAAACCACTGAAAGTATATGTAGAGGTACTTCCAAATCAACCAGACTGCACTTTGTATAATATTATACATACCTATGAACATGATATTGTACTACATAGCATTCACAATCCACACATATAGCTTAAAGCAGTAAACATCAAATCATACAGAAAATGTTGTTCAATAAAAAGCTCAGTTCACACCTATAGGTACACATACACACGTTAGCAAACAACTTTTTAGAAACATAGTTAAGCAGGACGTTCACTAAATCCTAGAAACTGGACACAAGATCTTATTACACCTTATATAATGCCTACTAATATAGGTAAGTGAAACTTTGCCTGTTTGTTTGTCTTTCTTTCACGCTTAAACGGCTGAAAGGACTTCAATAAAGTTTTGAGCATATATAATAATATATATCCTGGAGTAGGCTATATATACCATCATTACGTTATGGGAATCGGCATTTGCTCGGGTGCAGTCGATTTTAATTAAAAAACCGTTATAAAAATAATATTATCATGTAAATTCATACATAAATAAATAAATTGTAATTTAATATACTCATGGGTTCAATCTGATTTGCATCCGGGCGAAGCTGGACCGGGCAGCTAGTATTAGATATATTATTGTAGTGCCTTCTTGCATCAATACTTTACGTTACCAGTAATACTTATAATATTATATTGATTTGTTTTCTAAGAGCTACACTTTGGAAATAAATAGTATTAAAGTCTGTTGGTGACCAGAGATAGTTTCTCGTCCTAATTAAAACAGATGTTATTGTTTTATTTTATATGAAGGTAATAAGCAATAATTATTACTGTCTGTATAGAACAGAAATTTATAGACACTAAAGTTATTAATAGCGTCTATATTAATAGGTACTGCAAAATTATAACGGTGGAGTCAATTAAAAGTTATTTAGTAGGTGGACATAAAATGTATTTTTTCCAGGAGTCTATGAGAGAGTGGTAAAGGCAGCAGATATTTGAATTGCAAGTTCTCTAGTGTTATTTTTACTTCCCACCTCTGTTATGGTAGGGAAGTAATGGATTTAGTCCGAAAAAAATATTTCGAGATTTTAACAGATCTTCACGTTTTGAGACCCTAGCAATCGTTTAAGATCATTTTCTGACTGATGTTTCTCTGTGTGTGTGTGTGTGTGTGTGGTCAATTTTTCGCCTTCGATATCGTAAAAATGGATCAACATACGGCCATGCCGATTGTTCTATTATGTTTATCAGCCTTTAACTTAGATCTGATTAGATTTTGAGTCAAATCGGTTCAGTGGATCCTGAGATATTAAAAAAAACGTTCTCCATGTCACGTATTAACATAGGATAAAAAAATATAAATGAATTCTGAGTGATGTGTATACTCGAGTCGAGAAAAAAATATTTTACTCAAAAAAGAAAATTGTACGTAAATCAAGGTAACCATGATTTTTGCTATATATTAGCTAGCCATCAGTAGAGGGCCATGCTTTTTTTCAAAGAATAAAAAAAGAGTGTTTATTTTTTGCAAATATTTACTAGATGGGAAGTGGCTGTCATCAGTCGAATTTTTTTAAAACTGCATTCGATGAACTTGGTAAACGAGTTATTTCTTTCCGGGATTTTGTAAACCACTGCAGTCCAGTTTATGGCTCCTGACTAACCCTGCGAAGTTTATAAACTATTCTATACAATATTGGCTTTCGTACATCGAATAGTCCATAAAATTGTTTGATAGACTTTTAAAAGTGCATCATGTTACATAACAATCAATCAAACTATAAAATAGCTCTTTTCATTGCAAAAATCCATTATTATTATTTCCAACCCTGCATGATGATATGAAAAATAATTTATTAGATAAAATGCATAATAGGCGGGGATGGGGAGAAAAATGTTGCGTCATGAAACAAACGGTCATTGATTTTAATCTGAAAGTAAGTTTTGATGTTACAAAAGTTGCTGAGTTGGTTTATCACCTTTTACAGAAATCATGGTAAAGCAAGAATTATAACAGCTTTTTGATGTGTAAACATCTTTGCTGATCCTCCCGCCACTTCCCCAAATTTTTGCTCTGACTCGGTAAAATGTCACGGAAGTGATGTGTCACAGAAGTGACGCAAAACTCTGCTATCAACTGTATAATGTATTGTGGAACAAAATAATAAGTCATGTTTCTGTTGAAACTAAAAGTATTCTGATTTATTAATAAAAAGTGTTTTAAAATAATTTACAATTACATTTATATAATAGAGACAATTACATAACATTATTACAACTGAAAATGATTAATACAGTACAAACTGTATATTTTACCTCCTTGGTCAGATGTCAAAAATATTTGAGGTTATATGGAGTTGTCATCGAATTCGAATTTAAATGTTTACACATCTCTTATCGGGGACTTATAATGAAATATATATTAGTCTAATAGTTTTTGATGGCAAATATTTAACTAATTTAGTATTTTCCATTTTTCAAGTAAAGTAAAAATGTCGCTAACACTTGAAAAGTTTTTTTTTTTAATCTGGCGACGGGAAGATCCAGTCGTCATATAAAAGATCCCTAAATATTTACGCTTGAAGAAATAAAAAAAGAGTAGAAAGGTTTAATTTAAATCGTTGAAAAGGCATTTCAGCTTATTTTAGTTACATCACTGAATAAGTAGATCACATCGTCAGTCGAGAGGAAATCATTATCATTACTCAGGGACTTGGTACGGACTGAAGCTCGGTGGTTGCATTGAGTATTGAACGACAGGAGAACAATACTTACAACGCCAATAATAGAATATAGCAAAGTCACTGTTTAATTTCGAGATCTACGTGCCACATTTTGGACAATTTTAATTTCAGTATATTTGCCTATACATAATATTATAAATAGTATTGGCGTTGGTCGGTTTCATAATTTATCTTGCATCCATTTTCTTATTTTCAAGTATTCATATAGATACATAATTAAGAACTCCGAGGAGGGCAGTAGAGCCTAGTGGTTAGCGTGCTTAGTGCCGCAACCTCTGGACTGGACTGCTGTGGGTTCGAATCCCACCTGCGCTCATGGATGTTTTGTGATGTTATTTAGTTTTAGGAGAGTTGTTATTTAGTGTAGTTGAAAGACACAATCTACAATAAATAAAAAAAACTCGGGTCGCAGTGCCAAAACCCTGCCGACAATATAGTGTATTTGCTAATACTGGCATTGTGGCTTTATTATGTGAACTTAAGTTTGTTTTTGAACAAAATAAAAAATTTAACCCCTTAATACATCCCTTAAAATAATATTTTTTTTCTTAATTTCAATATTTTTATCACTGCAACCTCGGTACCAAATTAAATACACCCTTCAGTAAGTAAAGCACTATCCGCAAACTAGTGTTTTCATAAAATTTGTAAGTCCGGTCCTGTCGGGCCGATTTTATTAAAATTTTAACAGCATATTTTAAACGTTACTAAAGGGTTAAATTTCAATTTTGAAATGATTCTGAGAATTTTTTCGGCATTTTTGGGCCCAAAAACATTTTTCAACCCCTAAAAACCACCCTTAAAATGGTCCGATTGGGCCCATTTTAAATAGGCTTCTTGCGGTGATGGATTTCAACGTGCCTACCAAATTTCATCAAAATCAATTAACTCTTTCGAAAGTTATTGCCCGTACACACACACACACACACACACAC
Organism: Mongoloraphidia duomilia; assembly: GCA_039654895.1. Lineage (NCBI taxonomy): Eukaryota > Metazoa > Arthropoda > Insecta > Raphidioptera > Raphidiidae > Mongoloraphidia > Mongoloraphidia duomilia. Next base: position 22,870,382 of record CM077522.1, on the reverse strand, counting down.
ACACACACACACACACACACACACAAAAAAAAAAAATATATATATATATATATATATATATATATATATATATAAATAGACATTTCCAAAAATGGTGCCAAAGTGTTCAGGAGGCTATGAAACGTCGAGAAATTTTGGTCCGACCCCTAGGTCCCGCCATCCGACCGACGCCAATAGTGTATGTGCCATATGGCAAATACACTAATTAAAGAAGTCCGATCAAAGCTGGAGAACAATACTTACAACGCCACAAAGGAATAGCAACGTCACTATCTAATTTCGAGGTTTACGTGCCACACAATTTGTACAATATTAATTTTAGTATATATTTTGTCTGTACATAGTATTGGTGTTGGTCGGATGGCGGGACCCAGGAGTGCGATCATAATTTGTTTTTGCATCCATTTGTTTATTTTCAAGTATAGATATACATTAAGGAGTCAGATTGAAGCTTCGGTTATGGCGAAATATCCAACTTCGGCCAAAATTAGACCGAAGGCTTTGTCGAAGAATATTGATTGTACTAAACAATAATAACTAAATTATGTTTACATTATTTAGTTTAAATCACACAAACAACTCATCAAACAAAGAATATTAAAAAACAAGAAATGAAAAACATACTTTAATTTCAACGCAGCGAGGGATTCCAGGCTTTTTTCTACCACCTGATAGCGCCACTGGCAAGTAAGGTATACGTCACTTATGTCATTTAAATGTCAGTAGTACTGTTTATATTTTCCTCCACCTGATGGCGTCACTAGCAAGTAAAGTATCAATCATTTAACGGCTAAATCGCATTTTTGTATTTATTTAATTATTTCCTTAATAATCGATAAATGAAGAATGACTAAACACAAACCGTTAATATCTAAACGTTTGACATACCTTACTTGCCACTAGCGCCATCTGATAAATAAAAAATAACATTTGACGTAGACCTTTCTTGCCACTAGCGCTATCTGATGAATAAAAATGTGGTAGCCCTCATTGCGTTCAGCTTACAATAATTCTTGCTTTTTTAGCATTGTATACAATAGCTTCGGCTTCGACCGAAGGTGAGAAGTAAAACCGAAGTTTGGTTTGAGCTAAAAAACTGGCCTTTGATCGAACTCTACAGTGATGATGATTTAGTTGAAATTTTAACGTAACTAACCTCCCCTTGTTTTTCTTTCCTCAATGTTATAGTAGATCTAGGTACATAATTATTGTGTCCCCACTAATCTAAACCGTTGAACTTAAAGCTGCGTGTGTACACAGATCTTAGTTAACGACATCAATAAAAATCAATGGGCCATTAAAGCTCCAAGGATTACATTGTATGCCGTATGCAGGTGTGGGTAGGCTTATTACTGCAGACATATTTATAGTCTCTAGGTGAGATGAAACATAATAGTTAACGACTTGGCGCAATTTAGTTGACTTTTAATGAATTTTTTAAACACTTTCTATTTTATTAACCCATTCAAACTATAAAAACATTGTCATAAAGTTTTGAATGAACGTATCAGTTCTTCTACGGTAAATATCGCCTGGAAAAAATATTCATCACTGTTCAATGTTCATTTATAAAGATTTAAAAATTGAAGACGTGATCAAATCAAACTGATGATGATGATGTAAGGTACCGAAAAAAAAACAGTGAATCCCCGGTACTCTCATGAAACATGTGCCTAAACATTCAGAGTCAAATACAATGACAGCTGCATGTAAATAACCTCAAAGTATTTTGAAAACCATGGAGGGTCGAACATAGCTGCCAGTGGAGCTGTGTGTCCCTTTGGCGACACATTACTTTCGTGACATTTCACCGAGTCACTCTATTAGAAATTTCTGAGGAGGAGCCAATAATCCTTTAGAGGGGCCTATAGCTTTTTAAACAATTCTGTGCTTTCATAAAAAATAATTGGTTCATTTAAGGTAATTTTATTAACAGGGCCGCCACGTGCGCCTGGTCGGAAAGGCGATCGCCTTACGGCGCCATATTTTTAGGGCGGCATATTTTTGTAGCAGCGAATTTTTCGTGCGATATTCTACTTTTTAAAAATGATTATATTGTTCGAGTTTTCACCGATTCTTAGTTTTACCTTCTACTACTAGATAAAAGATGTCGCATGTCGCCCAGCCGCTCGGCACAAATACCATAAGTTGTAAAGGGGGTATTTACAAATTACAGGCAGCCAGGCAGCGTTTATTCGTGCACTGTGTACGTATATACCTATTTCACGTTGTGACGTTTAGAATTACATTTGTTTTTTATTTGTTAAGTAAATAAAATATATCATCGGGTTATTAATTTTTTTAATATGTGGGGGGGGGGCGTCAAAAGTTGTATTCGCCTTAGGCGGCATATTTTGACGCGCCGGCCCTGTTTATTAACTCATTTAGCTCCCAAGGTGTCAAGGGTTTGTGAGTGAGGGCCACAAAAGCATCTAATTAATGTATCTACCATAGAATGATCATTTCCGAATATTAATGTCCCCATGAGCTCAAATTATTCTAAACACATTAAAAGATGTAGCCAAAATTTTAGGATAATATCTCAATTCTGACCTGTGCCCCAAGGCCCTCGAATTTTCCCATTTAAATAACATACGAGTTTTGGCACCTTACGGTTATTTTTTTTCTACCGCAATTTTCATTAAAAATATCTTAAACTTGGCAATTTTTTAGGTATGGTAGTAGGTATTTGAGAAAAAATTTAGAAATTTTTAACGATTACAGCGAAAATTCTTCAACAATTAAAAAAACAAATCTTTTTGTCTAGCTGTAATTTCGAAAAATATATCGTTAAAAATCTCTAAAAAATTTCTAAAATACCTGCTACCATATTATGTAAGAAATTTGCTGAGTTTCAGATTTCTTAAAGCAAAATTGCGGTTGAAAAAAAATTAACTGCAAAGTGTCACAAACCGTATGTCATTTAAATGGGAAAATTCGAGGGAATTGGGGCACAGGTTAGAATTAGGATATAGGAACATGAAATTTTGGCCAAATTTTTTTTATTTATTTAAAAACATTTGAGTCCACAAGAGCATTAATATTCGGAAGTGACCTTTTTAAGGACCACCCTAATATATCAGTTTCATTCAAACAGATAGGAAAAACTGTCTAAAAATCACTTTTGACGTAGCCTCAGATATTAATTATAATAAAGTTGTTGCATGAATACACCGCACTAGAATTAACTCCTATAACTGTATATTTATAATATATTAAAAGTCGTATACAATAAATGGAGCTGCATGCATTCTTTGATAAGCACAGTAACTAATTTCTATAAATTTTATATGAAACAATAAAATCCTCACCTTTAGCTTTGTGCTGTTCAACAATAAAATTACAGAAGGTAAATTTTATCTAGACACACGGCATTGTGTCAGCCAAGTTCGGCAACCTGACTGCAATTTACACGAACCATTTCAAGCTATTTTCGACCCCCCTGTAACTAAAAATCTATTTGACCTGCACAGTAATTTTGCTAGCCGATTACCCATAGAATCCTAAATTTTATAAAACAAGCTCAAATAGTTCCCGAGATATTGACGTTTGAATATCGCTCCAAAAAACACTTAGTCTCACTCACTCACCCATCAAAACCTAAATCACTTCCGGTTGACTTAGAAACTTGAAATTTGGCAGTAATTTAGCATATATTTATACAGGATGTTGAAAAAAAGGATAAAATATTTTAGGGACATATAGTAGGTATGACCCAAAATAAGTCGAAAAATGTCGATAAGCGAACCGTTAGTGAAATATTTTAAGGAAACAATGAGAAAACAGCCAATTGTGTCGAGAATAATCGAAATTTAAGATATTTTAATTTAATATTGATGCGGTTACTGTCATACATGAAGTATGAAACTATAGATGCATATATTTAAGAAGAATGTAACGTTACAAAAAGTATTGATATCTCACCAAAAACAAAAATGTGAAAAAAGGGACCAAGTTTGGTTTAAAAAAGGATTGAGGTTTAGGTAGGTGCTAAGTTTTCACACATGAGTAATTTATTATACGACTTCAAAAAAACCTGTACCTATTTTATAATTTAAAACATGAAAACTTGGCAACCACTTAGATATCAATTCTTTTTTCGGCAAAGTCGACAAACCCACTTGCTCTTTGTACCGAACTTGGCCTCTTTTTTCGCATTTATGTTTTTGGTAGGATATAGTACTACCAACTTAATTTCATATACGTATAACAATATATTTGATCGGTTGCAGAGCTTTCACGATGTATATCTTGTAGGTACCTACAATATAATTAACAATTAAAAATTAATTCACTACACAAATGGAAACTACAAAGCTTAAATGAATTTGTAAGTACATGGAATAACATTAAAGTTTTCATTTTTTCTTTTGTAGAAGTACCTACTCGTATATTACATGCTTTATGAATTTGTGGCTATTGCTATTAGGTATAATTATAATAATAATAATTGCGCAAATGTCTGCTTCACTGACTGCTTCTTTCATTAACTGTAAGTTTAATAGAATTTGCATATTGCATTTTGTACATAATATGCATATAATATGGGTCACAAAATGTTTATATTATGATACTGTAAAATTTGAAATTAGTGAAAAACCAAAACTAGGGTGCGATTTTATGAAACTACGCTGCAAGTGAAATTGTATTGCCACAACAATCCTGTCGCCCGTGGACATTTTAATTTCTAAAAAGGTTACCGTTTGCATTTGTGAAATTGTTACAGATTACTGCACCATTGTCGATACAAAAACCCAAGTCTTATACAGACAGACGCTTATGACCTCTGTTGTCGAGCGTCCATAATTTACAATATCTAAGTCTTACAGATCGCAGTCCGCCGTAACCATATCCAGTGTTAAAAGTTAAAAATCTCCAAAAATGTTAGGTAAGTATTTACATTTCGAGGTTATACCGCATTGTTTCTCTGTTGTCATATGTTCTACACCTTTGTTCAATAAGCATAATAGTAAGACTATAATATGGAAACTGAATAGTTTCGATGCAGTAGCTGAGCAAATCTCTACATAGTATAAAATGAAGTCGCTTTCCGCATCTGTCTGACTGTCTGTATAATCGCTAACTCCTTCTAAACTACGCAACGGATTTTGATGAGGTTTTCACCATTGGTTAGATAATTTTTCATGGAAGGTTTATATATATAGCGAACGAGCGAAGCGAGTGAGTAATGTAATTCCTAAACCACGCAACGGTTTTTGATGCGGTTTTCACCATCAGTAAGATAATTTTTCACGGAAGGTTTATAAATAAATAAATAAATAAATAAATAATATTTTTATTTGTCTTGACCATACAAAACAGGTTTACAAAAATGTCAGAAGAAAAAAGAAATCAGATCATATTAGAAAGATTATAGGGAACGATATGTAATAAATATTTTTTTATTTCAATTCTAAATTTTGTTTCGTTTTTTATGATTTTTATTCGGTCTGGTAATTTTTTAAATATTTTAAATCCCGTATATACTGGGCTTTTCTCAAAAAAAGTGGTCTTATGTTTTATTGAAGACATGTCTTCATATCTTGTATTATAAATTTTTTCCTGTTTTTGATCAAAACAGCCCAAACTGTGCATATGCTTCAATAATTCGTAGGCATATATTGCAAAAAAAGTTAACAGTTGTTTTTCAAAAAATATATTTCTACATGTTTCTCTATATTTAAGGTTAAATATGAGACGAATTATTCGTTTTTGTAGTATAAATATTCTGTTATTATCAGTGGAACGACCCCAATTTATTATTCCATATTTTATTTGTGAATATACGAAAGCATAATACACACAGATTAGGCTGTCTTGATCAAAATAATTTTTTAAAAGTTTTAATTGAAAGTAAGACCTGCTCAATTTTTTAGATAATATATTTATGTGATCTAGCCATTTTAAATTTTCGTCAATATGTAAACCCAAAAATCTGATGATGGCACTTTTATTTATATTGGTAATATAACTTATATCAGTATGTATAGATGGTTTGATTTTAAATTGTAAATAATTTGTTTTCTCGAGATTAATTATCAACTGATTTTTAAAACACCAGGAAGATATTTGACTGATGACATTGTTTGCCTTCTGCTGGGCTTCGTAATATGAGGAGGCTGCTATTAACACTGTGATATCATCAGCGTACATAATAAGTTTACCTGTATCTATATGTTCAGCTAAGTCATTTGTGTAACAAATGAAGAGTAAAGGGCCTAAATTACTCCCTTGAGGAATACCTATTGTTAAATTTTGTATTTCAGATTTGGATTCATCGATACTCACAAACATTGAACGATTCTCTAAATAGTTTTTTATTATACAATTTGACAAACCTCTAATTCCCATTCTATTTAGCTTCTGTAACAGATACTGATGATTCACAGTGTCAAAAGCAGCACTCAGGTCAAAAAACAAACCTAAAACAAATTTGCCATCATCTAGACTCTTAGCCACATATTGATGTAATTCAAAGCATGCAGTTGTAGTTGATACATTTGATCTAAAGCCGTGCTGAGCCTTATCAAAACTAGCAGTTTTTTCTAGAAAAGTACTTAATCTAAGACATAATATTTTTTCAATATATTTAGCAAAAGTAGATAAAACTGATATAGGTCTATAATTTTTTATATTTTCTTTATTATCCTTTTTATGCAAAGGTTTTATTTTAGCTAGTTTTAGATGGTCTGGAAAAAAACCTGTCTCAAAAATTTTATTAACAATGTAGGTAAGTACATCTACTAGTTCTGATAGGCATTGTTTCAAAATAATAATCGGAACGTTATCAAAGCCTGTTGACATTTTATTTTTAAATGAATTTATAACTTTCATTACTTCATTTGCATTTGTGGGATGCAAGAACATAGTAAGATCGTTATATTTTGAAGGTACCGTACATTGGCAGGAAATATTATTTTTAAAATGAAGGGCAATTTTCTCTTTGACAGAATTCTTGAAGAAATCTGCAAAAATATTTACTATTATGTCTAAATTATCATTTACTTTATTATCGTGCAATATTGTTATTTTTTGGTTCAAAATTTGCTTTCTATTTAATGACTTGTTAATATTTGACCACAGCTGTTTAGTATCGTTTGTGGAATTAGCAACATTAGCCTTTACAAAATTTGATTTAGCTTTTTCAATGTTCTTTTTGTGTTTTGTTTTTAGGTTAGAATATAACTGTGCTAATTCTATACAAGTATCTTTAAATTTAAATAATTCTCTCAGTTGACTTCCCTGGTTTATAATTTCTTTCGTAACCCAGCTTTTAATTTTTTTCTGATTTCTTTTTTTAAAACTTTTTATTGGAAAACTAACATCAAAACAGTAATTAAAGTTTTCACAAAAAATATAAAAGATTTCGTTTACATTTTCTACGGCAAATAAATCTGACCAGTTCACTTTTGACAACATAAAGATCATTTCTTGCATATTCATTCGCGAATATTGTCTCCTTCTAACACATAACTAATTGACCGGTATCGATTGAGTTTTCCATAATATTAAACATAAGCAACTGCGCCTTATGATCCGATAGGCACGTGTCTATGGTTCTATTTTGTAAATATTCAAAATCATAGTTGGTAATAAAATAATCCAAACATGATGCAGAGGTGGCGGTTACTCTACTTGCTTCATTATTGCTATTTATGATATCAACACCATACGAATTTAAGATGTCTAGGAATTCACGTTTTTGGTAACTATCTATTAAAATATTTATATTATAGTCTCCACATAACACTACTTTATTTTTTTCAGGTTTGATATGATCGAATACTTGACAAAGTTTTTTAATAAACAATGAAAAATCTCCATTTGGAGAACGATAAACAGTAATCAAATACATTCTTTTTAGTTTGTCACTTTGTATGGTAATTCCTGCGCACTCAAACGATTTCTCTACACAAAAAATGTCTAGATTAAGTTCACTAATGTTAAAAATTAAATTTTCTTTAACATAAATTGCCACTCCACCATTTTTGTAATCCATACGACAAAAACTGGTGATAAGTTTGTAGCCAAATAAAATTATAGCATCTATGGACTCTTTACTTTGCCAATGCTCAGTAACACATAGCACATGAATGATTTCTGTATTTAGCATCACTTCCAATAAATTCACCTTATTATTAATGCATTGGATGTTTTGGTGTAAAATACTTAGCATTTGATTTTTTGTTTGTAATTTTTTATCATTAATTGTCTGGCTGTTGCCATTTGTTGTTATTGAATCGCTTCCGAAAAAAATCATATCGTTTTATTAATACACCTTTTGGCCAAAAATCTGGAGTATTCAAGGTTTCATGCAAAGAGAAGTCGGCTCCTATTTTAAAACAGTTTGATCCACTTCTGGTCTGCAATTGCTCGACAACAAAGTCTATATCGGGATATTTATTTTTTAAATATTTGTGAACAACATCTTTGTTTATGCCTTGTTGTACACGTCCTACGAAGAGCCAAGTTTTCTTGGACACTGCTAAGAAGTCTGTATTGGTAGTAGATGTTCCTACTATAACATTTCTTTTTTTACGCCTTTTTCTATTTTGTACTTCAACATACTCATCATCATCATTCTCATCTTCCTGAGTTGATTCTGATGATTGGGAGTGGTCGTCTATAATACTTGATTTTTCATTATTATTAATCATTATTGTTGTTGTTTCTTCATCTTGCTTTCTTGATGTTGATGCTTCTCCTTTTTGCTGTATTAGTGTTGTTGCAACTTCTTCTTTTATCTCATTTTGCTGATTTCCCTTTATTTGTAAATCTTTTCGAAATTTCTTATTTTGTTTATTTTTCACTGCTTGTGAATATTGCGTATTTTCAGTTTGTGACGCCACTGATTCAACCAGTACCCGTTCAGATTTCTCAAGTCTACTTGTTTGTAGTTCGTTCAATAAATTTTTATTAATTTCATTTAGCTCATCAATTTTTTTAATTAATGGCTCTATAACTACACCAATTGCATTTTTGATATTAACACTTAAAACTTCACTAAATTCTTCTGTTTCCACAATATCTTTAACAATTTCAGATAAATACATATCATCTAATTCCACTTTTTTACTTTCACTACGTAAACGCCTTCTTTCCTTGTCCGCCATCTTAAAAATATATAATATATAGTGAATGAGCGAAGCGAGTGAGTAATGTAATTATAATATTCAAGCGAACGAGCGAAGCGAGTGAGTAGTATATTGCACCCGGGCTTTCTTAGCACCCGGGCGAAGCCGGACAGGGCCGCTAGTTACTGATAAAATTGGAAAAATGCAATAAATCATAATTTTGCCACTAATGCTAGACGTCGCTCAGCTGCTGCATCGAAACTATTCAGTTTAGAGATAAAATGTATGACATATTTTGTAGAAAATTTAATGCAATTTTATTTTCATAAAAACATTTTTACCGTATGAGGCACCCGAAGCGAGAAATTACAAAGAAACTGTTTTTGTGTCATTTTTCCAATATGGCGACTCCGATTAAATTTTGCATTTCATTTAGGACATTGAAGTCTACAAACTTCCAAAGTTTCAAAACTTCCGCACTTATTTTGGAATTAGTATATACGAGTACAATTTTTTTCAATTTTTTGTCACCGACCAAATAAGCCTCAAAATATGATTACGGCGGGCTGCGATCTGTAAGAGTCAAGTTTTTGTACCTACAATGGTGTAATTTCAATTTGTAACAATTTCACAAAGACAAACGGTAAACTTTTAGTAATTAAAATGTCCACGGGCGACAGGACTATAACCCGACTTTTAACCCGACATCGCCGAGAATAAATTATTTTGTTAACGTGGTTTTGGCAATGCAATTTGAACTCTGATCTGTATGGAGACGAACGTAAGAATCCAGATTCTATCGTTGGTGGTCAATGGGTATTTGACACGTGCTGCTCGACTGAATGTTCGTACGATATTAGTTATGTAGACGTACAATATAGTTATGAACATAACCGTCGCTGCTTTTCGATGAGTACTGGTCTAGCCGACTAGCATCACACTTGTATGCAGTCGTACGAATATATTTAGTCATTAACATAACGTCGCTGCTTTTCGATAAGTACTGATCTGGTCGATCACTTCGATTGGACATGACGTGATGCTCGACATGCGTAATCGAACGGAAAAAAACGAAGCTATTAAATTTTCACTTTAATAAGGTATTACGCATGGCAATTTTCATCGCGTGTTTATTATGCCCAACGAATGTGTGCGTCTAATGTCTATCGAATAAAATTGTAAAACCTGAGAAAGATTGTTTGATTCTTTAAATCGCGTCTTTAATGAAATACTGAAAACGAATCGTTCAGTGTTTTTCAGATGCTAATTTGGTTCAAATTGACGTATATATTTTCGTTCTGTATAATAAAAAAATCCAGGCAAGTACCTACCCTATTAAACTAAAAAAATCCTTATTTCGACTAGTGCAGATAGTCAAGGATGACTTATGGTGTCAACATACATTTCGGACATTCACAGTAACATATACAGTAAATACGTACAAACAATGTACTCCAGTGCACTGGCCACTGACTATTTTGCTAATAGATATGGTAAATAATCTTTTAGCATAGAAGTGTAATTATGGATTTTTTAATATTTTCACTGCATACTTTTATGTAAATATATATACACATCAAGTATAAATAGTCTATATGCAGGTATTTTGTAAATAAATGCATATATAGAATAATATATAGATACAGAAATATACATTCGAACACAAAAGTTACGGACTTTATTTAAAATTAAAAAGTAAAAATTATATATCTTCTAGTTTTTAAATCTAATTCTTTCAAATGTAACCGAAAGATTTCTAATTTTAAAGTTAAATATCCGTAAATTATTCAAAATTTAAACAACCGTTTCACTAGGCTGAGATTCAGAATAGTAAGTATAAAAATATAATTACCTAACGTGTGTTTGTAAATATAATGCATGAATATAGTTGCAAGTTGCAACTTTATTAAGCAATTTAATCATAGAAACTAAAAACAATTAATGTAAAATTAAAGCTACTAGGGCGGGATACAGGTTTGTCACAATATATTAAAAGGTACACTATTCCACCGTAAATTCCACTAACTTTTTAATTTTGACAAGCTTTTATGCAAGTCAATTTTGAATGACTTCCACATATTCGATCGATTTAAAATTTTGTACACATTACGTATTCTCGATGACAATATACGTACGAGTCATTCGTTTTTAGAATTAAATAATCAATTAATTTTAATAAATTAATGTTTTAATAAACATTTTGAAAGACAAAATAAAATATGAGTAAAAAAAACTTGTTTAAGACAAGCTTTCATTGAAAAGTACTAAAAAGGAAAAATAATTATAAAACCGTGGGTCGTGACTTATAAACTATCATAGAGTTTACAACCCACGCTTTTATCGATATTTATGAACCTAAATTACTAAAAGTAATTTTTTCCTTTTTAGTACATTTCTATAAAAGCTTGTCTTTATTTTTTAATATTTCAGAACTTTTTACGAATTATACGAATAACATAAACTAACATTAGTTTTGAAACTTTTATTTCTGGTCTACAGGAGGGGAGGCCGGAGGTGTTTAAGTATCTAATCTGATTAATGTATTAATAATTTGTCATAAAATAGATGTAAAAGAAATTCTATCAACTTTAAACTTTCTCTTGTTGTGGGACTTTTGGCAAACTTTTTTTATCTTAAGAGTACAAAAAAAAATCAACAAAGAAATAATATATATTCATCATTGGCTATGTGACACGTACTCAAAGTCTTTTTGCTATAATTTTGTCATTAATAGTGAATTGTATAGACGTTTGACAATAATTTTGTTGAGCCCTCATCGCTGTTGATTTCAGATTAAATCAATACAAAACGTCATCAATTTTTATGAGATTCATTGGGCCCAAGTATTTAAAAAACATTTTTTGATACCTTAATATTTTGCAACTGATTTATTGTGGAACATATTTTTTACGAGAATGTGTCTGGCACACGCTGTTTGCACAACAGATCAAAGGATTCACCAATACATCATGCACAGAATGTTTCAGAAATTTGCTGAATTTACTCCTTTTAGTGAAGTAATTTTTAATTACAAAACCTATAAAGCGATTTAAAAAAAATGAAATTGTGAAACAACATTTTACATTTTTTTTTGTGGAAGTAAACTCATGGGCAAAATAATTGTATTCAAAGCAAATATTAAATTAAACAAATTTTTTTCATTCATTTTATAATATATTATATACCTACCTCTGTCGCAACAGGGACGTAGCCAGATATTGAAATTGAGTGGTGCAAATTTTTTTTTTACGAGGAATTTTTTTGAGAGATAAAGAGATTATAAACGCTAAACAGCGGAGGTCATGAGCGTCGAGTTTATTTGGTCTAAAGTTCCAAACCATATAATATTTGATGTCATTTATCGATTTAAATATTTCGTCAATGAAACAACAGCAATTTGAAACATTACTAATACATTCTTGGTGGGTGCAAACGTATCCCACAGTTTTAAGCATATACTTTGTTAGATTATACTTTACAGAACATGCACCTTCAATAATATTTATTGATTCAGGTTGTTAAGATTAAAAAAGTTCTTGAAAAATAAGTCAAAACATACGACGCAAGTTTTACTTAAATATGTATGGCGAATCGATAACCTATACATTTTACGTCTTTTTACGGTTCCGTACCTCCGAAGTCCGAACGGAACCCTATTATTGGGTCTACGATGTTCGATCACAAGGCTTTATTTTACAAACGTTTTAAGAGGTAGCTAGTTAACATTTTGTGTGTGTTGTTGTGGCATGAATCCTGACAAATATTAATTAGAATTAAATAATCAGTTAATTTTAATAAATTAGTGTTTTTATTTTACCACGATACTGACTCCAGCCTGTACTTCTATACTGTACTATAGGTATAGAGCTATACGAAATGAGCCGGTCGAACGATGGTGTTAAACATCGTTCGGCTAGCTCAGTGGTAGAGTGTTAGCCAGAAGATCTAAAGGTACCCGATTCATACCCGGGTTTCGAATCGCAATATTTTTGTTTCTTTTTTAATCATCGAATATTCTGTTAATATATTTTTTTTACTCTAAAAATTTATTTAATTAGATTTGATACGGAAAAATTTCGAAACACTAAAAAGAAAAAAATGAAATATAAGTAAAAAAAAACTTTATTAACATGCCTAAATAAAAAAAATCTGTTAATTTTTTATCCCTACTTAACTAAATAATTTTATTATTGTACGGAACCCTCGGTGCGCGAGTCTGACTCGCACTTGACCGTTTTGAAATGTGAAATATTTTTTTTGTATATTCACAGACAAAGCCTTAAGAAGTAATTTACTATAGTTTAATTAAATTGACTAATAAATGAACTATAAATTATTAAATTTAATCACAGCATCGTTAATTTTCTTCTTCATACAATTTGATATGAATACATTAATTTTTATATAACAATCTTAATTAAAATTCTTGAAAAAAAACGCTTTTATTAAAAAATGCAGCGTTGAGAATTTTCATTTATATTACCTTAAAAATTGTAATTTAGATTCATAACATTAAAAAAATGTCAATTTTATTTATTAATACTCATATCACCTCGGTTCTCAACCATGCAGAGCATGATCTACGGTTCTAATTTCATTCTTAATGAAAAAAGACATCGTGAATATTTGTTGAACTAATTTATGCGAAAATAAAATTAACCTTATAATATATATTTTTTTTCATATTATAAAAGTGTTATATATCTGTTATACTTCAGCCATCGAGAACATGCCGCGTTTATTGCTAACGTACGTTTGTCTGTTTTCAAGGTTACCAGCAGCCACGGTTACTTGGGCTTAGTGCCAATTCATATTTTCAGTTTGTTATTATTTTTTTTATTAATGCTGGAAGTTGGTTACCTTATTAAATTAAAATAATACAAATATCAATATACAAACAACAATTATTATAATAAGCATTATTATAATATTATACTACCTATAAATGTTAAAAATTTGTACACTTTAATTCCTAATGCAGTTTTTTGTTATTTTCTCAAAGGCCAGAGTATGTTTACTTTGAGAAAATAATTAAAATAAAAAGAATTTTATTGAAAAAATTTTTCACTTTTAAAAAAGAAAAAATGACAAATATTTAAAAAAAAATTATAAGACATCATCTTGTCAAAGAGTTTTTTTAATGAATGTAAAATGCATGAAAGTAAAGAATAAATAATTTTGTAGGAATATACACAGATTGTCGTGCGAAATATGCAAAATTCAGCTACAATCAAATTCAATATTCAAAATCGTGCATTTTATTAATATCTGCTTTTAAATACCAGTAAAATTTTTCAAATTATTTTACATTCATAAATAATTAATAGAGAATGTAGAACAAACCTTGAATTATTAAAGTGCAAAACAGAAATGAAATTGTACCGAAAGCTCAAAAATAAAATTAAAGATAAACGAATTTTATGAGTGTTATCGTTGTTCTTTTGAAAGAAGAATTTCTATCGTAATGGCTATTATTATTTTATTAGTTTGATTCTAAATTACAATAGAATAGAATTTTATTGAAAAGAAGTTCATCCAAAATTATTCATTCGTATATTACGTAGAATAATTAAAATGTGTGTGTGTGTGTGTATGATAAAATAAGATATCTTTGGAATGAAATGATCGATTTGTACGTTCAATACGGCGATCGAAAGGGTTTATCAAGAATTAAATCTGATTAAATTTTGAACCCAATTGCACGAGTGATTTGAGAGTTAATCGTCAAAAACGTAAAAAAATATTTTATTTTTATTTTTATATTTTGAATAACTTAAAAACCATGCTTGCGATTGGGCTCAAAATTTAATCAGACCTAAGTCGTGAATGGCTCTTTCAATTGCCGTAAGATTCATCAAAATCGGTCAATTGGTTCACGAGATATCGCACGACAATTTTTTTTTAAATTAAATTTTGTTTTCTCATATTTAATAAAGAAAATAATTAATATTTAGTAGATTTCGTGTCCATATTTATATAAGTAATGTAGTAAATGTTTATATAATAATGTAGTAAAGTTACTAGGGTTAGTAAATTAATTTTAATATCTAACAATTTTTGTTAACTTGTTTATAATTTTTTACTGCTATAGTATAAAGTACTTGAAAAAGTTTAAATCACTAAACGAAACGTCGTTCTATTGAAAAAACTATCTGTTTTATTATTTACTGTCCACATACCTGCGAATTTACTACATTAATGAAAATATTAGCTCAAAAATATTATTTTGTACGTTTTTTTTTATTAAGTAATTAGATTCATAACTAATATTTTTGAGCTCGAATATAAATAATAACGTTTCCGAGCTCTTTTAGCTCGAAAACAGCGGGAAGCTTTCGGGTTGGTCCGCAGGATCAACCGGTTTCCATATTTTTAAGCATGAAAATAAAAAGTGTTAAATACACAATAATTTAACAATAATTAGCTTTTAGATTTTAGCTTGAAATTTGTTTCAAATATATTTTTTAAAACCAACTTCCCTCATACGTGCATATTAAATATACTTTTACGTGTGTTATACAGTTCCTTTGAATAAATAATAATTTTTATTAATGGGGTGCTTGTACCGGAAATATGGCCACACAAATACAAAGTCTAGAGACAAAAAGAACATAAGAGAAAGGATATTATAGAAGTGCTGTTAAGTAATATTATAGACACATTGTGAATATTGTGTACGCTTATTAAATTATTGATAACATTATTTTATAAAGGTGTGTCTGTGGTCGGTGTAACATCTTTTGTATTTTAGTCTTTAGCCCGCTTTATACACGTGCTATAATGGCCGGATTAAAATCTACGTAACATAAGTTACGTAAGTATTGTAGACTTGTGCAAAACAGTTCCAAAAATGGAATGCACATAGAACGTTTCCTTTCAGTTACTGGCTGAAGGCTAAGCCAGGGCCAACAAAAAAAAAATAACAAGCTTTTATTAAAATGTACTAAAAAGAAAAAAAACAAGCCGTGAGGTGGGTCGTTTGTTAGGACTAAAGTGCGACCCTTGAGGTCCACACGATTAACTTCCCAGTTTGATAAATATTTAATAATAATAATTAAATTAGATATTACACAGAAAAGTAATCATTTTAATCATTAAAACATAATTATTATTTATTTTTAACAATAGTTAAAAAAAAAAACGGCTGAACCGATTTTTATAAAATTTATGTCGGATCAAAATGACGTTAACACGCCTCGATTGACACCCTTACGAAGTCAATATAATTTTTTATTCGCGAGATATTGTGTAAAATCTACTTTTTTGGAGGTTATTTGGTTAAGAAAAAAGAACGGCTGAACCGATTTTGAAAAAATTTCTTTCAGATCATATTTACGTTAATACGCGTCGATTGGCACCCTAACGTAGTCGATATCATTTTTCATTCTCGAGATTTCGTCTTAGAAAGAAATGGACACATACATACGTACGTACGTATGTACGTACACACACACATACACACACACAGACATCTTTCTAAAAATAGTGTAAAAATAGTGTAGTGACCTTGAAATATAAAATTTTTTTTCCTTTTTGATTTCGATTTTCGGACCCATTACAATAACTTCCAATGGGAAGTTAAAAAAACATTTCCTATGTTGAGCGGAACAAGTTCGCGGAATGTAGGTATAATAAGAAATATTTCAATACTTATTTTTCTTTTTCTTTGGCGAAAGCGCCAGTCACGCACCGACGCACTTTTTCGGCAAAGGACAAACAAAATCACCGATGACGGCAATAGGGTCGTCTGCGTCCCGCGTATCAAAATTTAATAATTTTGAGCAGTGTATGTTATTCCTTATAATACATAAACAAATAATGTAAACCGAGTTTTTTGTTCTTATATAGGTACTTCCTCTTAATTGCAAACAAGAATTTAAAAAATGTGTTCATTTCATACAGATGAGCTTAGCCGCCATATTATGATGACGTAAAATTCAGTGCAATGAAGTCAGACATACGTCCATGCATAAAGAGAGGTGAGGTATGTCTATGGAAAGAGACGAATACTTCCTCGTCAGTCGTAACTCGTGAAGAACTTAACCTAAGTTCTAATTGTCGGCCTGTCAACTGTACATAAACAAATCAATGTAAATTATATTCTCTCCATAATCTCTCTTTATCTATGGATCAGTGGGCGTGATTCAATTACAGCAGCCAATCAGAGAAGGCTGGCTGTGAATGCAGACGTATTCCGTGGCGGTATAATTCTATATTTAAAATTACATTGAAACATACGCACTTTTAGGGATTTTTTCTTGTAAAAAAACTTCTAAAAAATTCTTAAAGAAATTGTTTCATTATCTATTTGTAACGTAGACTTCAACCCTAAAAAAATGTGGGGCGATTCTATTACCAACATTTTTTAAATATTGGTGATTACATCTAATTATTGTAGGCTTTTTTATTATGTATTTGACTTGCATTTGACTGGTACACCGTGTAGCCAATACAAATAAATTTATTATTATTAGAACTCGTGATCAAATCGGAACTATAAAGTTCTTTAAAAAGAAAAAAAAATGTGAGCCGTCGCGGGACGCCTGGCAGATGTGAAACATTTTTATAGCTTTACGCACAACTAATTGATATGCTGACGTATATACAGCTCTGTAACACCGTGTGTGTGCACGGCTAGCCAATGCCGCAGTTGTGGTGAGAACAGCAGCGAAAGAGAACATTTCGTTGCATTATTTCGTTGCATATTTCCCCTCACGCGGCTGTTCACAGCCCGACATAAGATGTTTCACATCAAAAATCTTCCTTGTACCAGTGGGTTTCTACATTTTTGTTTTCTTCCTTGTATGACCAGACTATCGAGTATGTTACAGTGCAACATTGTCACTATTATGAATGCAGCTTTACCGCTGTCATACGTACATTACAATAGGTTAATGTGTATGTGCAACGCATTCTTTAATATGTTCGGATGGGGCAAGAACCGCTAATATGCTTCTCAATGCCTCACACGCCCATATCAATGCATGTTTAAATTATATATAAATAACATATGATTTGTGCCATTGTCTTCTGATGAATTACGTTATTGTACACATAATTTGTTGGCTTATTATTCATAAACTCGTGCGACCATGTCTACTATTATTAAACTTCATTGTACACTATTAATTTATTTTTATCATTGTTTCTATTCTTTATTAATGTACGACATTATTTTCGGAGATGTATTCCATTTTTCTTTGAAGCATCGCGCTGAGTACCTACATATAGGTACATAAAAATTATTTTTATACTACGTTCCACATAAGATCATGACTAACATGCATTTTGTTTCTTTTTCCACGCCAACAAATATACGCTTATATGAGTAAAGACAGTTCTCGACTTAGTATAGCCCAGTAAATGAAAGGAAAAAATCACCCAATGTCGCAACTAATTCCCATAGAGCTGGATTTTTTACAGATGGTAGAATACCTTTAGACATGTATTTGTACAAAAGTCCCCGGTTATCCCTCCTGTGCCTCCCCCGCCACCCCCTCTTGAATATTTGCATGTCATATTTTGCTGAGCCCGTTTTGAAATATCTCAGAAAAGGCCGACATAAGCGATTCTTCCATTATGTAATGTTTTGAAGAGGATTACATTTTATACAATTTTTGTCCCCACAAATTTTTTGTGGTACTAATGGAAAGCGCGCGGCAGCTTCTTGAAAATCACGCGCTTTTTGTAACCTTCGTAACTATTGGTTAAAACGTAATGTTCTTTTCAATAGCTTTATGTATTGCGTTCTTCTTCGAATTTTAAATTGAAAATACATATGTTCATGAAGCAAGGAACGCCCTAAATCGTGCTTTTTGTTCCATATCCGCGATATCTTTAAAAATTGGGAAGTTATATGCAGTCAAATTTGAAATCATCACAGAGTTTTACGTGTTTTTTATTACGAGTTACGAGTACCTTCTACACCGAAAAAAGGAAAAAATTCGTCTAGGTATCCATAGAAAATTTAATGCTCTATAAACGATGCTTTTTTCCTTATCTCGATAACTTAAAAAATGTTCAAGTTATGAGCATTTAAGTTCATTTAAAAATTAGTTTTTTCTTCTATTTGGCAATTTTTCATTCAATTCGCTTGAACTTAAATGCTTATAATTTAAGAAAGTTATCGGGATAGGACAAAAAACTTCATTTAGGGCAATAAATTTCCTCTGGGTTCCTAGACGGATTTTTTTTATTCGGTATGGAAGCCACTCGTAACTCTTGTGAATTACCACTCCTTTGCGTCGCGCAGTCGGGTAAAAAACACGTAAAACTCTATGATGATTTCAAATTTGACTGCACATAACTTCTCAATTTTTACAGATATCGATAAAGGGACAAAAATCACGCTTTAGAGCGTTCTTTGCTTTATCAACATGTGGATTTTCAATTTAAAATTCTATGAAGAACACAATAAATAAAGCTATTGAAAAGGACATTACGTTCTAACAATTGGTTTCCAAGGCTACAAAAAGCGCGTGTTTTTCAAGAAGCTGTAACGCGCTTACTATTCGTACAACAGAAAATTTGTGGGAATGAAAATTGTAGGAAATGTAATCCTATTTAAAACATTCCATAATGAAAGAATCGCTAAGTCGACCGTTTCTGAGATATTTCGAAACAGGCTCAGCAAAAAGTGATACAAATATTCAATAGGGGGTGGCGGGGGAAGTACAGGGGGGATAAAACTTAAAGGTGTTCTATACCATCTGTAAAAAAAATCCATCTATGGGAATTAGTTGCGACATAAAACCTTAATTGACTGGGCTAGTAAGTGAACGCTGCCCTGAGACTCCTCACCTAAGTCGAATTTTAGCGTAGAAAGTCGTACCAGAAACCAAGCATAAATCCACTTTCAAAAGTATAGACTTTGATGATCAAAATGTGATTAATGCCGATTTAAACACGTTTATTTACTGACCCAGTTCTCTATTTTTCAAAGAAACAGCACTGTTAAGTGTTACGCCACATGTCTCAACTGTCTCAACACGAGCGAATTGTGACCGAAGAGACGAACGAAATTTATTCACCAATTTAAATAGACTCGAAAGTCGAAATGGTGCAATTTCCCAAGGGACACTCACCGTTTTTCCAAGTTTAAATTTACATTTTAATTGTATATATACTATACGTTGGTTGAATGAATTTCGTTTCAATCGTCATTCGTGCACTCGTGAGCACGATGCCTCGAGGCATTTGATTTATGGGTACTCTCTTTTTTCATTGTTGCGAAAAATAAACTCCGAGAACAGAAGCCCCTAGGCCCTGGGGGGTTAAAAAAAGTTTAAATTTTGAATGTATGTAGAAACGAAACGTTTTATGCATATTTAGTTAAACAAATTCGTGTAAAAAATCTATTTCAATTTTATTTATTGTAGATTATAGACGCGTCGACATCTAAGGTCATTAGCGTCTTTCAACTACACTAAATAACAACTTTCTTAAAACTAAATAATATCACAAAACACCCATGAGCGCAGGTGGGATTCAAACCCACGACAATTTAGTCTAGAGACTGCGGAACCAAATACGCTATCTACTAGGCTACGCTGCCCTCAATAATATATTTCAAAATTTCAGATGAATCGGATATGTGGAAGTGGTTTAAAATTAGTTTGCAAGATTTGACCTATACTGACTGACAAACAAACAAACATGTGAAGTTGAATGGAAGTTTATAAAATACGAAAAATCCGACATATAAGCCAAAGCTATGTGCATACGCAAATTGCAGTCCAAGCTTTATTTACGAATGTCAATATTTACGCTATTACAGTCACAATATATTATGCCTAGCTATTACACTTGTGTACGTCTATATGTACATAGTACATACCCTTTGGTTGCACCTATAACAGTTTATGATGTCTGCGAAACGCAGTGGTGTACGTGAAAAATATAAGGAAGTTAAATATTTATTTTACCTAAATGCAGCTGGCTGATTCCTCAGATGCAGAGCGTTGTTGAGCGTCTGTAATCCATAATATCTATCAGATGCAAAGATCCGGACCAAATGGTCGATTCAAAATGTCCAGAACTACATCACAAAAACCATATTGCATCACTGCACTGATAAATCCACTACCAGAACTATGGATTTATATTTAACACAAACGTAAATTCTTTAGGAACGGTGACAGTTCTTTACACTTTAACGCAAGATTAGTCAATAAAATAGTTCAATTAAATTTTCATCGAGTATCCAAAAAGGTGTAATAAATTGGATAAAATTATAATGGTCAAACCTTTCAATACAGCGAAGATAACACGAAACAATCATTACAATAATTAATAGCATATTTTTTGTTGACATAATAATTATTACCGTATTTGGCACGTAAACACGACGTATTATCAATCCACAAAATATTTCGAGACCGAGTTACCGAACTCAAAAATTAGCTAAAGTCGTCCGCCAAACACGACTGTGTATAAAAACTACAATTCATTTTTAGGACGTCTCAACAAAATTCCATGACGTAATTATCAATGTGAGCGAACAGGAATTTTCAAAACTGTATACGAACATTATACAATTTACTTTTTACATAAATGCACCGTACGGCGTACATACAAACATCTATCGGACAATAGAATAAATGTTAGTGTATCTTTTAACCAGTAATAATATATGTACTTGATTTATTTCAGTTTTATATATTTATAATTACTAGTCTTACCCGCGGATTTACATTTATTAATGCCAATTTTGACAGAAAGCGTATCTTACCCGAGCGTAGCCGGTTAAAACGTACCCTAAGTCTTTTTTTTGGGTATAGGGATGACAGTGTGCAAAGTTTAATTAAAAAATTAAAATCGTCCAGTTTTTTCCAAGTGATGCTGGTACAAAGCAGACGGACAGTTACAAATTTTGGACTTGTCTGTCTACGTCATATAATGTAGCTATAAAAACCTTTAAAACCTTCAAGAAAACGAAATTACAGACAGTGATCTCGTTAATATCAATATACATATTATAAAACAAAGTCCTCCGCCGCGTCTGTCTGTCTCTCTGTCTGTGCCCGAGTTTCTCCGTAACTACTGAACGAATTTTGTTCCGGTTTTCACGATTAGATAGATTGGCTCACGAGGAAGGGTTAGATGTACCTATAATTGAAACTGGCCGGCCCAGATTCGCGCGAGTAAAAATCAATCCGTAATCTCAGAAGACCGATTTCTCTGTAACTATAGGTACTGAACGTATTTTATTCTGGTTTTCACGATTAGTTAGATTGATTCACGAGGAAGGTTTAGATGTATAATTGAAACTGGGCGGTCCGGCTTCGCCCGGGTGAAAAATTGGGAGTAATCTCAGAAGACCGGTTTCAAAATGTTTACTGTTCGATATAGGTGATACTTTGCTTTAGGACATAGGCTATAATAATAATAATAGATATAATAATATAATAATAATAATAGATATAGGCTATACTGTTTGATTGGTGAAAATCATAGCATCCGGGTGAAGCCTGATCGGGCCGTTTATAGTCTTAGATAATACTGATTAGGTACCCTAATGTTTGCTCCGCCACTGAATATTGAATATGAACATCTCTATGACAAGTAGAGCTATTCAACCATATTGCTATTGCACTAGCAATTACAGTAGCTGACTTGTCAAAACATAATATAGAAACACCAGCAGATTCACTCGACTGTCTGCATTTTGAAGTTTGCCTATCAATTTCTAAGATCTTGAACAAAGCTGTGTTAAGCGCGCGCTGTAATCCGTCCCTATTTTTACTTATATCGCCCGAGTAGATTTTGGTTTGGCAACAAAATAATCAAAAGCAATAAATTTCTCAAACACTTTGCTCGTATAGTTAAGTCAGCGTATATCAATTAGTGATGAGCAAATCAAGACCAAGACCAAGACTTGGACAGTCTTGGTCTTGCTGATTCAGTCTTGGTCTTGGTCTTGCGTATCAAGTCTTGGTCTTGCTCATTTTATCTATCTTTTTTTTAGTTTTTTACTTCGGAAGATCATAGTTATAAATTAAAAATAATTCACAATCTATTATTAACTAACAAAATACTTTATTTTATTAAAATGTTAAAAAATATCAAAATTACATCATTTTTTAATTATTATGTTCTACTATATAGTCTTGTGTATTTGTGTATAGTCTTGTGTATTTGTGTATAGTCTTGTGTATTTGTGTATAGTCTTGTGTATTTGTGTATTTGCATATTCGGTCTTGGTATTGGTCTTGTTCTTGTTCATTCGGTCTTGGTCTTGGTCTTGCTAGTCTAATGATAGTCTTGGTCTTGGTCTTGTTTTTTCGCAAGACCAAGACCAAGACCAATTTTGCTCATCACTAATATCAATTTAGCTCAGAAATCGCTTGCGAGATCCTCGACTTGTTTTTACATAATAGTTTTCACTTACTGACTGATCATCCTTCTTTTGTCTTAGCGCAATAATATATATGTTACCCGGGAAGAAGTAGGATTTAGTGAAATATTTTTTAGTGGTTCCTGAGATTATTTGCGACAAACAAACATTACACACTTTTACATCTTTCTAATATTAGTAGTACAGATTTTAAAAAAGTAGACCATGTCAAGAACGATCTTGTATTATTATAATATTATGAATAATAAAAGAAAATAGCTGTTAAATTTTTGTGATTTTTATAAGATTTTTCATTAGAGCACTTAAATCACTTTTCGTTTCAATCGAGCGTTCAAATGACACAGATTTACGTAAATTATATATAAATGTTTAAAAATCATAGAAACACACAGAAAATTCAATAAAGAAAAAATTGATATGGATGAAAAAACGAAAAAAAGTTCAGCGAAAAAATATATGCCTGGCGTAAAAAATAAAACGTTTATTATAGAAAAGAGAAAAAGATGAAGTGAAAAAAAACATTAATTTAAATTAATATGGTTTTATGCTAGTATAACCCCAAAGAAGAAGACCAAAACCGTATTATATGGGCTAATAAAAACTGTTTTATGGCGGGATACCTACAGTGTCGGAGCGCTAAAGCTATATTATATGGAATTCACACATAACCAGATCTCTGTACCAGGCTGCTGGCTCTCATTCATTTCATTACTTTTTACTGTACTTACACCTACACGTCTTACACTGCTGTATGTTTAATAAGAAGTATTAGAAATGCCTTGTGTTCGTCTTGTGACTTCATGTGTTGTTAACACGACGCGTTTCAGCAACAAGTTGCCATCTTCAGATGTGGTTAATTTCTTATATTATAAAACACACATTGAGTATTCGTAACACGTGTTACGAATACTCAATGTGTGTTTTATAATATAAAAAATTAACCACACCTGAAGATGGCAACTCGTTGCTGAAACGCGTCGTGTTAACAACACATGAAGTCACAAGACGGACACAAGGCATTTCTAATACTTTTTATTAACAAGACGAACACAAGGTATTTCTAATATTTCTTATTATTCATATAGTGACTTGGAGACCTAACACTCTAAAAATGTATGCTATATGTTGCT
The DNA here is from genome assembly GCA_039654895.1 of Mongoloraphidia duomilia. NCBI lineage: Eukaryota > Metazoa > Arthropoda > Insecta > Raphidioptera > Raphidiidae > Mongoloraphidia > Mongoloraphidia duomilia. The sequence continues at coordinate 22,845,822 of CM077522.1, read as the reverse complement.
TACTAGTAATGTCAAATACGATTTACTTTTGAGTATTGGGAGTAATCGGTACTTTTGCTTCGAGTAATCATTCCTTTCTGTACTTACCAGGATTTCTGATATTTCGACGTTTTCAATTTCTCAAGACTAGAGAATTCCTGTATGTCTGTTCCCGGGAAGATAAAGTATTTAAAAGCAATCAAAGGCAATGTAACCTAAATAACATATTTTATTTTTAAAATAAGCCGCGGCGGAGAAAGGAATACAAACAAACGAGCATACGTTTAAAAAATGTCTCGATTTCTTGACGGTTTTTTTCCCGGGACCCAATTTCACAAATTTTCCGGGAAAAATCTTCTTCTTCTACTACTTCCCTATAATCATGACGTTAACGCGTCGTTAGGGGGTCACCGGGGAACTACTTTTTGTGTTTGTCTCTGTGCCCAGCTACTCAGAAGCTGACTTACTGTTTCTCCCGGCACGTCGCAACCTGCTTCACAACCTCCTCCCGGTAAATCAAATCGAGAATTCCCGGACAGAAACCTCAGTCGTTACCGATTACCAGTATTTGTATTCTACATTTCGGTGGCTATACAGTATACACCTCGGTATACACGCAACATGCTGTAAATAAACTTGCACCGTTGAGATTTGACAGCCGAGGGATCGTACTGTTGTCTGTTAATATTTACATTTCATCGAAGAACCTTTAAGGAAAAGGACTACAGCTCAGTAGGAACAATTTAAGAATGGTGACAGGGCTATTAACAGGACACTGTAATCTTAATAAACACCTGCACAGGTTGATAATTTCGAACAACGAAGTTTGCAGCCAGTCCAAAGAAGTGGAAGAAACCGCGCTGTTCACATAGGTACTCTGTCTCTATAAGTGCGAAGCTGTCGCACAGACAAGGTACAGGTATTTTGGATCAACATCAATGTTACCAAAGGATTTTACAGACATCAGTTTAAGTAAGATACTAATAACTAGACTGATGGAACGTTAGGGGAGCACAATTGACCTTATTAGTCACAGTGTACACATTCTGGCCCCTGTCATTTTTAAGATTCTGTACCAGTAAGGAAGTATTGTTGTGCCAACGATGTCTATCTATCCGTCTTCTGTCACAGGCCTCTAACTTCTAAACGAAATGAGAAAGAAACTTGAAATTTACACATAATATGTATTACTACGGCCTAAAGACGGAGAGAATAACAACCGATTAAAAAGGTTAATTTAAGGGGGGGGGCACACATACATGCAAACAGGGGTAAACACATTTTTTTGTACCTATTCTTGTGGGGTATCGTTGAAAAGGGCCTTTGAGTAGATTATGAATGTGTATATTTTATTTTTATTTATTTTATCAAAACTGTAAGTTTTAGAGACCGTCAAAGTTGCAATTTTGCTACCATTTGTTACCATAGGTCTATTTTAACAACGCCATTACCTATAAAGCTGTAATTCACGTCAATTTTCACTCATATATCCTCTAGTTAATCAACAAATACTAAAAACAGAAAAAAAGACAGCGCTCATACACGCAAACAGGGGACACATTTTTTTTGTACCTATTCTTGTGGGGTATCGTTGAAAAGGGCCTTTTGAATAGATTTTAAATGTGTTTTTATTTTATTTATTTTATTAAAATTGTAGGTTTAGCATAACTTACATAGTATGGAACCCTACTCTTTGTGTAGCTCGACACGCACTTGGCCGTTGTGTACGCCTTCTGGCCCCCGTCATTTTTTAATTCTAATAATTCTAGTATTCATATGCCATGATGCCGTGCACCAAAAGCGATTCCAACTATACGATAAATCAATATCAAGATCATGTCAGAATTAGTGTCGAAAGAGAACTGATATTGCAACTATATTCGACCACTACTAATCGGAGTAACGAATATAGTCGGGCCGCTTAACAGATGGTACGATCACGTGAAAAGTACATGAATAGCTTGCGTCGCAGGCGTGGCCTTCGCATATAGTTTCGTTCCCGAACGTTCAAGCAAGCAATCAGGTATTTTGCACGCGGTGATCACGCAGTGACCATGCGTTTTCATTGCTCCATTTGTTAAGCGGCCCGACTATATTTCAATACGAATAATCGTACTTTTGGAATTTCTTGAATAATTATTACTGGGTAACGTATACTTAAATTATATTTTTTAAAGCCGCCAACAAGGACTACTTTGATTTTTTCCCAATTCCACTATAATTTCCTAATTTTTAAAAATGTGTACACTACTGCTGATTGGTGTTTATATAAATTCGACATACGAAAATGAGCATCATGTGACGTCATTTTAATAACACCAACCGAAAGTTTTACGACAATAAATAGTGCATTCATAAATAAAATTGTTGATTTTAAATACTTGCTTTTACCATACACCAGAGATAAGTAGGAAGATGTTTTTGACAGGATTATATGGTCGTAACTCATAATAAATTTTTTAATTTCCCTTAAGTTGTCTCCTTTCGTAGCTGTCGGTGTCCAGTAATAAAAATGTTATTGAGATACTTATATACAGAGTGTACATAAAGATCGTATACTATTACTATGCATGCACTGTGCACAAAATGATTAGAAATTATTCTGATAGCTAAAGCGTCATCATTTTGTTCAAGTTCCATGGCTATGGCTTTCTGTTTTTGAGGTAATTTTGACATTTTCATATCAAATTTCTGCCGTTACAAAGCATGCAAAATTAATTTTGTTTAATGATTTAGATGCAGAATTTTATGTTCTAAAACTATTATTTAAAGATATTTTTTCTAAAATAATTAGGAAAGCAGGAAATCGCGAAAGTTTGATTTTACGGGTTAAATCCCTATGTGCAGCAGTGACGGTCACCACCCTGTATAATATATAGATATTATAATCATAATAGGTATTATACTGTTACTAAACTCTGCAATGATTTTTGCTCACGTGCACGTCGTTTTTGACGAGAATCGTATTTGAACGAGAGTGTAGTCGGGTAAAAATACAATATACTTTAAGTCCTAAAGTTTAGCCCGCAACTTTCCAAAGGTTGCCTATACCTGATATAAATCATAACATTTCGAAATTTAAATCAGTACTCTACAATCCACTACATAATACGCATGTGCTTAATATTATACGTATTACGGATACTCAATGTGTAATTTAAAAAAAAAAAAACACACCTGAAGATAGCAACTCGTTGCTGAAACGCGTCGTGTTAAAACACAGGAAGTCACAAGACGGACATCAAAAAATACAAGGTATTTCTAATACTACATAATATTCATATAGTGACTTGGAGACCCAACACTCTAAAAATGTATAATATTAAAAATATTTGTATATGTGTTCCCCATTTGACAATCTATTTGAGAATCTGCAAGTCTGGCAGCCTTTCTCCCTGGCGTTTTGGGTTTTTATTGAGAGCGTTGTTAAATTTTGTCTCATTACAGCTTCGTTATTAGAAAATGACAAGGGTGCAGCCTGGTGTAATGGTTAGCGTATACTGGCTTTTGAATCAGACCGTCTTTGCGTGGGTTCGAATCCCACCTTAGCTCAGGGATGTTTTGTGACGTCGTTTTAATTTGATGAAAATTGCTATTTAAGACGCTAATAACCTTAGTTGTCGAACGTCTATAATCTATAATAAATAAAATAAAAAATGATAAAAATTAACAGCTCCGTTAATTTTAACATTTTCATACAATAATACAGCACAGAACATCTGTCAGTATTGAGGTAAGGCAGCTACTATTTGCAAGGGAGAACAAAGTGGCTGTTCTTTAGAACAAATATAAATTCCAATAAGGGATTTCTTGTTAGTTGCTCTTTTTCTTTTAACGCTTGTAAGAAAGTGTGCCGTGGAAGAATTCACACACATAGGTACCTATAGTATAGGGAACGTTTTACTTAGAAAGGCTAACCATTATGTGTTAAATTAAGACCTCTCGTCGACAAGGAAAACGTTCACAATGTTCACATTTGGGTCAAGTGAAGTCGTTTAACTATACAAGGCTGGGTGAGAAATATAAAATGTACTTATTCCACTTTCAGCCAATAACAATTACCGATGGTTCATGTTATTTGCACTAATTTATTTTAAGTAAACTTCCTGTAGGCAATTTTCAGCTAATAGCTGCAGAGTTTAGGATTCTTGTTACGTACCGTAATTAAATTAACCTGAAATACCGTCTTATTATAGTAGCTTGTGTATCTAGTTACATAATCACGTATATTACTGACGAGTAAGTGACAATAGTTAAAATGAGCAAAGCGAGTTCTAACATAATGCTATGCCAAACAGTTGGATTATATTTATTTTAATTTAGTTAAACGATTATATAATATCATTAAATATTCCAATTTTAATCGGAAAGCAATTTTTAATTATTTTTTTGCCATACCCACTGTAAAATAACTACTTTGCATGCATGGATTGGGTCAGTTACCAAGCGAGTGTATTGAAAATGTTTTCAAAACAAACTAGTGTGAAAAATAAACAGTTTCCATAATTATTTATGTTTATTTGCTGTGGTCCTCCCGCTATTACGTACTCATGACCTGCTATAAATGTGAAGTTGGCGATGCAAATGAACTGTCGAAAGGTTTTGAAAATACTGAAAATAAAGTGAACAGCAACTATTTTGTAGAGGATATGGCAAAAAATACCATTATTAGCTCGTGCGTAATGATATTATGACTCGTGTGACTGAAAATTCGCTGGCGCTCGTTTTATCATACTGTCACTACTGGTCAGTAATAGACCTCATTACGCATCTAGGAATACAATCTACTATTAAAACATATGTAGATACATATTAATATTGTATTGTCAAAAAATGCATTGTTATTATTTTACTGAACCCTAGAGCGCTAAAAGTAGAGAATATTTATGTTCGGAAACTTATTACACAAGTTCTTAGTTTATACGTACGTGAATTTTCAAGTTGGCTGTGTCTGCTAACATGTTATAAAGTGGAGAATTGGGAGTTAACAGATAGCTACAGATTAAGATATATAAGGTTCAGTAGCAGGCGACAGTTAATTCACAGATTGGTCGAATTTGATATGTGTGTGCATAATTTAACACTACGTATTGATTAGACAGTTATCAAAACTTTCAATTTATTACTTCTAAATCAGTTCTTTATCTCCAAAAAAAAAAATAACCAAAACCGTTTTAGCATGAATTACGTACTTCATGTGCTAAGGGTTCCGTAGGTACATCATTCGCTGTAGTTTTTCACAGAATATGTGTTATTATGGCGAATATCGTAACAAATATTTAAGAAAAAACAAAAAGTAATACCCTAGTCCGACTCGGACTTGGCCGGTTTTTTTGGATGTACATTTCGAAAGCAGTAGTTAACTGCTTAGTTTTTGCTGAAGATGGGAGCATAACTCTCAAAATGTATATTCAGCAATAAAATTCTTGTGGTTAAGAAGTGACTAAATTATTGTATTTTATTATATTATGATAAAATATATTTAATATTGGATAACTCGTTGATTATAGTGGATTATAATCAGTTCGAAATAAGCCAACAGCATAAAATCAATTAACTATATTATTCCATACCGAGGAATAATATAAAATACAAACTGGTTACCGAAGTATGGATATATTTTATGTGTTGAGATGTATATGCTGTAATTAATAAAGCTCCAAGCCCAGAAAATACATTCACCATATTACAACTATATTACTATAGAAGTGCTAAAAGTTTAAGATCATCGAATCTGGAAACGCTCATTAGAATTTTTATGTTGAACTCCCAAATTTATTTATTATAATTTAAAATTTATACATAATTTAAAATTCATGGTAATAAGTAATATATAAAAGTTTGATAATTTTTTATGTGAAATGCTTTAAAATTTACTTTTAAAGCAACAAGATTGGTGTAGAGATAGGATGCTAGGCTGACATGTAATCAAGATGTCGCGGTTGTATTCTTATCGACTACTTTAGACTTGAGTCGATATTTTTTATGTTTTTTTAATCACTCCAAACAAGAAATCGCTCTATCTTTCAATTTTTTTGACCTTATAATTGGCTCTTAAAGCCCCGTTTATAATTGCCGCAAAACGCAGAACGCAAGACTGATGCAGCGCCTCACGCTAAACGTAAAACGCAGATTGCGCAAGTTGATTCATGTCCAACTTTTATACTTCGTTAACATCGCGTGTGTTACGCCAGCCAATCAGAGGTAGCTCTACCCTCTCTCTTTTTTTTGTTATCCGAATTCCGCGCTCTCTGATTGGACAACGCAGGCAAAACGCACGTTTATTATAGACAGCTGTCGCAACGCCAACTTACATACTGCGTAAAATGATGCGTGTTGCGTATTTCTTGCGTTTTGCGATAATTATACGCGGCTTTAACAAAGAAACAGCGACTCGCGTTTTAAAAAGCCAGATTTAAATTTTATAGGTAGATACCGGATGTATTCGGTCAACTTATTTTATTTTTAATGGGTGATAGACGATAGTGTAGGTCCAAAGAAGACGATTAAAACACCTAAGTAAAAGTTGAATGATAAGAGAGGAAAATAATTAGGTATCCAAATTTATATTCTAATACTGAAATAGTTGAGATGATTATTTTTACTTAGGAATTTTCCCCCTTTTTACATTACATTGAGAGTCACTCTCCGAAAATTGTGTTGGGTTCTTCCGTGCCGCAACGCCTCTACAGTACAATAAAAATTATCCTGAATTTTCGAGACGTCTTCAGTGTACACAAATCAGTCTCTCTAGTGCCCTTGATGAAAATACTCGAAGCTATCCACGTAAAAAGACTTTACGTGTGATGTATTTCCACTCACCGGTCTCCTTCTTTCTTGTCTTCTTGGTATCTATACTAATATTATAAAGCTGAAGAGTTTGTTTGTTTGTTTGTTTGGTTGAACGCGCTAATCTCAGGAACTACCAGTCCGATTTGAAAAAAAATATTTTTGTTAGATAGCCCATTTATCGAGGAAGGCTATAGGCTATATAATATCACGCTACAACCAATAGGAGCGGAGCATCAATGAAAAATGTTGCAAAAACTGGAAAAATTATTCCTTTTCAGAGCTTCCGCTGCGTAAACGGTTAAAGTTACGCAAAAATCATGTATGACGGAATTATTCCCCTTTAAAAGTTCTAAAAAAAGTCCGCGACAGCATATGTCTATCTTTTAAAGTTGACTCACTACAACTTTTCTTATGGCAATCAAATTTGTTCGTAATTATAATATTCAAGCGAACGAGCGAAGCGAGTGAGTAATGTAATTATAATATTCAAGCAAACGAGCGAAGCGAGTGAGTAGTGTATTGCACCCGGGCTTTCTTAGCACCCGGGCGAAGCCAGACGGGGCCGCTAGTACTAAGTAAAATCAAACTTAGCTAGCCAAGCAGTAGCCAGGGGGGAATCACCGGGGTTCAAACTCTCCGAAATTTTTGTAGAGGTAAGAGTGAACACGTCGTTTATATACTAGATTTTTAAAAATCAATTACGGAACCCTGAAAACGGGATAGTAAGAATAGTCGGACTCACAGACTCCCTTCCCCCCAAGTTTTTTTCTGGCTAAGGCCTGTAAGTCAGCCTTAAATTCCGCGCGTGAATATGCATTCCGGTGCACACTGCTGACTGCACGCAGACAGTTGATGTATGCTGGGGATGATGCTGTGAAACAAAATATGTACCTACTTAATGCAACATAAAACTTGTGAATATGCATTTTCTTAATTAATTAAATTTTCTCTGTTGCACATCCATCCATTAATATTCATTACATATAATAAGTATCTGACTTTACTGCATATTAGAAACTCCATCGTTATGTTATAAAGCTTATATTTGCACAAATGTTTTTAATACGTCAATTTTTTATTAATTTTATAACTTTGAAAGAATATCTTTTCAAAATTTAGAAGTTTGTTTTAAATAAAACATCTATCAAATTCTTTATTATATTTCTGAAGAACAAGCTCGTTTCTTGTACGGTTTTGTTTAAGTAATGTAAAACAGCGCTTCCCAAACACTGTGTTGCGACATACTGATATGTTTACAAATATATAACAGGTGTGTTGTGAGAAACGTTACTATATCCACAACACGATTAAATAGCTAAATTTCAAATCTTCATAGTTTCCGGGCTTGTAGGCCGTGGTCCGATGGTATTTCTAGCTAACGTTCGTCTGCAACTGCGGTAGTGACCTCCTTGGCGGTTCACAGGTAAGTGTGTCAATACTGTCAACGACTGGTGTCCTCTAGTGATGGGCGATTACGAGATATTTTAGTCGATTGCCTCGATTGTTCAAACATCTCGATGACTCTCGATGGTTTTCACTTGGACTCGATTGTTGTTGTTTCATAGTTCACCGAGACCAAGTTGCATAGTACTCAATCGTACAGATGATGTACACTGTCGAGAGCCACATAATATATAATCGTTCATCACTCAACAACTGTTGTCGAGTCGATGGATGGTCGAGTGCTCTGAGACCGACTGAACAGTGTGAACAGTGAATCAACGATGAACGAGTAGCGTAAACGTCGGACTTCAATCGACTACCATATAACCTTGAATCGCGATTATATGTATTCTCATTCGCTGGCAAATAATCGACTTGAACAATCGAACATTTCGATTGTAAAATCAAACTCCGAGTCGATTGTGGACTCGATTGTTATTATCAACGATTGCAATTGTTTCGATTGTAAAAACATCTTACAATCGCCCATCACTAGTGTCCTCCCTTCTTTTATGCTAAGTGCCTGTGTGTTCTCTGTTCGGTCATAGTTCGTTCTTCTGTGATTGGTCAATTTGTGTTATGTGGAGTAGTGTACGTGAGTTCTTTGCTCGGTTGTATACCATCTTTGTGCGATTGGTCATTGGTTTTGTATGTCGGAGTGCTGGTGTCCAGGTTTTACTGAGATTCAGGTCTTCATCTTTTCGATTAAAATTCTGTTTGTGTTTTTGTATTTCTATGTCCTCCCTGTAAATGGTGGGTAATAAATTGATGTTCTGTCTATAACTTGGGTTTCTTCGAAGAGGATCTTGTGATTGTTCAGTCAATGTGCGTTCAAATATAGCAGATTTTTCTATTTATCCCAGTTTATAGCTTCTCTTGTGCTACAGCAGTTGTAGAACGTCAGGTAGAAAATCATTGGACCACGGCTTACAAATCCAGAAACTATGAAGATTTGGAACAACGCCGGCCGTGAAAGCTTACACACTTGGATTTGCTAAATTATCATTGGCGGCATGAAATACTGAACGACATAATGAGCTTCCAATATCTAATACAGTGGTCAGTGAAACTCTCAATTATTATTAACACCCCTCCTTAAAGACGCTTTTAAAATCGCTTAACTGAAATGTAATGTAATCCCTCTCCCTCCAACGTCACACTTTCTTACAGTAGACACTTCCACCGCTCGCCCGATCCATGAATACGTAGTTAATGAATAGAATCAAATCGGTTTTCACGTAAACTACCCTCGTACATTTTTCAAAATTGCATTATGCTAATTTTGTTGAATTGTATATTAATAAAAATAAAAATGACATTATAAATAAAACTATGGAAGCCCCGTAAATAGAATTAATGGCATTTCAATATGAATTGTTAAGTTTGAAACAAAAAGTTAATAAAAATTATGGTAAGAGGTTTCAGACACAAAGAACAATGTATTTTATACATAAAACATCGCTTTGCTTTCATATGACCTACTTAAAAACAAGGAAAAAACGTCGTTTTATTCACATTATAAATATATTATACTTTTTCTTAAAATATATCCGACTGAAAACTTTACAATAACTTTTTACTTAGCAGCTATGGGAACGAAGACTGGGTCAACCCAAGTTATAAATACCAATAAATCATTTCGTAAAGTACATAATATTATACGTACCTTCACATACACGTTGGCAGTTTTAATTTGTACTATAGCCTAGTTATTTAAAGATACGAAAAGTCTACATAACTTCGCAGCTATTTTCAATTAATTATGTAATAAACTAGCTCATAAACTTCGCTCACGTGAATGTCAATTTTATACCCGCATAATATCGTTTTTTAAACGTATGTCGTCTGTCGCGGTTTTATCCTACTTGTATAGAAAGAAACATTATAAATAACACGGGTTATTTTGATTAATGTAAAAGGAACATTTTTGTCAATTCATAATAACTGGGTTATTTTAACTGTTACTTGAAAAGTATATAGGTAAGATAATGGATAAAATATAGGTAAAATATAATTAATGATAAATACACGTTTTATTTTAATTTCAATATAACATTACATAATATGGCAAGTTTTGAAATCTTGATATATTAACAATTTAAACATTTTTATTTTTGTTGATTTTTTTAAAACTATATTTTACAGGACAGTTCTACAAAAAATACTAGTAACGCTGTAAATAATCCTCCTCCCAAAATCAGAAATGCCCCTTCTCGTCGCCATATAGAGTGCGTAGTTTAAAAGGTAAACCTGCTGCATGTACATTAAGTATTCCTAAATTATACGTCAAGATGACTTCCTTAAAGATATAAAACGTTGCTCGTCTTGTTTGAGGATCTATCAACAAATCTTTAACTATTGGTAGATACGTCTTAATCATAATTGTAGCACTGTCACGTTGATTTTTAATAATTTTTATTTTATCTCGTTCCAGTAAAGTTGTATTTATAACTCTATTCATTAATCCTTTTAATTTGCTATCATCAGTCTGACTTACTATCTTCCATTGAATTTCATGCATCACATTTTTGTAATCAGATTTTAGCAGTTCATCTATGTTTGACACTTGTGATTCGTAATAACATGGGTGAAAAAACTAAACAGTTTGCTCTGAAAACTTATGCTTAGATGCACACCGTAAAATATAAATACTATGAAAAATATGCGAAGTAGATTCGAACGAGGGACATTTTTAATTCTATTACCAAGGATAATGCTCACTGTCATCAAAAGAGAGTTTGTGAATGATTTAAATACATTTTCAGAGCATATATGAGAAATAATCCACCATGTTAAAGTTGCTAGAATACAAGTTGCTAATGTTGCTATCCACAATGTTGTTTTAAATGGTAAAAATAAAACCTTCCATGGCGGTAATTGTTCTGCTATGGGAACTACCCATACAGTATGTGTATCATAGAGTAAAAACGAATAATAGAAATATTCCAGTTGAGGTAATAACCCTAATCCAACTTCTCCAAAATCTTCAAAGTGCTTTAAATTTCATCTTAATGATTTTAATTCACCGATCTTTAAGAATTCACGAAATTTTTGAGAAGCGTCTATTTCTGTTGTATTTAGATGTAAACTTGCCATTAATACTCGTACAAATTCAACAACTGAACCTGGCTTGGTTTTTGAAGATGCATTTAAAAGCAATGGAGGTAATGCTATTATATACTAATAATACAAATTTTCATAGGATTGTGGACGATAATAATAATTAAAACACATACGTAATTGTTTCGAACAACGTTTCGTAATGTGTTTTAATTATTATTATCGTCCACAATCCTATGAAAATTTGTATTATTAATATATAAACATGGACATAAACCAACATAGTAGCTATTAAATACGTTTTAAAAGAACAATTAGTTGGTTTTATATCACTTTTTAAATACTTCACATGTTTTTCAATTGTTGAACCCTAGTACACTGATATTCTTCCTTGATGTTTATGTTTCTACCGCAGTTGCTTTTAGAGTCAAATGGATCCCAACTGTATGTTCTGGTTTGACTTGAGTTGTCGTAAGAAATAATTAACGATTTTAAGATGATCGAGCTCCAGAAATGGGCAAAGATGTCAGTAATGTTTGTATTCGCTGTAGTCATAAACAAAATAAAGGCGTTTGGTTTCCAAAACAGTTTATTGGTTAAATTTTACAATTTTTCAACGGATGTGGCATTACCGATAGTAAGGTATGCATCAGGATTTGGTGTTATATAAGAAATATTATAAAAAAACAGTTTCATCAATAATTTGAACTGTAGTTGTTATACCAAACATTTTTGAAGGAATAATATCAATTTCTGAACTGTCGTATAAAATTGTTATAAAATTTGGTTCGTTTAGAAACAAATTTGATATAATTAATCTTACGCAGAAAAGGACACTTTTCATTTTGTAACAAATAGTCCGTGGAATAGCACAGTTTCCTAACTAGGACGTAAAAACATTATACGTTGTTTATATATTAACACACTAGTGCGAGGTATGTTACAAAAGTATATATTTCAAAATGTTCCGGCTTACTGTTCCCTGAAGTGTTTTACTAAGAGCTTTTGAATGAAAATAATAATAGATTTATAAAAATTGACCTTCGAACAATTTGACTGAATTATCAAAATTCGGCCTACATTTACGTCGTAATCATGATAATACCGTAGACGATTGATATTCCCAGATGAATTGATACAACGAAAACTGAAATATATTATGGAAGAGTGGAAGCACCATCATTTGCCACTAGTGATGAGAAAAATCGTTCTTGGTCTTGCACTTTTTGCAAGGCCAAAACCAGAGTTGGACAAAGCACCGAACTTAATTGCTTGATCCAATCGTTTTTTTGATGTTACATGGTGTAAATAGTTATTTAAATCCATTATTTTTTGATTATTTAAAAACTACTCAATACATGAAAAAAGTCATAAATTATTATAAAGTGCGTAAATTTATAGACTGCAAGAGTCTTGCAGGCAAGACCAAGACTATCATGGTCTTGCTTTTGCTCATCACTATTAATTGTCACAGAGGGAGTATAGAAATTAAACACTATGATGATGTTAAATAAATACAACCGTTTGGCGGTTTGTAAGCAATTACCTTTTTTTCGGATATAGAATTGAATTGTGAATTATAGACGCTCGACAACAGAGGTCATTAGCGTCTTTTTTTTCGGATATAAATTCACATAGGAAGGAATTATGATTTTTGTAAAATCTCCACACTTTCAGCTATAAGTGATGTAGGTATTATTTTTGATAGAAACCCAACGTTCAAATGATCAAATTTAATGGACTGTGTAAAAAGCATACTCTCTATTGGGATTTGTAATGAGAAATGTTAAAAACGCTCTCCGTTCACATTTAACAAAAAAAAAGAATAAGCGAGTTGAATGAAGATTTTTCGGTATAATACATTCTCTATTTAATAACTCACTAACCATAATTCCTTTGGCCGGGTCTAGCTTCTCTAGTCGAGTGTAATACATCTTTTGTTCAATATCTCGGCGAGAGGTCCTTCTTTTCACCTTCCATGAAACTTCCTGCATTACATATATACGGTATCAACATGGATGTGTAAACAATTGCAAGGACTGGTCAACAATTTGTAATGTCAAATAGTTATTTTACAAGATAATTCAAAAGTTATAGTTTAATTTTAAGTCGTTTATAAATTGTTATAATATTATAGAAGAATTATGGCGGCTTTCTGTTGAAATGCATGTTACCTTATGCCTAAAACGTGTAATCACAGAAATAGAAATTATTTTCAAACGGTTTATTTATAATATTATAAAATATCAAAAAAAGCAATAAGTCCAATGTGCATGTAAACATTCAGTTTCGAATACGATGAGAGCTACAGCCTACATATAAAATACGGATGTCAGTGTCGACCTTCGCGTCACTTCCGTGGCATACCACTTAAATGACATTTCACCCAGTGATTATATCAGAAATTTGGTGGGGGGGGCTTAAAGATGTTTACAGATGAAAACAGCAAAAACAGATCGGAAAGAGGGTGGGAGCGGTTTTTTTTATGAATCTTAAAATAATCTCCAAACAACGAGGCAGTATTTTAATGGTAATACATATATAATAATTTTTTATTCTTTCTTTCGGTTTAGGTTTAAAAAATGTCCATGCCAAATGTCGCAAAAATCGGTCTACGCGTTTGGCCGTAATCATGGAACAACAGCCCAAACAAACGAATAAACACAACCACATGCCAAATGGTGTAGTTCAGCGTTTCTAAATCTTTTTTCACTCTTTTGTATCAATATTTGAGATAGCGGACCTCTTAGAAAGTAAACCTTTAAAAATTTGCACAACTTACTGTCTAGAAATAGAACTTTTTAAATTAAAATTTTATAGGAAGAAAAGTGATGGGAGAGATTATTGGTAGGTATTAAAAATTATTAAATTCTGGTTAAAATTTGCTAAAAAATTCTCTCCGTTTAAATATCACTCGCGGACCCCTTAAAGATATTTCTCGTACCCCAAGATAAGAAATGTTGGTCTAATTAAAACGGGACCTCACTCTCTCGGTCGATTACTATTGCTATATATACTTAATCTATATCTTGAATAGAATCGTTGGACTATAGCAATCTGAAGCGGTTGCAATTTAGGTAACATATTTCACGTTGGACTATAGATGTCTGTCAGTGGTAAGCACTTAAGGGTGGTTCACCACCCATCATGACACGGTGACATAGTATTTAACCCGGATGAGTAAGCTTAGTGCCCTTTGCTCCCCGTCCTCGCCATTCACTCACTCACACACACACATGCTCACGCACTTATCCATACAGGGGACACAGATTGAGTGCGGCACTGGGCGCAAGGATCCGTTCTCGGTCCACTACTACCACTATTGTGTGTGACACACATGAGCTATGTGACATCACATGAATAGCTCAGCATGTGTCGTAACTGAAGCACTAGCAGAGTTTAGTTATATAATTGCTCTCACGAACTACCTCTATACGCACTGTGAATTGATACATATTTTACTCTGAAACCTATTGTACTAAAATTATTACAATCATTTATCTTTGATGGATACTTTTAATGATTTCCTGCCATCTGTTGTTTACGAAAAAAATATTTTATAGATTTGGAAATAAAGTGAACGACTTTTTATGCTTTTTTTTGTGCAGCTGAAAAATGAATGTTGTTGGTGTCTTCTTATGTCTGCTTTAGTGTCAAATGCCTATTTTATGGAATTGATTTTTCCACCAACAGTCATTGTATTTTGGGTTTCGATTTATTAATTTTTAATAATAATTGGAAAATCCAATTGATACTTTTACCAGTTTTCAAATTAGAACATGAGTGGAGTCTTGTAATAGAGGAGTGATGGAAAACTTAGATGTTCGAAATTACGATATGTAATTATTTCATAAGAAAAAAAATTGTTCGAAAGTTTTAAAATGCAAATTAAATTAATATGCGAGCTGAATTTTATCAATTCGGAGTGTGGTTAATCAGTTGAGCTATATAGACTATGTAGACAGTAGTATTCTTTCAAAATAATGCACAAAAAAGAAGTCAACAACACTGGAATGCAATTACCTTCAAAATTAAAAAAATATTATTGTGTAAAACAGTTACAGAAAGTTGCAAAATATAAACTACATAATAATTTGTTCTTACAGTTTTGACGATTTTTATAATTATCTTAATAATTACAGTATTATGTTCTATTCATTTTAATTATAAAATTTATCTACCTATCTATCTATCAAACTTTTCATATATTTTTCTTACATAATCTTAGTAAGATTTTCATTTTCATCGTTATTATTCATCTCCCGAAAGTCTATATTATCTTTTCAGTATAAAAATTAATATTATACTCTTTCAGGTTAGGTCTGAAAGGATATTACCTTTTACGATCCCTTCAAGATTCATATAATACTGCATTCAAACATCTAAAAGCGTTTTGTTGATGGTAACAAATTAAATTATTCTAAAAAATATAGCTTCTTAGATATTAAACAAGTTCACAAGTTTTTTAATATTAAAAGTGCGTAAAGAAATTTTAAATTAAATCCTAAAAATAATAATGACGAGAACATAATTCTTCGCAAAGCTTTGCATAGTTAGAAGGAATTTAAGTTTTTACTTAAAAAACCGTTTATTATTACCAGGTAGAGTTTAAAGTTATATTTAAGTTAATATGTGATGCACACATATAACCTCGCTTGCACTAAAACCTTGTACCTGGCAAGCAGAGAGAAAGTTTTAATGTTCAATAAATCCGAAAATGTTAACTTCACCTGTAAATATACGTAGTAAAACTGTTGTAGCACCAGACTCACACTGACAAAGGGTGTTTCTTAGGCGAACGAACGACTAGTTCACTCTTTTAAATTGCAATAGTAAGATTATTCAAAAAAGTTTTCCGGAAATTATTATTTAGATATTTTACTAAACACGAAATTATTTACGATGTTTTCTGTTCAAATATAATATGTATAAACTGAGGTGCAAATTCTCAGGTACATTGTTTGAAATTTTGCTTCATTTCATCTGTCTAAAAAAGTTTCCTTTTAATAATATTCTCGCAATATGTCGGCATTTTATGAACTGCAGCCTAGAGTTGTAGACATTTTATTAGTTAATGACGGATTACGCCAGATAGTTGCAACATAATATTATGCAATAGTAGTCTTCCAAATTACCATCTATGTTTACCCCGTACATAATATTATGTTACTAACTCAGGATGGTCCTTCGCCTTTGTTCCACGATTTTTTCGGTCCGTCTCTTTACTTTTTTCCTGGTGAAAGCACTTTAGACTTATTTTTTCACTCTTTTCACTATAATATATCTACCACTCCATCTCTTTTTTTCATTTGACTTTCTTGTTTTGAGAGATACGGAAAGAGGAAAAGGGGAAAGAAAAAAAAATCCAAGAAGGTAAAAGTTAGTTATGGTTGTGATGTTTGGATTTTGAATGAAAAATTCAAAAAAATCATTTCAAGGCATGCAGTTTTTTTAGTATAGGTACCCAAATTCCGCAGCTATAATAAAGTTTTCCACTGTGCTCACTTTTTTTTGTTGTCTCGCACTCCCGCCAGACAAATCTGTCTTGTTCTTTTCGAAGTTTTTTCCATCAAACTAAACTTTTAATATTTGATTTTTAAAACGCCTGTAACTCCTGTATTAAACTAGAAAGTTATTATAATAAAAGCTGTACGGCGTTATATTCTGAACTTTAACAACACTAATCTTGCATAAAGCTACAAAACAAAGCTTTTCTTAGATATATATAAATTTTGTTAACGATGTATAAAAATAATTAATCCAAAACTATCATAGTTTTCCCTTCCTAACAGTAACAATATTTCAAATATGACGCCTGAAATTATGAAAGTATATGGTTAAGGTATGTAACAAAAGTCACAAGATCAAATTATTCAATTCTTTTGAGAAATAAAAATAATTAAAAAAAAAATGTAATCGACTTCAAAAAAGGAGTCAAAATGTTCTCTAATCTTGTAGAGAATTTCACCCCATTTACGAATACAGTAGAATCCGGATAGAACGACTTTCAAGGGACCGGCGATATTATGTCGTATTAACCGGACGACGCACAAAGCGACCGCATAATTTAAGCTTGTTTTTATATAATACATATAGTGTACAATAGATTAATTTCTAAATACATATGTACATGTGTATTATGTAACTTTAATGAAAATTAAACATTTCACAAATTATGTGTGTATTACAGATCAGAGGAACAATATGTATTGTAATTTCGTTCTAATCGGACGATTATTATAAAACTAGGTCGCTAAAAGCAGTTGGTCGCTTAAATCGGAGTCGTACTAAACGGATACGTCTATATGAAACCTAACTTGAGTTTGCATTTACGTCGCTAAAAACGGTTAGTCGTTATAAACAAAGTCGTAGTAGACGGACTCTACTGTATATAGACTTTGATCAGTAATATCTGGGACACCCGTAGATTGCAAGTACACCAACAAAAATTGACAATAACATCATTGTTTAAATCAAATCGTATTTTATGGTTCCTTTACAATACATAACTTTTATTTGTTGATATATTTTCACTGATATTATTATCGTAAAGACACAAAAAACTTTTTGGTTGTTTGCCAAAATTTACAAGAAAATGAACATGTAGTGTGAACTGGTTTCATTTACTACGCACACATTTTAAATAATTTAAAGAAAATACAAAACTACAAACTTTCTATAGTTAATTTTACAAATGAATAACGCCTGATATTTCGATTTTATGATAAAAGTTTTGAAAAGTGTGTATCACGCAAGTTTTTTTTAGTTATCAAACTAATTTTTTATCATATTATTATCATATCTCCTGCATTTGTGAACCAATTTTGATTAATCTTTTCTAATCAATAGGGCATACCTTCAGGATAGTCTCACATAAATTTTACTTCATTCGGTTCAGTAGTTTTTTTTTATTTTTTAGTTAAGTAATCAAATATCAAGAAAGAAGTCGATTAATAACTGCAAACTACGTATATTGCAGTCACTACAAAGTAAACAACAAAAACTATATTTAAGCTTTTTCGATCCTTATCTAATTTATCTAAAAAAACAATAAAAACATTTTTATAAGAGAAATAAAACCTCCTTCAAAAAAGCCACTAAAAAGAAAAAATAATAAAATTTTGAGGTCGGCGTGAATTTAATAAAATAAAAGTAGAAATGCAAAAAGTTTTAGTACCTAATTAAATTGGCGCCGACATTAAAATTTTATTATTTTCCTCTTTTTTAAGGCTCTTTTGAAGGAGGTTCTATTTTTTTCTATTTTTTTTTATTTCAATAGGTACCTAGAATATTATAAAAGTTAAATTTTAATAAAAAATAAAAACATAAGCTTGATTTGTACCCGGGTTAAGCCAGACCGGGCAGCTATAGTTTAGAGTTTAGACTTTAGACTAAAACTTGGCCATTAACCTACCTATAAATTAAAAAGAATGCATGTATAAATCGGATAAGTGGTTCTTGAGTTATAACCGTAGTAACGGACAGACAGACAAAAAGACGTGGCGTTTAATAATAATTTATATATACTTAGATGTTAAGTGATCACGCTTCCAAATATTTCTTTATTCAGTCATGAAGTTGGTATGAATTCTGAAAAATTATATAAATATATGAAACTGAATGCTCTCTGTATTAGAATGTGTACATAAGACCTCTTGTTATAAACAAGTCAATAAGTAAAACCGCGTTGCGCTGAAGGAACTTTGACTACTAGAAAGTTTAACAACTCGAACCGAGAAAAATCTATTGTATTGAATCTTCATTTTCTTGTTAAGTTTTTAGGCTTTTTTTTATCTATTTATTACTGTCATCACATCTCATAACTCATGTTGTTTTCGAAGGAACTTGTTTTAAGAATAACATAAAAAGTCTTTTTCTTTATTTTAAGTTATGATCGGATATACGTACCTATACATTTAGAACAATAAAAAAAGCGATGAATGTGTTTGTATTTCCGGGATTTCAGTCCAGTAATTTTAATGAAAGCTTTCCGAAATAGAAAAATAACAATACAAAACGAATGAAATGAATTTATAACACAAATAAGCTGTAAAATAGAACAGTGTTCTCCAACATTTTTTCATTTCCCCTTCCATGTTCCGTAAGGTGGTAAGATAGAAAATTCAGATTATACTATACTCTCAAAACATAAATAAAAGTGTTTTTGTTCGCATTGCATCGAAACAGGCACCGTTCGTATTTCTTATTCATTTTGCCACATTTTCTCGTTATTTTTAGTGTATTTGCCATATGGCACATACACAATTGGCGTCGGTCGGATGGCGGGACCTAGGGGTCGGACCAAAATTTCTCGACGTTCCATAGCCTCCTGAACAATTTGGCACCATTTTTGGAAATGTTTTTATATATATATATATATATATATATATATATATATATGTGTGTGTGTGTTCGCGGCGTAACTCTCGAAAGACTTAATTGATTTGAACGAAATTTGGTAGACACGTTGGAATCCATCTCCGCACGGAACCTATTTAAAATGGGCCCAATAGGACCATTTTAAGGGTAGTTTTTAGGGGTTGAAAAAGTTTTTGGGCCCAAAAATACCGAAAAAAATCTCAGAATTGTTTCAAAATTGGAATTTAACCCTTTAATAGAGATTAAAATGTGTTGCTAAAATTTTAACAAAATCGGCACGACAGGACCGGACTTACAAATTTTATGAAAACGCTAGTTTACGGATAGTGATTTATTTGCTGACAGGTGTATTTAATTTGGTACAGAGGTTGCATTGATAATAATATTGAAATTAAGAAAAAAAATATTATTTTAAGGGATGTATTAAGGGGTTAAATTTTTCATTTTGTCCAAAAACAAACTTAAGTTTACATAATAAAGCCACAAGGCCTGTATTAGCAAATACACTATATTGTCGGCAGGGTTTTGGCACTGCGACCCGAGTTATTTTAAATTAAACTTTTTTGTCAAATAACAATATATGCGAATGAAGGAATAACATGATAGAAATATAATTGATTTTATAGGTAAGTAA
This sequence comes from Mongoloraphidia duomilia, assembly GCA_039654895.1. Taxonomy (NCBI): domain Eukaryota; kingdom Metazoa; phylum Arthropoda; class Insecta; order Raphidioptera; family Raphidiidae; genus Mongoloraphidia; species Mongoloraphidia duomilia. The sequence goes on along the minus strand of CM077522.1, from coordinate 22,825,535 downwards.
GAAAATAGAAAAAAATCCATGCAAAAAATAATTAAATTATATAAATATACCTTACTGCGACCAGGGTAAGATAGGTACTAAGCCGTAGGATTTGTCAAATAATCAGCCATGGCTCATGGCCACCATCTTGCTATTTATCCGGAATTATTGAGGGAAACCATGTAAAACCTTGACCAATTATGGCGATACAGGAATTATAGTTTCTCAGCGAGAGGCAGCAGAAAAAAGTTCGATGCAACATTTATCCTCGCCGTGAATAGAACTCAGTACCCTCCGAGTACAAGTCTGACGCTTTAATCAGTACACCATTTGGTCAGAAAGTATTTTTCCAAAATGGTATTTTTAAAAACTGAATAGAAACCATAGTGTCAATAAAAGAGAATATAATCTTTCCTGTCGGAAGTTATCCCCTACACTCTTAATCTCAAATCCTTTCTCCTCGCCTTGAAACGGTTACAGCTCTCCCGACGCTATTTTTAAAGATAAAGGGTTCAGGTAAACTTCAAACGAAGGGCCAAGAATCACACACTACAGATCCTTCAGCCGAAAAATTAAAAAAAAAAAATTCCTGGAAAAACTTGCAACTTTTTAAAAATTCCGTAATCTTTCATGCGTATTTTTTCAAAAAATTCGCCTGTAGGACCTGTAGTGTGATTCTTGGTTCTTCATTTGACGTTTACCCGAACCTTTTAGCTTTAAAAATAGCGTCGGGAGAGCTGTAACCGTTTTTAGGCGAGGGCAGGGAATATGAAATGAAGAGTACAGGGGAAACTTCCGGTAGAGAATACTCTTATTTACAGAACATTGTTACTATAATATTCTCACAACTAAAAAGTTCATAAATCCGCAAACTCTATTTAAACTCGACGCGAAACTATTCCAATTCTTTCAGTTAAAAATGTTGCACATAAACACTTAACACAATTAAACTACAGGCAATTCCAGGTAAAATTAAAGACAGTGTAATTATTGTGTAGTGTCGTTTACGATACATACATACATAATATTGTAGCTATAGGTAGGTACGTATGGTTGGTGCAAGTATTTATCCCGGCACCCCTCACTCCCTTATCGCCGTCTCTTCACTTTAATGTTCTTTGTAATTAGAAACGTTATAATTCCATTTAGCGTTTCCATATTTACAGCTCGTTCATATAATAATAAAATAATACCATGAAATACTAGGTATACAATTTATACTATTCGCGTCTGGCGAACTACCCGAGGAGGTCGTAGCAACGGAACAAAGCGTTGAATGAAGGTAAAAGTGCACAAAATATATGTTTTTCACGAATGACAGTTTACAAAGGTAAGCATATTGCAAAAAGATATTGTTCAGTTTTCACTTGAAGTTTTGTAAGAAATAATTCTGTCATAATACGACTTTTAACCGTTGCACATAACCTGCTTGTTGTTAGCTTACATTAGCGGATTGTTTTACAATGTGTAATTTTGTTTTTTATATGTAGATTTCTGGAGTTTTTTGATCATGCCAAGCTTAAGTTAGTGAAGTAAATAAAACTGAGAGCGAATTCCGTGAGGTACTTGGAAGGTAAAGCTGACGGAAGCAATCTTTTTCGTTTGCACTGAGTTCTGAAAATATCGAAATTAAATTTCACTAAAAACGTTTTGTTACATCAGCACATAAATGTTGCAACTGGAATTTACGACGCGGAAAAAGATCATTGCCGTTAAAATGATCACTGCATGAATGAATGAATTGTAAATTATAGACGCTTGACAACAGATGTCATTGGCGTCTGAATGATCACTGCACAAAAGAGTGCTTTCTGTTACCAGTCTTAATTCCAGTTAAACCCATCTATATAATAGCTTCCTCAATTCACTATTTTCAGGAAATTTGTGATAGGAAAATGCTGTCGAAGTATTTCAGCAACAAGAAATTGAACACATGTAAGACATTTCTGACACTATTTAATACAAATCACATGTAAGCTAATGTAAACAAACAACAATGAGGTTATGTGCAACGGTTAAAAGTCGTATTGCGACAGGATTATTTATTACAAAACTTCGAGTGAAAACTGAACAATATCTTTTAGCATTATGCTTACCTTTGTAAACTGTCATTCGTGAAAACATATATTTCGTGCACTTTTACCTTCATTCAACGCTTTGTTCCGTTGCTACGACCTTCTCGGGTAGTTCGCGACTAAGCCTAATAGAGGGGTTTCGACCTTAATGCTAGACGCGAATACTTTAGAATTTAAAAATTGGCAACAAGTAACACTAGCGCCGCGCGCGGCTTGAATTTCAAAAAAAATGTTGAAATATTGTCAAATACCATAGAAACAATACCTATTATAATGTAATCAGTACATTGATTTTTCTAGATTTTTCAATTTTCTCACGTAGCTAAAGGAAAATTAATAAAATATTACATTTAAGAAAATTTAGTCAATTGTTGCTACAAGCTGTTACATCCCAAGCCCATAGATGGCACTGTTTTTTTAACTGCCGTAGAAATGTATGCAAACTGTCAAGAGTTGGACAAAATATTTACTTGTATCTTAGTGTAGTAGAAATAAGTAAAAAAACACCCTGAGGTGGAACTAATTCCCACAAAGACGGGGTTTGAATTTTTTAGTTCGTTGTTGGTATCTTTTTGATATAGGTACTAAAAGTCTATAGAAAAATCTAAGCGTGAAAAATGTGTTTTTATTGGCCGCTATCTTGAAAACATTGGCCGCAGTGCAAAATAATATGATATTTGTATACAACTATACATCCGTTGTGGCACTTAAGCGTATCATTATGTGAACTTAAATTTGTCTTTTTAATATATAAAAAATAATTTCTTAATACATCCCTTAAATTTTAAAATGATTACATTTTTCTTAATTTCAATATTCGTCATTCATTTTATCAGCCTAACATCTGCACCAAACTATTTACAGCCTTCAGTAAAATATTTCACTATTCATAAATTAATGTTTTCATAAATGTTTAAGTCCGTATGTCCGATTTTGATAAATTTTTAAGGGCACATAAAAACTAGCTACTTAAAAAAAATTTATTATTACTTACTGTGAAATGATACTTTCTGGTGGCTCATTAGGGTTTAGGCAGGGTATACAGTGTACACATTTTACATTTATTTAAAAAAAGACATTTCTCTGTAATGTTTTTACATATCATTTCTAATCACTCTCGAACTTTTAAAACATCCTGTCTACAGTTAGCGTCTAGTTTTGTTTAAACTTTAAACTGATGTTTCCATGCAGCAAAGCTCGTTTTAAAAATGGTTTATTTGTTGGGTTTGAATAAGTACCTAGTTAGTTTTTATAGTTTCCGTGTCGGAATGCTTTTATTCGAACGAAGTGTAAAACACTTTAAACGTTTTGTTTAAAAGAGGATAAAACAGGCATTAACACACTAAGATTTACTTGAAAATAATTATACACTATTATCTTTTTTGTCCTGCAGTTCCATGTGGAATATTTGTAACTCAACTTAACCTGCATTTTTATGTAACAAAAAAATTATTTCAGTTTGAAGAAAAGTATATGTAACAAACGCTTTATGTGAATTAAAAATAAATACATTTTTATTAACAATTTCGCTTGTTCCCACTCTAACAGCCATTTGCATTTCGATTAACAAATTAACTAGATATACAGGATGTCCCAGACTAATCTCCTACAGACAGTATTACAGTGAAATAGAGAAAATAATTCTGACCAGAAAAGTCCTTAGACATATTTGATCCTATGTACCGTTAATAAGATATTAATAAATTATAATGAGATATTAATTAATTAATTATCATCAATAAGTCGGAGAGTATCAGAAAAAAATTCTGAGCTGAAAAGTCTCTAGACATTTTTTGATCCGACGGGATATTTATTAATTAGTAATAATTTGGCTGTCGCATGTTACAGAAAAAAAATTTGATATAGGTAATTAGTCGCGTCAATGAATACATAAAACAGGCAATCTTCGGAAGTCCTCAAGAACAGCTCCGATTTTGATGATTTTTTTTTGAAAATTTTGTTTTTTTATATTCTTTAAAATCAGAAACCTTTTGGAGCGGGGACGGAATTATTTCTATTGTTTAAACAATATTTATACTATTTATGCAGGAAAGAAATTTTTTTTATACAATATCCATTGAAAACTTGGATAAAAGAGATATTTATGTTATTTTTAAATTATATCTCAATATACCAACAAATTTTATAAACAATTTTAAGTTTTTAAGTTTTTTTTATGTAATAATGACAAAATTAATTTGTGGAACAAAATTAAAAAATCTTTATTAACTGAAATTTATTATTTTATATACAAAAAAAAGCAAATTTAATTTTCATTTGTATGTACTTTGCGTTTCGGAGATTTCATCTTCTTCAAGTGTTGGGTGGTTATCACAGTCACTTCTACTGCAAACATGTTTTACCTTTTGACATAAAATTTAAACACTTGTTGCGAAGTGCTCTGTAGAGTGACCACTTTCAAATTTTTTTAACTTTTTTACTCACTTAGATAACCCATGAATAGGTCTACAGTTTCTATATGTAAACTTAATATTTTTCGAACACTCTTTTTAGTAGAGCACTTCGCGTCAAGTGTTTTAATTTTATGTCAAAAAGTAAAAACATGAACATTAATTATAACTTGAAAATTTTTCAAGTTAGTGAGATTGAACCTTAAATTTTTTATAGGTTACTAGACGGACATTTTTTTGTTCGGTATGGAAAGTACTCGTAACACGTGCCAAAAAAAAAAAGTAAGGCTCTATGATGATTTCAACTTTGACTGGCTATAGCTTCTAAATTTTTAACGATATCGATATGGAACAAAAATCACGATTTAGAGCGTTCCTTGCTTTATGAACATATGTATTTTCAATTTAAAATTCGATAAAGAACACAATAAATAAAGCTATTGAAAAGGACATTACGTTTTAACAATTGGTTTCCAAGGCTACAAAAAGCGCGTCCGATTTTCAAGAAGCTCTAGCGCGCTTACTATTTGTACCACAGGAAAATTGTAGGGATCAAAATTGTAGGAAATGTAATCCTATTTAAAATGACAGAATCTTTTTTGAGATATTTCGAAACAGGCTCATCAAAAAGTTATATGGAAATATTTTATGAAATATTCTTTTAAAAACTGATATTTTCTCTTTATTAATAAATTGCAAAGCATAAATTGATTTTATCGCAAAATTGAAAAGGGGAAATTTTTTAGAGTAACTAATTAGGAACAAAACAAAAAAAAAGTCGTCTGATTTCAGACATTGGTTAAGGAGATATTAGCGTTTTCCGTAAGACTTACAAAATTATATTCAGAAGGGGGTGGCGGAGGAAGCACAAAGGGGATAACCGGGGACTTTTGTAAAAATACATATCTAAAGGTGTTCTACCATCTGTGAAAAATCCAGCTCCTTGGGAATTATTTGCGACCTAAAACCTTTATTTCCCGGGATGCACGTAATGCATACGTTTTTCTTGACCCATACAGCGAATTTTTATGATGTAAATATTGAATTATTGTTCAAAACTCTTTTTTATCATCTACTTTTTATACTGAAATTAATATATGAAGAATTTTTTAGGAAAAAATACAGACAAAAGTAAATTTTTTATATAAATATCATAGATATTTTTTAAATAATATAAACAATTCTTTCCCCGCTCCAAAAGGTTTCTGATTTTAAATAATATAAAAAAACAAAATTTTCAAAAAAAAAATCATCAAAATCGGAGCTGTTCTTGAGGACTTCCGAGGAAAAGGCTTCATTGACGCGACTAAATAGTATTATTTAACTATTAATGAAAAGAAATTTTTATTTCGAGATACAATTTTATTGTTGCAACTAGTGTTTTTAATTAATGTACGTTTAAAGTATTTAAAATAATGTCTCGAATAATTAACTCGAGGACATGAAATCAAAATATGATGAAATCACAATATTGGTGACGAAACGTCCAACAAAAAATAATTGGTTGATTTCTAAATTATTTCTGTCCACATTTCCTGATAAACCTAAAATCATATTAATTAATTGTAATGAGATAATAATTAATTAATTGTCAACAATAAGTGGGGGAGTATAGGCGTGGTTTATTAAAAGCTTTATGCACTCCGCTCACATTATTGGTAATAATATCTCTTTAACGGTACATTGGATCAAAAATGTCTGAGGATTTTTCTGCTCAGAATTATTTTCTGTATTTCACTGTAATTTCCGTAGGCGATGGTTCTGAGACATCTATTGTATAATACATTCGGCCGTTAATGTTACACATTTTAAATTAAATAAAACACTTAAGAATTTTATTTTATAATAATTGTTTCGCTTAACAAAGCGCCTCCAGTCAGTTGTAACGCCATAATTCGTACAAAAATAAAATCTGTGACAGTATTACGTGTTTTACTGAAATTTCTATAATTAATTTAAAATACAGAATATTAAAATTTGTGGAATCGACAATTGACGTTTACAGAATGTAAATTTTTAATTATTTCTGTCCCATTCCGCCCACTTTAACAAACACGAATAACTAGTTTCCACTATTCATTTTTAATTCAATAAATTTTGTATCAGACACATTTTCCGTGCCGGTTGACAGCCAACTAGCTTTTATTAATGTACTTACAGTTACAGGTTACAAAAATTTAACATTGCATAACGTTTGAAAATAGAATTTACCAACAATTATTATAGAGGTGTATAGGTCGATATTTTGTTAGATTAGGTACCTACTGAATATGTGAATATTGCTTAATTAATTTGATTAATATTGCGTTTGCTTACTGTTCTAAAATAACTATTTTTTATCCATAATATGTTACGTATAAATTAACATTTTTCAGAATAAAAATGTGTTTTATTTGTATTATACTTAGACTGTTATACTCTAATTTCCAAGTGCAGATTAAACCAAAGTTCTTCAAAGTATATGGATCATTAAGAAATTTAAGTGATTTCAGAAATTATTTTTATCATTAAAAAATTCTGAAAAATTAAAAATATATCTCACAGCAACATAGGTAACACGTTTTTATTTATCACTCCAAATTTTTGAATGTAAAAATATTTTTCGAAATCGCACTCGGTCGCTTATTGGTGGGTTACAAATAACCCAACTTTGGAAAACCTTAGCCCAGATTATGTGTAAATAACGTAAATAATCGGTGTTGGTGCACGTATTTGTCTTTTTTAAAATAAAAAAAAAACTTGAGCATATACGCGCAAAGCAGAAAAAGATAAGTATATTATGTAGCAGGTATATAAACTATGAAAGTTGGTGAGCGTGAAGTAAGAAAATTATAAATACAACAAATAGGTAGGTACATTTTATTTCGCAGCTTTGAAACTTCCAAAAACTTCATTTACATTGAATACGTAGCAGATGTCTTGTAAAGCTAGCCTCACACTAGATTGAATCGGAATGGAGCGTTCGCAATCGGAATCTTACGAATAGAAACAAGTTTTGTTTTCAGATTAGTTCGAAACTTTTATGTCTAATCGAGAAACGACAGCTAGAGAGAATTCGTTATAAATCCAAAAATCAATTTGTCTCTCTATTACAATAGTACGGAACTCAATAAATTTTCACATCATGCAAGAGCTGATTTTTAAATTAAGGTATTGTTAGATATGAATCTTCTCTGCTATAAAAATAATGGAAACAATTGATTATTTAAGCCTGTCACTGTACAATAAATGATAACTCGCCGTGATAGTGAAAGATTTGGGTTTGAGTCTCGACCGTGACATAGGTCTAAAATGAATTTTTCTAGTATTGCACTGTAACGTTATGTCATTCCATGGCTGTTCCTAACAGTAATGCTAACATAAAAAGCATTTATTTGTATTTTAGAATATCTCTGGCAAACCGCGCTTAGTTTCGTAACTTTTCTGATCGTCTTAAGGTGCGGCTTGTTATTGAAAACTTTCGATTCCTTCCGTTCCGATCTAGTGTGCGGCTAGCTTCGAGTATTGAAATACTCGAGCTACACCAAGTAGGTTTGAAATATAAATCATTAATTGGCCAAGTTCAGTATCATATCGTGTAAATTCACCTTAGTTTACTATTAATGTAAATGTTATAATATATGTATTATTCCTGTTACAGACAGTTATTACTGTTGGAGTTTGAGATGTGCGTACGCACTATAATACTAAAGGATTCTCATTTAACACTTTGGAGTTTAGTCTGACGTCTGAATATGAGGCAAGTTTTGATCAAACACAACTATACTATTATAATACGGGTGGAGAGAATGTACTATTGTGCATGTGTTTGTCTACTTACCTATCCAGGGTTGAATTTACGTTTTCTTTCGTAATTCAAAATAAGATATAGTGTTAGAACTTCTTATACACTAAATGGAATGAACATGGAACGTTTCCTTTATTTAATGAACTTAGTTCGCGGAAAAATCACGGCGGAAATATCACTGGCACAACAACAAGTTTTAAATGTCCGTATTTACACCGAATTTAACCCAAAGCGCCAGCCAGTCTCTCTCTCTCTCTCGACAGCAACCGTTGGCGATAGTTAGATTTCCTAATTTAGTACTTTATATTTTTCCAGAAAACCTTGTATTTTTCTGTGTTAAGAGCATTGGGTGCCTACAAATACCCTCTGCATTCTTCATCTTAAATCCTTTCCCCACGCCAAAAAACGGTATCTAATGGCTCTCCCGACGCTATTTTTAAATCTAAAGGGTCCGAGTAAACGCCAAATTAAGGGCCAAAATCGGACTATAGATCCTACGAGCGAATTTTTTAAAAATAAGTTTTGGCTACTTGTGAAATATTACGTAGGTATTTTAGATATTATTATTTTTTTTTTTTGCAAGTTTTTCAAGGAAATTTTTTTTCAATTTCTCGCCTGAAGGATCTGTAGTGTGACTCTTGGTCATTCATTTGACGTATACCCAAACCCTTTAGCTTAAAAAATAGCATCGGGAGAGCCATAACCGTTTTTAGGCTAGGGGAAACGTTTTGAGATGAAGAGTGCAAAGTAAAATATAATATATATTTGTCTACAATAGTATTACAACTTACTCCTAATAGCGCAATTATTATTATTGTTTAAAAAAATGAGAAGGTTCCAAAATGTATTGAATTGCATTAAATTGTCAAAATTGCAAAAACTTTTTAAGATACATGTATAAAAAGTCTGCATTTCAATACATTGGGGATAAATTCACACCTGTATAATAGATGCATAACAACAGAGCACAGAACTCCTCTGCAACTTCCAGAACTATTGTAGTACCTAGTAGTACGTAGCCCTTGTGTCATGCGTAGGTACAGTATCATTAAAACAATGGAGTTGTAGTACAACAACCACTTGAACTTTCGACGAGATGCAATAGCGAAAAGAATTAATAATTATTTACACTTTTTTTATAATATAATATGTTATACACTTTTTCTTGAAAAATGTTAAGTTTTAATCGCATAAGTGATAATAATTTATAAAAAGTAAAAAAAATATATGAAGAATATAAAATATAGGTAATCAAAAAAGAGTAACTTCAATTATATATTTAAAACAATACATAGTACAGGACACAATCCGAATTTAATACACAATTAATGCTTCGATGTATAAAAACACATTAGAAATTGAGAAAGATATTTTCTTGGTAGGTACTAGGTTTATAATATGTATATTGTATAGCATTTTGGCCACTCGATTAGTATACTTGAAAGTCATCTAAAAATAAAGTTGTGCTACGACCACCATTTTGGAAAATATCAGCCTAAATCCCATTTATCACGAAGTTTAAAAAATATCCATATTATCAAAAAATGCTTGCCATAAAACTGTCTACATTTTTTGCTCTTAACATTTTTTTATAAAACTTGTCATTGAGACAGAAATTTATTATTTACTATTGCAAATATGCCAAAACTTAATGCACAACACACCCCTCGTTGTCTATAAGTCGTTAGAATATTCCAGAAAAAAATGATGAACTACATTTTTTTGCTAAAGTTACTTACGAAACACACCTTAACTTTTTTTCCCCTTCGCAGGACGTAAATTTTTTGAAGCAAGTTAATATTATTGTTTTTACGGACACTTAATAGTGAACTAAACGATAAAAACACAAACATAATAGAATAGAAAGTAATTGATTAGTAATAAAATATTAGTTAAAAATAACTTTTTAGAGGCAAGCTTTTATTGAAATTTAGGTATCTACTAAAAAGTAAAAAATAATATTTAATAATTTAGGTTCATAATTATTATAAAAGCGTGGGTTGTAAATTATGAACCTAAATTATTAAATATTATTATTGTTTCGTTTTAACTTTTAAATGGGTACATTTCAATAAAAGCTTGTCTCTAAAAAGTTTTTTTTTACTAAGATTTTATTTTGTTCATTTTTACCCTCTTTAGACCCCCGTAGGGATTAAATTTTGAAAAATTCCTTCTTAGTGGATGCTTATGTCAGAAAAGGAACCTACTGTTTAAATTTCAAGTTTCTAACTTCAGCGATTTGACCTGGACGTTGATTAGTCAAAAAATCGTACACCCCCATTTTGAACCCCATAGGGGTTGAATTTAATTCTAAAAACGATTTATTCATGTATCGTTATCGAGAATACATAATACGTGTACAAAATTTCAAATCGATCGGTTATGTGGAAGTCGTTCAAAATTGACTTGCGAGATTTGACCCAAACATACTAACAGGTGAAGTTAGATAAAAGCTTGTAAAATGGAACTTGACCAACTGTTGTGTAGGTAAGAAATTTGTAGCTAGAACGCAATTCTGTCAATCATAATAGATTGTGAACTGTAATGTACATTTGCTCAATGATATTTTAATACCTGTAACCTGTCAGTGAATCCAACTGAACTTCAACAAATGTCTGCAGACATAAATGCTGCCATTTACAAACTACCAAACTACGTACATAACTTATACTTAATATAGTACGAAATTACGGACAAAGGTACCTGAGCTATGAGCAAATACTGGTAAATACATATTTTAATATGATTTATGCAGTTTTCAATTCATTAACAGATAGGTAGTACCATTTTTAACCGATTTCAAAAAAGAGCTTAAAACACCTTCTCGAGTAACATAGGTTATATAATATATTATTACGCTACGATAAAAAGGGATAAGCAGTGAGTGAAAATAAAAAGCAAGTTTCATGTTTTTAAATTTAGTTTTGTGCAACTCGACGGCACATTAAAGGTGAAAAAAGACTTGCGCTAGTCTAGCCACTGCTTAAAAAACTGCATTTCAGTTACAAATAATTGCGCGCACTCATGAAATTTGCAGTCATTTATTTGTTGACCGCTTTTACGTAAATTTTAAATTCTATAACATTGTAAACTACAATCAAGATTTGATGTATTATGGCAAAATTTTATTGCACAATTGAGTTTAAGCAAAAGTGGTGCAATCGAACCTAAATTAAACAAAATTCGAAGCTGTTTTATTTACCGACGTTTTGGAAAATGTATTTCTACCTGAAATGCTCTAAAAGATGGAAATACATTTTCCGAAACGTCGGGTAAATAACACAGCTTTGAACATTAGTTATTTACTTATAGCCTTGTTCCGACTTCCGAGCCATCTATCTTCTACATCTATAGGTACTAATAATATTATAATGAAGAGTTTTTTATGTGTGTGTTTGAACTACCAGTCCGATTTGATTTTTTTTGTTAGATAGCCCGTTTATTGATGAAAGTTATAGGATATTCGAGTTTTTTTTTTAATTCAACCCCAAAGGAGGTAAAACGGGGGTTTAGGGTTTTTTGACATCTATACTAATATTATAAACTGTAGGCAAGTACTATGTGAAACGAGAACAACGATAGGCGACTTCGCTTCGCAGGGGAGGATAATAAATCATAAATTCTTAGCAGCCGGGCGAAGCCGGGCGGGGACCGCTAGTCAATTTTATCAGGCCAAATCAATACATCTTTCAATTACAGTTAAAACAGTTGTCTGTAAACAAAAGCTGGAGTTCAACAAAGTAACCGAAACCATTAAATTCTCAATCTGAATAAAAAATAAAACAAAGCGAGTAAAAGATTAACTTCAAAGCCTTGAACTAAACAATAAAAAGCTGTTCCAAGAATAGACGTCACGTATTATTAATTTTATTAAATTTATTATCTATGACATGTTGTCGTACAGCTTTATAATAGACACATTTTGTTTCTTCGCTTTACACAGTTAAGTCGTATTTCATTTGTCAATGAAGATTTTATTATATCGTATCTAATTTATATTATATTATTTTGCAAGATGAGGGTTTTTATGAGACGTCAAACTGCAAAAAGTAGAAAGGGAAATAAAAGTCTCGCGATATAAAGTGCTCTCACAATTTTCAAATCTATACTAATATTATAAAGCTGAAGAGTTTGTTTGTTTGTTTGGTTGAACGCGCTAATCTCAGGAACTACTGGTTCGAATTGAAAAATTATTTTTATGTTGGATAGCCTATAGCCTTCCTCGATAAATGAACTTATCGAGGAAGACTATAGGCTATATCAGTAGCGGCTCCTCTATGAGAGCTGCGGAGCTGCCACACTGCCAGAAAATAACGCACAATTAAAAAAAAAATTGTATTATAAATCTAAAAAAATTGTATTATAAATCTGCATAATATGTTTTAATTTCATAATTATGAAGCCTAATTATGAAGCCATCACATAGCATTATTATAAATGACGGCATGCCGCAGGGCCTATATTCTATAAATCGTCCTCAGACGTAGTAAATTCACTACGCACGTGACACGTTCTGCATTATATTTTGCACCAAAATCAATGAAAAAAGCAGTAAAAAACGAGACAGATTTGTACGCGTTAAAAGATTATCTGCAGGTGCGCAGAACGTACGTAGTACGAACTCTAATTTAATAAAAGCGGCATATCCGGGCATATCCTAACGTTTATATAGCATAGCTTATTAATGTTACTCCAAACTGAAAACGCTCTTGTCACATAGTGACTGGTGATATCTATCTGTTGGCACACACACACACACACACACACTGGCTGGTGCATACAGTCTAATATTATGTTTGTGTTGATGGCGATATAATTCGTTTTCAATTGTAATTCAAATTTCAAACAATGAATGTAATAGATAACCTCACGCGTGTGAAACGTTTTTCAAATTACACATTTGAAGAAAAACTAAAATTAAAGGCACAAGGTCGCCCATTGCCTAATATTTTCATTGAAAAACAGTGCTCTAGCCGTGAAAAAAGTTATAAGCGGCAATTCAACAAAGAAATATATTATAGCAATAATAAATATTGTTATAAAAATCACTTTATTAATTACGACTTGAGTAAAGTGACCACATTTTCATTGAGACAAAGCGGGACAAATGGGATGAAATGAGAATTACAATTTAGTTATATATATTTTATTGTATACATTCATGTACTTGTACAAAAATGTATTTATTATTAATTATTGGTAACTATAAAAATATTTGTAAAAAATAATAATTTGAACATCATGATTTTTAATCAAATTAAATTTTTTATTTAAAAAAAATTATAATTTTCATTCACGGTCATATTTTTGATCCGAGTGAATACTTTGCAATAGATTCGGATCATTTATTAAAATGTCGTGAAATATTTCACATGAATTGGTCAAATTATATTTTACACTTAATATAGATTACTTATCTGAATTAAGCCGAGACGTAACGACAATGATCAAACACCACCGAGTAAATCTAACTCGGTACATTGCCTAATTTAGTTTACTCTGCATGCATTTTAATGTTTTTTTTTGTATTTTTTATTTCTTTATATTCACCATAATACTTAATAAATAATAGGTAATATATTTTTACAGTACATTTAAAATAAGAAATGCAGATATTTTCTAAAAAGCGGGACATTTTTAAAAATCGGCGGGACGCGGGACAGTCCACCAAAAAGCGGGACTGTCCCGCCAAAATCGGGACGTGTGGTCACTTTAGACTTGAGCGCTAGTGACATCATTGTATAATGTATAGACAAATTATTCAGATCAACAAATACACTTAAAAATTGCATCAAATGTATTTTTGAATTTTTTTTCGAGGTCCCCGCATAAGGGGGGGGGGGCTACTCTAGTCTCCAGGTTGACTCTGCAGAACACCCATTTAAAATGTTCACGCGCCGCCACTGGGCTATATAATATCACGCTACGACCAATAGACGCGGAGCATCAATGAAAAATGTTGTAAAAACGGGAAAAAATATTCCTTTTGAGAGCTTCCGTTGCGTGCGCTACGTAAACGCTTAAAATTACGCAAAAATCATGTATGACGGAATTGTTCCCGGAAGTATGAAGTTCGTCAAAAAAAATCATTTCTTAAATTTCTCAAAATATTAATGCAATCTGTAATTTATTTGCTTCATGGCACTCTTGTTAATAAAATAGCAAATAAATTACAGATTGCATTAATATTTTGAGAAATTTAAGAAATCATACTTAGGAGTTTTTTGTGATTCTGAACAACTTTTTTTAATAAAATTTTGCTCTATCTTGATCGCACATATGAGTTAACTTGAAACCCTACTTTTTATTTTTATCGTAGTTGGCTAGATTTTGACGTTTGAAAAATTTTGTTCCTACAAAAAAGATGCATCTTAATGGCCTGCATAACTGCTGAAAATTTTATATTGATTGCTTTTAAAATGAAAAAGTTATTTAGGTGTTGTTATGTAAAGTGAAACACACTGTATATAGCGAACGAGTAGTGTATTGCACCCTTAGCATCCGGGCGAAGCCGGACGGGTACCGCTAGTGTAATATAAATCAAATTCATTCTCTCCTTGCGTGTCTGATAGGTTACTCATATCTTAAAACATAACAATTATAAGCTTTTTACAGCGGCTTTGCTGGCGTAAATGTAGCATTTGTTTGCAGTTTCACTTGCGTTTAAGTTGTGATGTGAATTACATGTTATCTTAAGTTTCAGTACAAATTCTATAATTCATAACAAACTAACTTTTGCTCACGACTTCGTTATAGCTGTTGCGGAAACATCGTAATAGTTTTCCGATAAAGTTTACGTCTACCTGTAACACCACTATAGTTTTTTCAAAATTTTATCTGAGTAATTTTGGAAATACAGGGGCGAATCAGTTTTTCAAATGCATTTTCAGAAAAGTTTCGAAAACTGCGTAAAATGAAATTCTGAAAATAAATAGTTTTATGTTAACTATTGGAATATGTGCGGGTTTGTAAGCTATAATATAACTATGCCAAATTTCAGCTTGATACCTTTATTTAGTTGTCCAGAGAAATTCGATTGACAGACATACGGACAAACGAGTTATCCCATAAGGGTTCCGTTTCTATTTTTTAAGGTGCGGAACCCTAAAAATTGTTAAACCATCTTTAATTAATCGACCGCAAAGGGTATCCTCTACTGGAAGTTACAGCTCCTGCACTCTTCATTTCAAATTCTTTCCCCTCGGCTAAAAATGGTTACAGCTTTCCTGAAGTTATAATTTTTAAAGCTAAAAGGGTTCCGGTAAACGCCAAATGATGAACCAAGAATCATGTAGGTACTACAAATCCTTTAGGCAAAAAATTGAAATAAATTATAATTTAAAAAAAACTAAAAAAACACGCTTTAATGAACTAAAAAGTAAAAAGTAATTAATTTTATTGTAAAAAAGCGTGGGGTAGTATGAAAATAAGATACAAAGCACTCCACGCTTTTTTACAATAAAATTAATTATTTTTTACTTTTTAGTTCATTAAAGCGTGTTTTTTAGTTTTTTTAAATTATAATTTATTTTTACTTTTTAGTCCTGGAGATTCTGGTCAGGATAATGGGACAAACTTATGGAATTATTGTATTGTCATCGGTCCTTGATAAGTGTGTAAAACGCTAATGACCTCAGTTGTCGGGCGTCTATAATTTACAATAAGTGTGCAAAGTTTCAGTTCAATCTGAAGTTTTTTGCTTTTTTTTTTAGTCCTGGAGATCCTGGTCAGGATAATGGGACAAACTTATTGAATTATTGCATTGTCGTCGGTCCTTGATAAGTCGACAAAGTTTAAACTAAATCTGACCGTTCAAAGTTGGTCAAAATCAAGTTCAAAGAAGTCGGTTACAAACTGACAAACAAGCAAGCAAGCACGCAAGCACGCAAACATACAGGTGAAGCTAATATAAGCGTGTTAAAAAAATCTCCTGGAAAAACTTTTTAAAAATTACGTAATCTTTCACATGTATAGCCAAACCTTTTTTTCAAAAAATTCGCCTGTAGGATTTGTAGTGTGATTATTGGTCCATCATTTGTCGTTTACCCGAATGCTGTAGCTCTAGAGATAGCGTCGGGATATTTGTAAGCGTTTTAGGCGAGGGGAAAGGACTTGAGATTAAGGGTACAGGGGGTAACTTCCGGTAGAGAAATACTAATAGCTGTGTAGTCCCGGCGTTATGAAAACTGTATTTTTCTTTTGATGCAACAAGGAAGCTAAATGATTATTTTATTAAAATTAATTTGATTTAATAAAAGTACCTACACTGTTTATTGTGTTGCAGTCGACGCAACATTGAACCCACTGTTTTAATAGTTGATGGCTTATAGTAAATTATTTGTTCAAGGGAGCATTGCTGCTAATTTATTATGAATAGTGCACTTTAACCTCTAAATTATAAATGCGGAAGTTAAATGGTCCGTTTCTAAGTGCGTGTATACATTTTGTACCATTCATTTCGTCGGAGTTTCTATTTTGTGACTTTGTCCATGTTTATGAAATAGCCACTAGCCGTTCATCAGTGAAGTCCTTTATTTATATACCTACGTATCTTGGTCTTTGGTGTGCGTGTATTGTAAATGTATGTGTGCACCTCAGACCAGAGATAAGTAGAGATGTGACATATCACAGCTTGTAGGTAAGTACAACTAAAGCCAGTTGAGACATGCGGGGAACAATTGAAAATATTATAAAATATTTTTACTTACTGATAATAATTGGTACACCTTGATTTTTTATAATTTGAACCTTTATTTTAACATCCAGTCACACAACAGACATATAAGGAGTATTTAACACTACGGGATACAAGCAAAGAATATTAATTTACCCGACAAGGTCGTACTTTAATGTGTAGTTGTAGCTTCACAAGTGACGTGATATGCTGTTTCTATAGCTATCTCTGTTCTGAGGTGTGCGATACATATGTGTGAAAGTATGTGTGTGTATGTGAGTATACATGTTTGTGTAGAAACTGTAGAATTTACGATAAACTCACTTGGAAGCTGCCACTTGTTTATTCCACGCACGCGTAGATATGTGAACGTATGCAGAACACTGTTGCCAACCTTAAAGAATATCCACTAAATCTGGTAAAAATTCCTAAATTTATTTTTAATTTAAATTTATCAAAATAATTTAATAAAAAATTAACCGACTTCCAAAAAGGAGTCAGAATGCAGTCTCTAAAAAGGATAAAATAAGTTTTACCTTCGTTTTGCAATCACCTTCCCTAACCTACATTCAAGATGTGGCCGGAAATAAATCACTATGACTTTAATAGAGAAATAATTCTAATTGAATATAGGCTAGGGAAGGTGATTGTATAAAACGAAGGGAAAAATTATTCTCAGACATTCTAAATCAGTTAGATTTATTAATATTTTGGGATACTTAGAACAGAATGGCCGCAATTTTGAAAAAAAACTCGGGTCGCAGTGCCAAAACCCTGCCGACAATCAAGGTTAGTAGAGTATAGGTTGCCTCATTCCGATAGATAGTAGTGGGGGGATGACGTCACTCAGAATATACCATGCTTACTCACTTCAATAGAAAAGATCAGACGATGGACGCTGCTAATTTTTGGAAATAAAAATCACAGTAACCATGGTAGTGTGATATGTTTTTTCAATACCTAATAGAAACATGATTCTTCTGTTATTGAAAAAAATATGATAAGTTGTCAATTTTGCGATAGCTGTTAAGTGTTATAGTGTTTTGTGGTTATTTTTAATATTTTGTGAATATAAAAGATAAAATAATTAATTTATCAATTTGTTAGTTAATTCTATTCGTTTCTTAAATTTAAAAAAATAGGTAATTAACAAGATCTGCCATTTCTTGAGCATTATTTAATTTCTTGTTTGTTTATATTATAGATATTAAAACCTAAATTTTGTAATAAAAATAAAAATTATCCTATTTTTTAACATCTATTCTTCTATTTATTGTCTCCTGCCAATTTTAAGAAAAAATCTGCACGAAGCACCTAATATAAATAAGCATAATCTTCAACAATTTTTGTACTTGATTTAAACTAAATTCTAGCTGACGTCATTCCCGCGCGTACGCTGATTGGTCAGATGGAATGAGGCAACCTGTACTCTAATAACCTTGGCCGACAATATAGTATTTGCTAATACAGGCCTTGTGGCTTTATTATGTGAACTTAAGTTTGTTTTTGGACAAAATAAAAAATTTAACCCCTTAATACATCCCTTAAAATAATATTTTTTTCCCTAATTTCAGTATTATTATCAATGCAACTTTGTATCAAATTAAATACACCCGTCAGTAAGTAAATCACTATCCGTAAACTAGCGTTTTCATAAAATTTGTAAGTCCGGTCCTGTCGTGCCGATTTTGTTAAAATTTTAGCAACACATTTTAATCATCTACTAAAGGGTTAAATTCCAATTTTGAAACAATTTTGAGATTTTTTTCGGTATTTTTGGGCCCAAAAACTTTTTTCAACCCCTAAAAACTACTCTAAAAATGGTCCGATTGGGCCCATTTTAAATAGGTTCCGTGCGGTGATGGATTCCAACGTGTCTACCAAATTTCGTCAAAATCAATTAAGTCTTTCGAGAGATATGCCGCAAACACACACACACATATATATATATATATATATATATAAACATTTCCAAAAATGGTGCCAGATTGTTCAGGAGGCTATGAAACGTCGAGAAATTTTGGTCCGACCCCTAGGTCCCGCCATCCGACCGACGCCAATAGTGTATGTGCCATATGGCAAATACACTAACAAAATAGCAGATCAAGATCAGACCTACTTAAGAACATTCCTTGGTCATAGCTAAAAATTGCGGCACCTATTTTGTTGTTATTGTAATACAAATGTCCTTGCTAGAAAAACACTGTACGGCCCTGTCTGCTCTCAAATTCCATTCTATTGATAACCGAATGCTAAAATTAATAAAAAAAAAACTATAAAAAAGCCAGTTGGAAGTTGATATTGAACGGTCCTGTAGTAGAGTACACAATCTCATATCACGGTGCGCATAGCTAGAGGTAGTGAGATACCGAACGTCAATCACCCGAGAACGGAAGCTTCCATTCAGCCAACAATCCCCCACCAGCCCCTCAATCCGTCTGTCACGCTCTTATCTTATAAAGCCCCTGTCGATCAGGGGGTTGGCTCTGTACGTTTGTATGTGCAGATAACTCTCTGTACTCACAGCTCTCCTCTACTCTTCTGTACTACTACTATATGTCCTTTCTATAGTCTGTCTATCCTAAACTTACATACAGTATGTCCAGTAATACAGACACAAAATATTACATAACTAATTGTGGAACGATGCTCCCAGCAGCAACAAAAACTGTACCGTTTAGTTTTTGCTGAAAAAAAACTATACTTTTTTTTAAAGCCGTCCTTTCGCCGGAAGCACTGAAGCCTCTTGGGCTTATTGTGTTACCTCCCAATCTCTTATACCATCCTTAGACGCTGATGACCTAGTTGTTGAGCGTTTAGAATCTACAATGTAATCTAATCTCATACCACCCAATCCAATATTCTCGTTCCTTGTGAACTGGTTGGTTGATTTAGTCTTTCGAATCCATTTTTTATTATCCATAAATTATCTGTCTTCTGCGATCCAGGGCCGCACATTCGCACAGGATGCGGTACGATGTTTATGTCTCCTTATTAGTGTATTTGCCATAATATGGCACATACACTATTGGCGTCGGTCGGATGGCGGGACCTAGGGGTCGGACCAAAATTTCTCGACGTTTCATAGCCTCCTGAACACTTTGGCACCATTTTTGAAAATGTTTATGTATATATGTATGTATATATATATATATATATATATATATATACAGGGTGAGTTCGACCACCCGTATCAGTCGTTTTTTTCGAAAACGGTTAGTCGTAGAGAGTTGTGTCAAAAATTTGTATTATAAAAACCCTAATAAAGAATCGAATGGTGATAAAT
The DNA here is from genome assembly GCA_039654895.1 of Mongoloraphidia duomilia. Lineage (NCBI taxonomy): Eukaryota > Metazoa > Arthropoda > Insecta > Raphidioptera > Raphidiidae > Mongoloraphidia > Mongoloraphidia duomilia. The sequence goes on along the minus strand of CM077522.1, from coordinate 22,805,323 downwards.
TTTTTTTCTGGGAAGGTCGGCTTCCCTATTAGTTTGCTCCAGAATGTCCAGAACTCCGGAATTATAAATGTAACGATAGGTCGAAAGTGGTATTGTTGAAAAGATCTTTAAAAAATTAGCAAGTTTTGTACGGATTTTTTTTTTTATTACTGCCACCCCTGTTCAGTAATATTTGTTTGAAATTACTAAATTAAAATGTCATAATAACGAACTTTTTAAAAGTCCGCATTTAAAATCTAGTTACCTATCTATCGATCATTAAACACTGAAAAAGTACACTCACGGTGGGCTTGAGAATAGCCGAGAGTGTAGCGGCGCTGTTGTTTACATGGCGTTGCTATGGTTCCTCTATTACAAGTCCCCAGTTCCCGAGTTCTAGCCCGAGAGCTGGTAAAAGTGTCAATTAGATTTTCAATTTATTATTAAAAAAAAAAAAAAATAATGAATTGAAAATATGAATTGGTGCTAGGCCCAAATAACCTTAGCTGTTGGTGGTCTTTAAAATACAATTTACAATTTACACTCACGGTATAACCAGAAGAGCTCAGTAGTATGTATTAAAGAGTAAATGGAAGACAGTTTGAACACTTGTGACAATGTCTAAGGTTGCTAGATTTTTAATGCCGACTTCGATCGTTATTATGAAATTTTGATTTAATAATTTCAAACGATTGTTACTTAACAGGGGTGGCAGTAATTAAATAATTTTTCCTACAAAACTTGCCTATTTTTTAAAGAGCTTTTCAACAGCACCACTTTCAACCTATCGTGCTTTCTAAAATTCCGGAGTTTTGAACATATAATAATTTATATTTATACTTATAGAAATTTACAGGGGTGGCAGTAATAAAAAAAATTTTCCTACAAAACTTGCTTATTTTTTAAAGATCTTTTCAACAATACCACTTTCGACCTATCGTTACATTTATAATTACGGAGTTCTGGACATTCTGGAGCAAACTAATAGGGAAGCCGACCTTCCCGGAAAAAAAAATTATCACCATTCGATTCTTTATTAGGGCTTTTATAATACAAATTTTTGACACAACTCTCTACGACTAACCGTTTTCGAAAAAAACGACTGATACGGGTGATCGAACTCACCCTGTATATATATATATATGTGTGTACACGATAACTCTCGACAGACTTAATCGATTGAAACGAAATTTGGTACACACATTGGAACCCATCACCGCAAGAAGCCTATTTAAAATGGGCCCGATCGGACCATTTTCAGGGTTGTATTTAGGGGTTCCAAAAAGTTTTTGGGCCCAAAAATACCGAAAAATTTGTCAGAATCGTTTCAAAATTGAAATTTAACTCTTTAGTAAAGATTAAAATGTGCTGCTAAAATTTTAATAAAATCGGCCTGACAGGACCGGACTTTCAAATTTTATGAAAACACTAGTTTGTTGATACGAATTTACTTATGGAAGGGTGTATTTAATTGGGTGTACTGATAAAATCCATGTCTAATATTGAAATTTAGAAAAATTTAATTATTTTAAGGGATGTATTAAGGGGTTAAATTTTTTATTTTGTCAAAAAACAAACTTAAGTTTACATAATAATGCCACAATGCCTGTATTAGCAAATACACTATATTGTCGGCAGGGTTTGGCACTGCGACCCGAGTTTTTCATTATTGTTGATAAGGATCTGTTTTAATTTAAAAACAGAAACTGTGGTGATCCTGATGATATTATTTCCTAGAGACAAACGACTCAATGTGTTGCTTATTCATTATTGCCTTGTTTGCACTTTAGATCCTTATTAAACACCCCGATTTTTTGTATGTGTCCTTTTGGTTTTTAGAGCACAATGTCTACTAAGTTTCTAGACGAAGCTTGTTCCTATTAGTACTTATTAGTTCTTAAGTCATCACTAATAATTATATGACGGTGGGAGCTCTCGAAATGTGCATCCAATAACAAAATTGTTGTGAAAAGACTAAATTGTTGTTTTTTTACGATTCCGTACCTCAGAATGAAAAAATGAAACCCTTATATATTCACGTTGTTGTCAATCTGTCTGTCTGTCTGTTTTTCTAGTTTTAGAGTACTGCACAGTGCTCTTTAGTAAGTATTCTTTATGTTATGCCCGGTTTACATTATTCCTGTCCAGTAATCCAGTGAGTTAATCCAGCGCTGTATTGGACTGGAACGATATCGTCTGCATTATTTCAGTCATTTAGAAGTCGTATGTGGACGGTGGCTATTTAGGCACTGTTTGACATTTCCGTTACCACATGAAACAAAAACACGTGTTTACTGCCAGCAATGGCATGGCAATGGATTGCACGTCTACACGATTCCAATTATTATTATTTATATTATCCGGTCAGTCACGGTACGGGAACGTAGCGTTTCCAGCAAGACAAACATTTTTACATGCATTTCAAATACGAATATTTATACTTAGCGGATCCCGTCCGTTCAGTATCAATATATTCGTATTTGAAATGCTTGTAAAAATGTTTATCTTGCCGTTTCTCAACGGATAATATAAATCGAGCTTGATACGTCTACAATCTGCCTTTTAGCTAAACTTGGGTAGTTCAGAACTTGTATAGTTCCAGGAACTATGTTTTCTGTTGGTGACGTTTCCTATCTTTAACTATAGAACGACTGTTCATATATATAGTTCCGCAATTTCATCACGAGATCTAACTATCACCAATGGGTCAGTGTTGAGAATAACTGAGCATGTAGCAACGCCATTATTTTTATGGTGTTGGCATCTATTACAAGCACCCAGTTTACAGATTCTAATTCGAGAGCTGGTAAAAGTGTCAATTGGATTTTCAATTTGTTATTAAAAAAATAATACATGAAAATATGAATTGGTGCTAGGCCCAAATAACCTTAGCTGTTGGTGGCACTCGCAATAAAATAGAATTATAAATAGAGGTCTAGTTACTTATTTATTTGTATGTGTTGATAAGGACTTCAGGGAGCCAGAAGGAGAAGAAATCTCACTATGACTTGGCAGCGGACTGTCGAGGCGGAGGTGTCCAACATCGGGAAGCCCTGGGTGGAAATTAAGTACATATCGCACAAAACCGCGTCAGATGGTGATACCTTGCGGAAGCCCTATGCCCCACTTATGAGCGAATAGGAACTGAATGAATGAATTGATAAGGAGGTCTATTTTCTATAAAGACGGACACCTGTATATAAACGCACACATAGGTTATGTTCCACGTTCCACCTCAACGTACTAAAGGCGGACGTGAACTGTTGCCGTATTGCTGCTAATTGAACTTATTGCTTGCTCAGTAGGGCTTACTGATTTCTTTTTCAGAAATAAAAGCTCTCCTTTTTCTGTAGTTTTTTTTTACCTTTTCACAAAGTTACCGTTTCTTTATTATGAACAGGAAAGTACCTAAATGAAACATACCAAAAAAATATTTTTTTAAATGTTAGAACACTGAAATATTTTTTATTTGTAAACGCATTAATTTTTGATGTATAAAAATGTAAGCTCGCCCCCCCCCCTAAAACTGTAGGTATACAACAGTAATCTTAAAAATTTATGTGACGAAAAACCGCACGCGATATACCTATACGTCATACGCAGCAAATTCAGTGCGTACATGAACTATTTTAATGGATTGTGCACACATCATAAAAGATGTTTACACATACTATGAAAGTACTTATAGTGGGACTCAAAAAATTATGTCACTGTTAAAATTCGGAATCGAAACCTATACTTTAGTGGTAGGTACACCATATACAGCAGGTATGGGCAACCTTTGGAAAGTTGCGGGCTAAACTTTAGGATATTAATGAAGTCGCGGGCCGTAGAATAGGTAGTTGTGAAAAAATAATAATTATACGGTTTATTTTTTTTTCTTCGGTAAGGTATGTTCTCTAGAAATCACTTCGCTCCACGTCTTCAAATTTTGACCTCAATTGTGTGTCTTCCTGAAGCTCGATCAACTCCATTTGTACGTGTATCAGAGCCTTCTCTACGTCACTTTTCATATTATAGCAGTAGCAAAAAGGTTAAAGCAGCTATTCATGTTTTCGAAGTCGGAAAATCTATTAAAAAATTGCTCCGACAGTGATTTTAGTTCTTCAGCATATTGAGTGTAATCAATAATATTATCGTGACTTGATAGTGTTGAAAAATGATAACAGCTTCCAGATCGCACTTGTGTTTCCCACAAGCGAAATTTGTTCTGGAACGCTTTCAGATGGCTGTACAATTCGTTTACCAACCGACCTTGTTTTTCAAGCTTCAAACTCGTTTAAGTGACCCGTGATGTCAACTAGAAATGCCAAATCACATAACCATTTCTGATTACTGACTTCAGGCAATGGATAAAATCGGCTATTTCCTGTTTAAGATCGTAAAATATTTTTAGCATTTTGCCTTTGCTTAACCAACTTGCTTTGCAATAATATGTCACATCACCATGTTCAGAAGAGAGGTCATCCAAAAATGCTTTGAGCTTCTTCGAGTGCGATTTTAAAATGTTCCGCGGGCCGGAGCAAAAGCCGGGGCGGGCCACATCCGGCTCGCGGGCCGGGCGTTGCCCATATATGATATACAGTAACGACAGCAGGCCACTAGATAGATAATAAAATATTTATTAATTTGAATTATATACAAACAATTTACAAAGTGTGCATATATACAGGGTGTCTCAGGCGACGTTGGCTAACATGAGTATCTTTGTTATTAGTTGAGTTAGAAAGTCAGTTAAATAATCAAAGTAGTGCAGACGTCTCGTCGAAAAAACAATTGAATTTTGATATTATTTGATATTATTACACACGTCCACACATAATATATCTAATTTAGAAGTCATGCCTTAGCACTGGCTTAGTCAAATTGAGCAGGCAATCCTGTCAACATAACGTAGTCTTATATTTTTATCTATGTATAAAATTGGAAATAAATAAATAAAATACGGTTTTTTGTTGCCATGGTTACGCCGTTAGCGTTAAATATTTAACGCAACCGTTAAACAGCCTGAACTCGCGCAAGAAATTACATTTCGAAAAATGTTGGATAATTAAAAAATTGTGATGTTCCTAGATTTCGATAGCCCTGACAATTGTTATTATAGCCTATGTTCTAAACTTCTAAAGCAAAGTATCACCTATCGAACAGTGAAATTTTTTTTTAATCAGTCCAGTAGTTTTCGAGTATGCTGCTTACAAACGATCTCACACTCTCTCTTTACAATATATACTTATAGATCCTTCTTATGGCCCAAAAAAAAAAAAAAAAAATTGACCACTGAATTGTCCGGCAACTTTCAGGATTTCTTTAGGTCATTCAGAACTTAAACATCAATCGTGAATTCAACGGGTTTTTTAAACGGAGTGTTTCTTGGTGCCCGGTCTATAAACGACAAGGATTGGAAAGGCCACTAAAATCCACACGTAACAATTGAATTACTTGCAAACCGATAATTCATTATTCTTGTCAGCAATGTAATGGCCTTTGCAGTTCCAACAACAATACATTAAAGTGAATGGAGGATTACTAAAGTTTAACACTTCACAAGTTTATAACCGCAAAATGCACTAGCCTCTATGCAGAAAGTGTAAACTCCGCTATACTACTATTGCAACTGATGTAACACGTCTGAAGTACTGCAGAAAAACTTCAGAACAGTTCCTTATATATAAAAGAAATAAAATATCGAACTACATACAGATCCAAATGTGTTTATAAAATGTTTCTGCTTTGGTAAAATCTTGGCAAAGTTTTTTTTGACAATTTTATAGATATAAAAGTATAAAAAATGATATATGGGAGTTTAATGAAAAAGACAACTTAAATAAGATGCGGAGTTGTTTTGGTTTTTATTACAAGCTTTTATTTAACTTGCAATGTGTATTAGTTTGTTTGTGTGTTTGTTTGTTTAGGTCAAATCTTGAAAGTCATTTTTGAACGACTTCCACGTATCCGATCGATTTGAAATTTTATACACATATGTATTCCCGATGACAATAATCATTTTTAGAAATAAATGCAACCCCTAAGGGGTTCAAACGGGGATGTAGGCTTTTTTTGACTAATCAACGCCCAGGCCAAATCGCTGAAGCTAGAAACTTGAAATTTGGACAGTTGGTTCCTTTTCTAACGTAAGCATCCACTAAGAAAGGAGTTTTCGAAATTCAACTCCTACGGGTGTCAAAGGGAGATAAAATTTTGAAAGACTAAAATGAACAAAATAAAATATTAGTAAAAAAAAACTTTTTAGATACAAACTTTTATTAAAATGTACTAAAAAGGAAAAAATAATATTTAATAATTTTGGTTCATAATTATTATAAAAGCGGGGGTTGCGACTATTAAACTATCATAGAGATTACAACCCCCGCTTTTATAATAATAATGAACCAAAATTATTAAAATATTATTTTTTCCTTTTTTTAGTATATTTCAATAAAAGCTTGTTTGAAGTGCAGAAACATCTTATGGCGCGCGTGTAAAAACAATTTAATGTTACGTCGCTCAGATCGCACGTCGCGTCTGACCACTGCAATGCACTGTTACCGCTATGTTGTGTGTGTGTGTGTGTGTGAATATCTGTGTATTCCTGTTTCAATATCTTCGCAGGGTGAGAGTGTCTCGCGGGTGGGGGATACACTGTTACACACTCGCTATGTTACGTGTGTGTGTGTGATTATCTCTGTATTGCTGTTTCAATACCTTCGCAGGGTGAGAGTTTCTCGCGGGGTGGTGGGATTATAAATCAAATGCTTATCTCTAGAACTACTGAACAGATTCAAAAAATTCTTTCACTAATTATCTTCGAAGGGGAAGAATTTCTCACGGGAGGTGGTAATAAATTATAAATTCTTATCTCTGGAACTACTATGAAAATGTTTCACATCTGCCAGGCGTCCCATGATGGCTCACATTTTTTTAAGACTTATAATTAGTATAGGATAAAGGCACCGGTTCCAAACCAGTCACCTATATGATCGACCATCTTTTATATCTACATGTAGTAATAGTACATCGTGCAACAGGGCGAAAAGTTGGCGATTGCGAGCGAGTGTAACGTTTGTCCGTCAGAGTCTAAATCGTAAATTTCGCCCGAGTTACACACAAATTTTTATAAGCGCATCGATAGACCAACATTAAAAACATAAAAAAACGCTGTAAATAAACCTTAATACTTATCTACTATCAATTTGAACTTAGCGAAAAAATATTTGCTTTTTTTGTCATTTTTACATCACGTTTATAACGATAGCAGGTGGTAAGATGCATTTCCTTGCTGAATGACATTTTATATTACACTTTTTAGTTTTCTTTCATTTTTGAAGGTGAAAATAATTTTCCATTTCAAAACTTTTAGTGCAGGCCTCTTATGCCTTTAGTTAATGTTTCATTTCCACTGTCTTTCGACATGAATTTGAGTATAATATCAACAATAATTTGATCTTTTTTCATTATTATTTTTTATATAAATAATAATAATAATCATAATTCTTTATTTTTGTATGTAATATACAGAAATATGCCACCTTCGCACAATAAGAAGAGATTTAAATATTTTAATAACCTTTAATTTAGCTATCATATTAGTTATGGAACCATCACACTTGTATGTTGCCGACTGCCGTACAATATAGATGGACGTGACTTGATGCGCGACGTGCGTAACCGAACGAAAAAAACGAAGCTAAAAGGTTTCACTCAAAAAAAGCGTTAAGACGTTCTAAATATCACGTTTTGTTCTATATAAGAAATAAGCGATAAACTTGCCTAAATATAGTATTTTTACGAGTCCGTCCCTGCATATTGGGATCTGTATGTAATGTAATGTAATTTTGTACTTTTCTGTATACGCGCCATCACCATAGAGGTTCGTTGTTCGTGCGTGAATCTGAATCACATTCAACTTTATATGCATTGCAATTCATCGACATTGACGTGTGTGAATTGTGATCAAACACTCAACACATGTATATCTGTCTCCCTCCTGGTCCTGTTTCCATCTCTGTCGCACACATCTGTGAAGTGCGTATTTACTATATCTGCGTCAATCCTGTAACAAATCAGTCACTAACTTCAACGTTTTTATCGGAGCTCTGTACGAATTCACGCACTGCTGTCAGTCAAAATTATAGGCCCCCCCTTTGACATTTTGATACGTGGGTTTAAATGCATGGGTGTTCAAGGGAGCATATTGTGCGAGTAATTCTAAACGAAATATTATAGTAGATACGAGTACTAAACTTCATAATGGTTTTATTTGCACGGAAAAACATACAGACAGCCGGTACAATTTTTGAGTATAATATGATGACAAATTGTTTATCTTTTTTAACTGATTATTTAATATTTTAATATAATAATTATTGTGATAATAATCTTTATATATATAAAATTAAGTTTCCTCGCTGACTTATCAATGCACAGCCGAAACCGCTGAACCTGAGAAATTGAAATTTTAGGGATGTTTCACTTTATTATGTAGTCGGGCAATAAGAACTGATTTTTGGAGATTCAATCCCTAAAGGGGTAAAGAATGGGTTTGAAAAAAAGGCTTTTCTGAAATCGCTTTTGAGTTACAAACATAAAAAGTTGTATGAGTGTTCTTGGTCAAAATTAAAAGTATACATAATCGAAAAATGTTCGATATTCGCGTTTTAAATTTAAAAACTTTTCTATAATAAAAAAAAAAAAAAAAAATTAAAAACTACACGTATCTCTGAAATCGCTGAAGCTACAGACGCGAAACTAAGGGGAAAAAATAAATACATGTTGGAGAGATTTCCATTAAAACAACCAAGAGTTAAGGTTAGTTAGCTAGTTTATAAACCATTCAAGTTTACCCGTCAGCCAGAATATAATTTATATTTCAAACTATACAGGGTGGCAACGGACAGACAGACAAAAAGACGTGGCGTTTAATAATATACAGGGTGGCACATCTTAAACAATGCAGTGAAATATCTCGAAAACGGTACAAACCATAAAAAAATGTTTTACACAAAAGTTATAGAGTGTCAAGGGGGACAGAAGACTGTGCGATATCAGATTTAACATAGGTGATGCTGTAAATTATTAATGTACATATCAGCTAAAGTTAATAAATATTGAGATATTTAGAAATTAAATAACGGCCAAAATGAACGACAATTAGATTAGATTGGATTAGCAGATAGCCGTGATATTACGCACCGGCCTTCTTGGCTTGAATTCAATTCATAAGAGAACCGAATTGACAAATTAAATTTGCTATTTAATTTGTAAATATCTCAATATTTATTAACTTTAGCTCATATTATGTACCTTAATAATTTACTGTTCACTATTAAATACTGTATCGTACTCTGGTAAAGGAAAAAAAATAATCTCAAAAATTTCGATTTTTTTGAGTCAAAAATTTTTTTTTTTAAAAGTCAGTCCCGCCGTTTTAATTGTGCTATAATGTGCCCGATGTGTGCTACTATGTGCCGAAATAAAAAAAAATTTCTTTAAAAATGTATTTTTATAAGCAAAAATATATTTTTGGCGTGAAGTTAGCTCCGCCATTTTTTTTTTTTTGAAAAAGGAAAGGTGTGCTGTAATGTGCCCAAAATGTGCTATTATGTGCCGTAAAGGAAAAAAAATAATCTCAAAAATTTCGATTTTTTTGAGTCAAAAAAATTTTTTTTTAAAAAGTCAGTCCCGCCTTTTTAATTGTGCTATAATGTGCCCGATGTGTGCTACTATATGCCGAAATAAAAAAAAAATTTCTTTAAAAATGTAATTTTTATAAGCAAAAATAAATTTTTGGCGTGAAGTTAGCTCCGCCATTTTTTTTTTTTTTGAAAAAGGAAAGGTGTGCTGTAATGTGCCCAAAATGTGCTATTATGTGCCGTAAAGGAAAAAAAATAATCTCAAAAATTTCGATTTTTTTGAGTCAAAAATTTTTTTTTTTAAAAGTCAGTCCCGCCGTTTTAATTGTGCTATAATGTGCCCGATGTGTGCTACTATGTGCCGAAATAAAAAAAAAATTTCTTTAAAAATGTAATTTTTATAAGCAAAAATATATTTTTGGCGTGAAGTTAGCTCCGCCATTTTTTTTTTTTTTGAAAAAGGAAAGGTGTGCTGTAATGTGCCCAAAATGTGCTATTATGTGCCGTAAAGGAAAAAAAATAATCTCAAAAATTTCGATTTTTTTGAGTCAAAAAAATTTTTTTTTAAAAAGTCAGTCCCGCCTTTTTAATTGTGCTATAATGTGCCCGATGTGTGCTACAATGTGCCGAAATAAAAAAAAATTTCTTTAAAAATGTAATTTTTATAAGCAAAAATATATTTTTGGCGTGAAGTTAGCTCCGCCATTTTTTTTTTTTTTGAAAAAGGAAGGGTGTGCTGTAATGTGCCCAAAATGTGCTATTATGTGCCGTAAAGGAAAAAAAAATAATCTCAAAAATTTCGATTTTTTTGAGTCAAAAATTTTTTTTTTTTAAAAGTCAGTCCCGCCGTTTTAATTGTGCTATAATGTGCCCGATGTGTGCTACTATGTGCCGAAATAAAAAAAAAATTTCTTTAAAAATGTAATTTTTATAAGCAAAAATATATTTTTGGCGTGAAGTTAGCTCCGCCATTTTTTTTTTTTTTGAAAAAGGAAAGGTGTGCTGTAATGTGCCCAAAATGTGCTATTATGTGCCGTAAAGGAAAAAAAATAATCTCAAAAATTTCGATTTTTTTGAGTCAAAAATTTTTTTTTTTAAAAAGTCAGTCCCGCCTTTTTAATTGTGCTATAATGTGCCCGATGTGTGCTACTATGTGCCGAAATAAAAAAAAAATTTCTTTAAAAATGTAATTTTTATAAGCAAAAATATATTTTTGGCGTGAAGTTAGAATAAACATGCACTGTTACAATTAAAAAATCAAAGTTGACTTTCGCCTGACCTTCACAGCATCACCTATGTTAAATCTGATATCACAGTCTCCTGTCCCCCTTGACACTATAACTTTTGTATAAAACATATTTTTAAGATACTTCTTTAAAAATATATCACTAAAATGTAAATGGAATATATTTGCCAAAAAAATACCCGGTATATTTATAAATTATATTTCGGATTATATTTTTTTCCGTGAGGGTCGGGCTATCATTATTAGCAGGAATTGTCTTTTATTCTCTACGTTAATATTTCAACTCAAGTTCTTCTTTTTATTTACTTTTTGACTGAAAACATGTACTATTACGTGTTAAAGTTTTTTCTTTTATATTTTTAGTGTTATTCCTAACCGCCATTTAAAATAAAACACCTAGTAGGTTGTATATTGTACTATTATTATTTGAAAATTTGTTATTGCTTGTAAAAATTACATTTTTAAAGGATTTTTTTGCTTATAAAAATTACATTTTTAAAGAAATTCTTTTTTTATTTCGGCACATCGTGGCACACATCGGGCACATTACAGCACAGCTCAAAGGGGGGCTGACTTTTTGAAAAAAAAAAATTAACTCCAAAAAATCGCAATTTTTGAAATTATTTTTTTCCTTTACGGCACATAATAGCACATCCTGGGCAAATTACAGCCCACCATTCCTTTTTCAAAAAAAAAAAAAAAAAATGGCGGAGCTGACTTCACGCCAAAAATATATTTTTGCTTATAAAAATTACATTTATAAAGAAATTTTTTTTATATTTCGGCACATCGTAGCACACATCGGGCACATTATAGCACAATTAAAAAGGCGGGACTGACTTTTAAAAAAAAAAATTTTTGACTCAAAAAAATCGAAATTTTTGAGATTATTTTTTTTTCTTTACGGCACATAATAGCACATCTTGGGCACATTACAGCACACCCTTCCTTTAAAAAAAAAAAAAAATGGCGGAGCTAATTTCACGCCAAAAGTATATTTTTGCTTATAAAAATTACATTTTTAAAGAAATTTTTTTTTTATTACGGCACATCGTAGCACACATCGTAGCACACATCGGGCACATTATAGCACAATTAAAAAGGCGGGACTGACTTTTAAAAAAAAAAAATTTTGACTCAAAAAAATCGAAATTTTTGAGATTATTTTTTTTCCTTTACGGCACATAATAGCACATTTTGGGCACATTACAGCACACCTTTCCTTTTTCAAAAAAAAAAAATGGCGGAGCTAACTTCACGCCAAAAATATATTTTTGCTTATAAAAATTACATTTTTAAATAAATTTTTTTTTTATTTCGGCACATAGTAGCACACATCGGGCACATTATAGCACAATTAAAAAGGCGGGACTGACTTTTTTAAAAAAAATTTTTTTGACTCAAAAAAATCGAAATTTTTGAGATTATTTTTTTTCCTTTACGGCACATAATAGCACATTTTGGGCACATTACAGCACACCCTTCCTTTTTCAAAAAAAAAAAAAAATAGCGGAGCTAACTTCACGCCAAAAATATATTTTTGCTTATAAAAATTACATTTTTAAAGAAATTTTTTTTTTATTTCGGCACATAGTAGCACACATCGGGCACATTATAGCACAATTAAAAAGGCGGGACTGACTTTTAAAAAAAAAAAATTTTTGACTCAAAAAAATCGAAATTTTTGAGATTATTTTTTTTCCTTTACGGCACATAATAGCACATTTTGGGCACATTTCAGCACACCTTTCCTTTTTCAAAAAAAAAAAAATGGCGGAGCTTACTTCACGCCAAAAATTTATTTTTGCTTATAAAAATTACATTTTTAAAGAAATTTTTTTTTTATTTCGGCACATAGTAGCACACATCGGGCACATTATAGCACAATTAAAAAGGCGGGACTGACTTTAAAAAAAAAAAATTTTTGACTCAAAAAAATCGAAATTTTTGAGATTATTTTTTTTCCTTTACGGCACATAATAGCACATCTTGGGCACATTACAGCACACCCTTCCTTTTTCAAAAAAAAAAAAATGGCGGAGCTAACTTCACGCCAAAAAATGATGTTGCTTATAAAAATCGCAATTTTTGAGATTAATTTTTTTCCTTTACGGCACATAATAGCACATCTTGGGCACATTGCAGACAACATTAAAAAAAAAAGATAAGCGTATTATAACACCAAAGTGGATTATAGAGGCCGGCCTGTCGCGAATACACGTATGATATAATAATATAATCAATTGGGTTGATTGACGGCACAATGTTAACTGAAATTACAGTATTGTTGACCACATCATTGTTAATTCATTGTTAATCGACCCGTTCAAATTAAAGACATTGACGTATATCAACTAGTAACACGCTCGGATACAAAGCTAAAAATATTAAATAAATAAAAACAGTATCTACAGTAAATCTCTACCCTTATAAAAACCCAACGTCTATCTGTTTGTTTGTCCGCGTATAACTCGAGAACCGTTGACACGATTTTCATGTGATTAGTTTTCCCATATAGGCACATTATCTGGTCAGGTTTTAGGCTATGCTTGATTAAAATTATTTCCGTAGTTCCCAAGTTATAACAATATTTGTCTAAATGGGTGATATGAAAAAGAGAAATTTCAATAGGTATCTATATTTTACGCCTTTTTATCTTAAAATTTTCCAAAGGAATGAAAAAACTTATCCATTAAATAGGTAGGTACATATAATTTCTTCACAATAATAGTTCTCTCCAAAACTAAAAATACTTACCAATTTTCTTTTAAATTGAAAAAAAAAGTTGTAGATATTTTTGGTTCAGTAGAGATTTATTATTGTAAAGAAATAAATATTAATCCGAACGCACCTTTTAAAATACATATAAATAAAAAATAGTGATGGACATTTGTTTATAATTTCAATTTTTTGTGAATTTTTCGGGTACTTTGTATGATACCTATAATATAGAGGGGAGAATGCATATGCGGAATTTTGGCTTGTCTGTATTGGTGATGTAAATGCGTATAATACTCTGGTATAAAACGTTTGTATAAAACGGTATTATACGGTATGTAAAAAAATAATATACCCCAGTTTTATACTAAGTATAAATACTGCCTATTTTACTATTTTATACAGCACGTATAAAACGTTTAACACCGTTTAAAACGGTTTAATACCAAAATGAGAACAGGAACTTTTCCTATTATGCAGTTGGCAATACTGAATAATGCACCGTAACCGTAGTGTGAAAAAGTAAAAAACCGTTTTACCGTTTTATACTGAAAAAATACGGTATTATACCATGGCTTTAATATTACACAAAAAAATTTAATAGCGTATTTTTACATCACTAGTCTGTACCGATATCACTCGAAAATGGCTAATGAAACCTGGAACTCAAACTAAATGATCTTCTGTACCTGACTACGCCCGAGCGCCAAATCGATGTTTACGAAAACGAAACTTCGGAGAGAATCTATAGTATACAATAATATAAGTTCAAAATGGATGTCTAAAATAAATATAATCTAATTAGACGTTTGACAATATTTGGTTCTTTAGACGCTAATGACCTCAGTTGTCGAGCGTCTATAATTTACAATTCATTCATTCATTCAATATTTGGTTCTCAAATGAAAACATATTTGATGAAGTCTTAGAAACACAATCATGTGATTTAAGTTTATAAAAATCTATGCTAAAACAATCCTTCGAATTTGTAGTATACTTTGTATAATTACTATAATATCCAAAGAAAATTTCTGAGAATCGTCAATTGGAAATTTAATTTACAATTAACATATGAAAGCAGACTATCTTTAATGAAACTACAAACTCTTGAAGTTAGAAGAAAAATTTCCGATCTATGTTGTTTACATAAAATTATAAACGGAACAATTAATTCACCCGACTTACTAGTGAGATTTTACCTGTCTGCTACCAGGAATAGAGATCTATTTTATTTACCCCCAGTCACGACCAATTATGCCTTTAACTCTCCACTTTTCAGGATGGCGCACATTTTCAATGTTATCAATAATAAAACTGATATTGATATTTTTGGGGACACTCTCTGCCGTTTTAAAAGACAAGTTTCTGTTTTTTTGAAGTAATAGTGAGTTCTTTTATTTATATTATTTAATTATGAAATTTTTTTTGTCATATACAGATTCTATCAATTTAAACCTGTGCATAGGGCGTTCTGTGTGTAAGATAGAGATGATATATAAAGAAATAAGTAAGAACGAGATAAATGATCCTTAATAGGAAGTTTCTGTAGTTACTGTAGTCTGTAACTAATAATAATATCCATACAACCTGATAGCGTCATCCTTGTTTTGTGATTTTATCAATAATTTCAGTAGTACAGTAACCACAGTAAACGACTAACAATTTTGACAAAATTTATAGAATGGGGTAACATCGCCAGTTCGACCAGCCCTACTTCGCTTTGCATCGGGAGGGGGTATAATTAACCATAAATTTTTATCTCTGGAACTACTGAACCGATTCTAAAGATTCATAAAAAGAAGACTAAAAAGTAAAAAATAAATATTAGTAAAAAAACTTTTTAGATACAAGAGTTCACGATCTACTTTTATAGTTATGAACATAAATTATTAAAAATTATTTTTTTCCTTTTTAGTGCATTTAAATAAAAGCTTGTCTCTAAAAAGTTTTTGTTACTAATATCTATTTTTTACTTTTTAGTTTTCTTTTTATCCCTGAGTGATAAATGTTGTCAAAATCGTTAGTCGTTCACTATGGTTACTGTAAGACTATTGAAATTATTGATAAAATCACAAAACAAAGATGACGCTATCAACAGTAACTACAGAAACTTCCAATTAGGGATCTTTTATCTATTTCTTACTTATTGCTTTATATATCATCTCTATCTTACACACAGAACGCCCTATGCACAGGTTTAATTTGATACAATCTGTATATTGTTAATGTAGCTACTGTGCTGCAAATGTGAATTTATTGTAATACTGTGTGCAGGCTTGTTACTGGACATTATTTGTCTGTTAGCCTGCCAGATTTACAAATTAAAATAAAAAAATAAAATCATGATGTAGCAATCATTAGAAAAATTGTGTATCATTGCCTTAAAAAATAGCAGTTATTTATGTTGTTGACTGTGTCAAGTTGAGTATTTTTATGAGAAGGAAAGAGATTGGTTCGGCCAACAAGTAGGTAGAAGAGGTTGAGTGCACTTGAGATAAAATACATGACAAGTACATATTGTATATTAAAAAACAGTAGGTAGAGTAAAGAATTAAATAGATGATGAATCTTTGTTGAAAAAAAGTATCAACATCTCTTTTGTTTTGCTCTTATAATCGGTTTACAGAATATTTTAACTGAGCTAATTTGAACTGCATTGGTTGAATGTTCTAGAATTCCAAAGTTGTTATATTTCAAACTAAAAATAAGTACCATTTAAATCGCTTCATCTGTCGCCTGACACTTTTTAGAAAAAAAGATGCCCATAAGTCATTTTAGAAAGCAGCTATAAGGCTATAAGGCACTAGCGTCTAGCCCCCGGTACATAATTAACGATACTGACTTATGATTTGCGCAATAGAGTAAGTTGCCAATTTGAGATCTGTCTTAAAATAATTCACTAGATCTTCACTTGGCGACAAGCACCATCACACAAACACCCCCCGCGTACATTTTTTGGAGAACTGGTCCCCTGCACACCCCCCTTTTACTTCGCAAAAAGCCACATCATATTAAAACGCCCTCGCGTACGTTTTTCGGGGAACTCTTCCCCTGCACACTCCCTTTCACTTCGCAAAAAACGCTACGTCACACCAACCCCCACCCCGTGTAAATTTTTTGTGAACGTCCCTCTTGCACACCCCCGTTCACTTCGCAAAAAACGCCGCATCACACCAAAACCCCACGCCTACGTTTTTTGGGGAACTCTCTCCTGCACCCCCCTTTTCACCCGCAAAAAATTTCATCGTACCCCCCCGCGCGTGAATCTCTCCCTCTGCAATCGTTGGCAAACCCAAAAGTACACACTCCGTTATAAGTATAATTTATTGTATGAGAAAAACATTCCAAACTTATTTATTACTTAGTTATTTAAAAGTCAGAGTATATGCATTAAACAAGTAATATATATGACTCGAGAACCTCAACTTTTATATTAGGTCATTCTCAACATAATCACGTTTTAATATTTTCAAAGTAGATTGAATTTCTACGTACGTTTCGTTTTTCTATGAATAAATGCTTACATAACTAGTCAATTTATATTTCGGTACTTCACCTATGAACGTTTTCACATGACTGAATTTCGTAAGACAGTAGCGAGAAGTTTATCAACATACCTACCTGCACTTCTACCTACTTCTACATGTAGAATGCATAATAATTTGTGTTGAAGTTACGGTTCGGTTCAAGTTGAAATCTTACTGCCAGTAGATACTTATGATCCCTTTAAAATAAGCTCATTATTATAACACGTTCTTGTTTAAGTTAACTCTCGCAGATGCCAGTGGCGTACGATAAAAGTTAAATTTTGTGTTGACAGTGACGTATCCAAAAACGGGGTTCATGAGACTGAAGTCACTACAAATTTTGAAGTGCACTCAGACGGTCGTTACTAATTGTATTACGTGTCACACTGTTTATTCTTGATACAGCCCCCCGAAAAAAAACTCTGGCTGCGTCACTGAAAATGAATATGTCGTTCGAAAATTCAAACAAGTTGGCGCCAGGAAATCAAAAACGCTAATAGTTAGAATTATTTAAAAAATCTAACGATGTTTTCGAATAATTTACAAGTGACAGAAAAATTAATATTTTTTATCTCATATATGAAATGAAATAGTATATTGCATTACAAGTGACGAAACACAGCGTTTGCAAGTAGTGCGTAAAGTTTGCTGCCCGAGGAACGAGGACAGCAATTCACAAGCGCTGCATTTGCTGTGTTTCGTTCCGGGTAAATGTATATTATTTTTCACAACAACTTTATTGACAATTCGATTTGAGGTACCTGCAATTTGTGCACGCAAAAATATTTGATCTTGCAGATCCATATGTGAAATGTATATGGGGTTATGTTTGTCATTTTAACGTTTTCCAGTATCATATTATGCGAATTGAAAATCGAATTTTCAATAGCGGCGTTGTGAAAAAGTAAATTATATACTTCAAAAATATAATGTGGAAAAAATAACAAATATTTTTTAGTTAAACATTATATCGTTCCTCCTGTTTTCATTATTAAACTTTTATCTAACTGCGCACACCACTGATACATACGAACATGTTGTAAGGGTCGAGAGCTTTATAGAATAATGTACACACATTTTCATCGTACGGGAACTCACACTTCACCGCTTACAAAATGTTTCTTATGCTGTACTTTAAATCATTACCTATAAGTATGGATTTCTTGTTGCAAAAATTTGTGTTGTTTTTCAATTGACACGTGCTAATCACTATTAAGAAATAATTATTTATTTTATTAAAGAATATTTTATGTTACTACACAAAAATTTATATTTTTTGTACATATACAAAAATGTATTTTTTTATACATATACAAAAATGTATATTTTTTATACATATACAAAAGTTGAAATATATTTTCAGGAAGTATGTGTTTTTTTGCAGCCATGTAAAACACTAATGCTGGGTTGCAGAAAGCATTGTCAAAAATGTGATGGGACAATGAACCTTATATTGTGATCATAATATATTATTTACAATTTTTATACATGCATCAGGAGCAATCTAATGTCGTTGTGAAACTTCCTGTCATGTAGAACATTAGAATGTACTCACACAAAAACAAATGTTATTATGATAAATGTAAATAGAAAAAGATCACTTTTCATGCTAAACTGTGATCAATGATCAATATAAATATATTGTATTCACAGTTTAAAAAAATATTGCGTCAATCGATCAATTATTTTTCGAGCAAGATCGATTTAAAATTCTACAATGATTTTCTTGTCGAAAAATATGTGTGGTCACAATCTAAAGTCATTATCAAAGCAGATTTTCTGACAATACTTTCTGTAACCGAGCATCAGCTTTTTATTTGTTTTAATGTTGAAAAACAATATACGAGAGTTTAAAGAAAAACAATCAGTTACTTGGATGCTAGGGATTTTGCATCAATCTACTTTATAGCAAGTATTAGGTAAGTCATGAAGTGTGGTGATTGAACGTTTTTAGTGACAGTCTGTATAATATATAAGTGGCGCTATTTCTTACTCAATTTCCATCCAGGTACACAGTAACTATGCAGTCTGTACAGACAAATAGGCGTGTCAAATCTCTTTCCAGTATTAGCTTAATGATGCGTGATTCCGACTAAATTACCCAGTTATTAGTGTATTTGCCATATGGCACATACACTATTGGCGTCGGTCGGATGGCGGGATCTAGGGGGCCGACCAAAATTTCTCGACGTTTCATAGCCTCCTGAACAATTTGGCACCATTTTTGGAAATGTTTATACAGGGTGGACCAGGTTATAGTAGCAATAATTCACCATTCGATGGTCCATCAAAAAATAAGTCGACATGCATAATTTTATTTTTTTCCAAATCGCTTCCTAGGGGAGATACACCCCTTCAAAGTTCAGTTTTAAAATTCTTTTTTTTGTCCTAACTCTCAGGTCATTAATGCGTTTTTGACCAAATTTGGTGCAAGTATTTATGCAATAGATACTCATTACTTGACGTAAGTAACTTTTGTCAAAATTGTCAAGTGGCGTAGATACAGGGGGGTTGTTTCACTTTTCCCGCCCTATTTTCTGCGCCACTGGATATTTTTAAAGAATAACATTTTTTTCGAATTCCCTGTTCAATTTAGAAAAAAAGAGTCACTTTTGCAAAATTTCGATTTGAGGCTTCGTTTACGAGATAATTAGAGTTGAAAGTTTAGAACACTTCTAAAATAGCCACCTATGAAAATAATAGGTCTGGAATCTTGTACAACAATAATATTGTAAACTTTTTACTGTTTGACGAATTTAAATAAATAATTCATTAATTAAATTAAAAACAACAAATAAATAACTTATGAAAATAACCATCAAAGTAGGCGATACTTGGTTTTGAGATAATTTATGACACTTGTCAGTATTGATTTTTAAAACTGGACTTTGAAGGGCTGTATCTCCCTTAGGAAGCGTTTTGGAAAAAAATAAAATTATGCATGTCTACTTATTTTTCGATGGACCATCGAATGGTGAATTATTGCTACTATAACTTGGTCCACCCTGTATATACAGGGTCCGGCAGAATGGACTTTACACTTTGACTTCGCTATAATAATTTATTGAAAATGTTTAGAAAAAAACTAAAAAATACATTAATAAACTACAAACTTAGGAAATTTATCGATCAAAAATTGAATCTCGCAAATGCCCTCCTCGCTTTTCCACACACTCCTCTAAACGACCTTCGAAATTATCCATTACCGACCGGAGCACAAGTGGGGAAATACTTTGCGCGAATTTCAGCAGTAATGTTCACTTTAAGTTCTTCTAAGTAATTCCTGGGCTTATTCTTGTAGACTTTTTCTCTCAAGTAGCCCCCAAGAAATAATTGCTTGTCTATCTCTTCGTTTTTGTGCATTATTTACAGAACGTAGTCTGCCTGGTGGTTTCTTATTGCAAAGTGACCCTTCATTTTTCCATTTCTTTATTCAGGAATAAATAGCAGGACGTCAAGGACTATCTCTGGCGTTAAATTCTGCTCTGAACCGTCTTTGAACGACGGTAATCGAGTTTGTATTGATAAATAGGTCTACACAAAAGACACGTTGTGGTATTGTCCACTGCATTCTTGAACAACTGTCCAATTCGACAATAAAATTTCCAAAGCCTCCTGTGTGATATGAAAAAAGAACTATCGCAATGTCTTATGTGGTTTCCTTGTAATTTAAAACGAAAAGTGTAAAGTCCTTTCTGCCGGACCCTGTATATATTTATATACGTGTACGGGCTATAACTTTCGAAAGAGTTTATTGATTTTGACGAAATTTTGTAGGCACGTTGGAATCCATCACCGCACGAAGCCTATTTAAAATGGGCCTAATCGGACCATTTTAAGGGTGGTTTTTAGGGGTAGAAAAATGTTTTTGGGCCCAAAAATAGCGAAAAAGTTCTCAGAATTGTTTCAAAATTGAAATTCAACCTTTCAATAAAGGTCAAAATGTGCTGCTAAAATTTTAATAAAATCGGCCCGACAGGTCAGGACTTACAAATTTTATGAAAACACTAGTTTGCGGATAGTGATGTACTTACTGAAGGGTGTATTTAATTTGGTACAGAGGTTGCATTGATAAAAATATTGAAATTAAGAAAAAAAATATTATTTTAAGGGATGTATTAAGGGGTTAAATTTTTTATTTTGTCCAAAAACAAACTAAGTTTACGTATTAAAGCCGCAAGGCCTGTTTAGCAAATACACTATATTGTCGGCAGGGTTTGGCACTGCGACCCGAGTTTTTTGTTCTTGGTATTGTCTCAGTAATTTAATATACTTCAATATGGGATGAGATTGCTGCTTAAAGAAAAATGTCCTTCTTACAAACTAGCATGAGGGTGCTCCAAATAGGGTGATCCTGCATATTGCAATACCGACATGATGAATTTAATTTGAATATTGTTATGATGAAAAAGCTATCAAATAATATCGAATTTTAGTACTTTAAAAATTCCGGCTCTATGACGTCAACGTGCAGGGAACAGCTTCGTTTTTAATGGGATGTTTATTACTCAAAAAATCTTAGCTGAACTTTCAGTGCGTGGATTGAAAGCTGAGGTGTTGGTTTATCACGCTGTCATGATGAAATTTGCAAAAACATTTTTGTTCGCCCGTGGATGCACTCAAAGTTGACAATTTTTGCTCGGTCAGCTTGGAAGTGGTACAACGACGCACAGAAATAAGTCATCAATTAGGAAATTTAATGTCAGGCCGAGGGACTAAAAGCTGAGACATTTCTCGTTAACGCATGCTGTATTCGAAAAAAAATTACATTTAAAAGTTACATACTTTGGTAAAATGATGGTTTTTGACTTCATGATGATTGATCCCCTAAGTCTTTTCAGTAATTTATAAATAAAAAATATGTATTAGCAATTATAAAATTTATGACGCTATCTCACGGGTTTTTTAATTAATAAATTCCTTCTTCCTGGCCATCTTGTTTGTCTATTACCTGCTGAGCATGGCCCGAGGCTAATCCATGCCCCCTATCCTAACATCCCTACGTTTCGTCCCTCTTGTGTTCTATCGCATCGCTTATATGGTTTTCAATTGTCAAACTTTTAAACCCGCACTGGCTAATTGCTGGTGAAAGCAAAGGCCATTCTGTTAAAAAAACAAAAAAAAATTAATAAATGTTTTTATATAACACATGCACGCTTTTAGTGTTTTTTCGTATCAGTTTTGCGAACCTTAAATGATCGTTTATTGACGAGTGACGTCATGATCCATTATGAAACGCTTTTCGATGAATAATGGAAAAACATTTGAAAAACCCGTTATCTAATGAGCATTATGTACCTCTTTTCGGTGTTATAAATGAAATATGGTTACTATGGTAACAAAGTGAATAAATATTGTATTGAGCCCAATGTTTTTATTATGAGATGTACTTCTGTCAGTGACATTAAATTATTCAATTAAAGTCTAAACCATGCATGTGTTATATAAATATAAAGTATAGTGTGCAACACGTGTGCTAAATATTTATGCGTCAGGCGCGATGTTTTCAGCACGAGTAGTAGAAGAGCGCTCACGCGCTCACGAGCCTTGGCGAGTGAGCATCGCGAGCCGAATACGACTGCTGAAAACATCGCGCCTGACGCATAAATATTTAGCACACATAAAGATGTATTTAGCACACTAGTCACACAATATACTATTATGAAATATATTTTTAAGCCAACAGATTTTACGCATTAAATCAGCATTTTTAGGAAAAACAATTTATCTGGTCGTGCGCCAAGCAAAGTTCTCGCAGCAAGCTGGACTGGCACACAACGAGTGTCTATTAATGAATTGTAAATTATAGACGCTCGACAACTGAGGTCATGAGAGTGTCTATTAACTAGAACAAACTTAAGACCTATTTAGCACCCTCATAACTTCGCTTCCCATTAAGCTAGTAACATGAAAAGTACATATTATGGTGTTAATAGGGTCCCTTTCAATAAGAGCCCTGTAAAAATTTCAAACTTAAATGTCAAACTGTTCCAGAAAAACGCTAAATTGTCACTGACTCGACATCAAAACATATAACGCATTTAACATAACTGTAATAAAATTATTTAATTATTACAATTTCACCTCGTCATACTTTTACCTGGTAAGTTTTAATACTTAGCAAAAACCTAATAAAACTGAGTAAAAACCTGAAAAAGTGAAACTGTATTAACTTTTTTTCAGAATTTATATGTTCAACTCATTTTTAGAGTTTGGGATAGGATTCATATGAATCGAGCTTAGTACTGCTCTTAGGTTTCCATTCTTTTGGCGGCCAAACAAACTGGTAGAAAAGAACTTGACTGTTTTTTTCACATTAAATTATTATGTTTTTGATAAAATCTACTTATCTGCTAGACTGCTAAAAAGACCTACTCTACTACTATTTCGTGATGCTTACAGCCCATGAAGGGCCTTGACCTGCTCTACCACTTTTCTCCACTCGGTAGCTAAAAAGACTAGTTTATTTAAAAAATAATTATTATTAATGTGTTCTTGAATCAGCGTCGTGCTTTTGCATAAATGAGTTAATAATGAAAAGTGTGAACAAACAAAATAATAATGCGATTTGATTGCGGTTTGAATATTTGATTTTGGTATAAACAAAGTAAATGCATTAATCTGATAGAAATGTTTACCCAACGATTTTGGGTTGTATAGTCCTAACATTTATGTAAAGGATAAAGTTTGTAACTTGGAACATGTAACTCTCATTTGCATTAGAGTTGTTGTTTACGAGAAATCCGCTTAGCGGTTTATCGATTACTACGGGATAATTCTGACCATACGTTCTACGGCAGCCGAGACCAGGACCTGTCCTTTGTGTCGCACTCGCACTACACTTACAGTGCACTGATTACAGGCTGATTATCATATTGTTTTATTATTTTCTCAAAAGGCGCGCCAGATGATATTTTCGTACTTTAAAATTTTGGTGAAAAACTCTGATTGTTTTTGATACTTGATGCTTACTATAAAAAACTAGTTAATAATAAAATAGTCTTTATTAAAAATATATATGTATATACAGCGTGTCCACGAAAGTTCTTTGCAAATGGAATTTTTTTTATTAATTATTGGAGCAAAAATTTTTTTCTGTGGAAAAGATCTGCTTCGTCCAAAACCACTAAAACACCAAAGAAAATTTTTTTCGGCCTAAAGTTATACTGTTCTTTGTATGGAGAGAGATGGAGGACATGTTGAATTCTGATTTATAATTCTGAATAAATAATTACTTAGAAGTTAAGTTATGTTATAATTTTGAATTAAATTTGATTATGTAACTAATTTTGCGAAAATCTTGAATATCACAGATAATTTTCATTTTTAGTAAAATAAAACTTTTTGATTTCCCTCGTATAACTTTAGGCCGAAAAAAATTTTCTTTGGTGTTTTAGAGGTTTTGGACGAAGCAGAACCTTTCCACAGAAAAAAATTTTTGCTCCAATAATTAATAAAAAAAAATTCCATTTGTAAAGAACTTTCGTGGACACGATGTATATGTTTTTATAAAAAATTAAACCGGCAATCCTGCGGTATATTTCGAGGCGCATTGTAAAGCGGCTAATCTTTGGACCAGTCATATTGCAGATCGTGATGTATGTCATTTAATACAGCTCCGTTATCGGTTCAGCCTTTTTGTAATCCAGTTAAACGTTATATTATTTCATCATAATAGCAAGATATCTTAAATCTATGATAGAGTGGATGCTTACTTGATATAAATTAATATTCAACATTTTGTTAAAAAATAAAACACTGAGTTTAGGAATTTACACTATATCTTTATTTTGACAATTGTTTCGTCAACACAGTGCCTTCTTCAGAACTATCTCTTAAAAAATCTTAAAAAAAGTTTAAGATATAGTTCTGAAGAAGTCACTGTGTTGACGAAACAGTTGTCAAAATAAAGAAATAATGTAAATTCCTAAGCACAGTGTTTTATTTTTTAAATCACCTATAACGAGAAGCGCTCGTAACTCTAATACTCCGGTAATTTTAGATATTAAAATCACGTTTTTTAAAACACCATAACAAAGGTAAATAAAAAAAAATCAGCTAACTGGGAATTTTTCTGCAGTGGAAATCTAAAATTACTGGACTATAAATATATAAAAGAGACACCCAATTACGTCACGTCACAATGCAATGTTAGAAAAATGTATTTATTTATTTATTTTATTTAGTTATCAATACCTCAGCCAGCGCGAATCTGGAAGTTTCGGGTTTAAGCCCCGACAGTGACGGGTTAAATAAATGCATTTTTCTAACATTGCATTGTAACGTGACGTCATTGGATATGTCTCTCTTATATAGCTGAACGTTAGCTATAGCTTTTTACCCGACTGCGCACGCAAAGGAGTGGTAATGTGTTTAACAGCCTATGTATGTAAGTATGTATGTATGTATGTATTTATGTATGTATGTTTGTATGTTCCTTTGAAGCACTATACAG
Source organism: Mongoloraphidia duomilia (assembly GCA_039654895.1). Classification (NCBI taxonomy): domain Eukaryota; kingdom Metazoa; phylum Arthropoda; class Insecta; order Raphidioptera; family Raphidiidae; genus Mongoloraphidia; species Mongoloraphidia duomilia. The sequence goes on along the minus strand of CM077522.1, from coordinate 22,779,769 downwards.
ACCAAACGCCTGGGCCGATTTTTATGATTCACACGTCAATCGATTCCCCTTAGTCCGGCGAGTGTCACTAAAGACATGACGTTAGTGAAAATTCAATATGGCGACTACAGGACGCCATATTGTGAAAATGAAAAAAATGAAAGTCATCAAACTATGTCAAGTGGGGTATCGTTGAATAGGTATTTAAAAATCATGTTTAGTTTTTTCTCAACATTTTTCGATTCGACTGACCGTTTAGGATCTATATCGATTTATTTTTACACTAAAAACATTTGAAATAAAAAATTTATTTTAAAAAACAAAAAACCCGCGACTGCGTAAAAATCGAACTTAAAAGATAGAAACAAGATCAAATGATAACATGCAGTCGGAGGTATTTCTGTTCAATTTGTTACTACTATGCCTCCGACTGCATGTTATCATTTGATCTTGTTTCCATCTTTTAAGTTCGATTTTTACGCAGTCGGGTTTTTTGTTTTTTAAAATAAATTTTTTTTTAATAAATTATTGCTTTTTAAAGAATCGTTCAAAGCTCCTCAGATTTAAGATATTTTCATTCTGCAATCCGCATAATAAAAAATTTTTATGCAAGTACCCTATTATTGAACACCTGTATCAACGGTTTCCCAGTTAACGGAATGACATCAGCTAATATGTAGTCAAAGTATTGTCAAGAGGCTCGCGGTTAGTTGACAGAGGACGTGAAAGGGTCTCCTACTGTACTTATGCGTGTAGCTAGGGGTCACTATCCAGTCTACCTTTTCTAATGCCTAGGTAACTAATACAGTACACAAGAGCGAACCGAACGTTACCTGCATGTCACTAACAGCTTATCTTGCTCACTAAGCTTCTGCTGTGCCGTGAGCAAACCGCATATCGAATGCTGTACTATAGCGAACGCCGTAATGCGACCGCTTTAGTAAACTTACTCTCTTTACCGCTATCTCATTATAATAAACATACCGCGCTGATTTTGAATTTATAACCTTCTTGATTTTAAATATGGATTATTAGATTAAACGTGAAAGAAAATACAATAATTACAGTGCGACATCAATTAGTCGAACTTGAAAAGAAACGCTAAAAAAATTTAATTAAAAAAATCAAACCTAGCTGCGTCAAAAGCGAACAAGATCAAATGAGAAGTAGTCGGAGGCATCAGATATTTTTCCGATTGCATGGTATAATTTGATCTTGTTTCCATCTTTTTAGTTCGCTTTTGAAGCAGTCGGGTTTTTTGATTTTTCAATTTAATTCTTTATTTACGTCTTTATTGTTTTATAAAATCGTCACCTTTCTTTTGATATCCATATCGATGTATTTAGAAGGAAAATTACTTTTACATTATGACAAAATGGCGTCTAGTGTCCGACGTATTGATTTTTCCGTAACGTAATATCCCTATGTCACTCTTGGGATTAAGACGAATCTAATGACACCTCATTTATTAAAATCCATCGAACCGTTTGTAAGCTACGAGGGAATAAAGAATCCCACAAACATACTTACATAATTATATTATATACACAGATATCGCGAAAAACATAACCCTGCCTTTGTTGTCGCGCAGTCGGGTAAAAATTCAAGTTAAAGAGGTTTCGACTTATCGAGGGTTTCGAGTTAGACAGATATTATTTACAAACATTCGACTTATACAGGTTCTGCTGATACATCAAATTTTCATAACAAAATTGTCTAGTATAGTCATGGGGAAGAACTATAGTTTACTTCATGCCCAGAGACAGTAAATTAGTTATTGGTTGTTGTGAAAACCAAGAGATAGATTGACTTAAAAATTCTCTCAGCACAATATTAGCTTTGAATCACCTATATTAGTGTGACATTATATTTTATCAACTAATCATAGCTGTGCAATGTGCATCCAACATTTATACCCGTACTTTCACCACATATTATACCTGCACTTCCACCATTAATACCCGGTTTATTTTAAGTATTATATTAATACGGTAAAATATTATTTTTAAATTTGCTCTATTATTGTATGTGACAGATTTTTATTTTATTTTTTCTTTAAAAAATAATTAAAGATTAATCTCGGGTTTATCGTACATGAAACACGCTGTTATGTTAATCGCTGTTAAATTTTTACACATAAAACATACGAAGTAACCATAGAAAATAACAGCGAATTAACATAAACCCGATATAAATAACATAAGGTACGGTTTCAACAAAACTAACTATAAACTGTTAAAATACTACGGGTATAGCTACACTCTAAAGTAAATATTATATATTTGTAGTATAATTTTGTCGTTGGCATATTCTAAAACCAGGCTTTTCATAAAACGCCTAGACTTTTTCAAAATGACTGGGCAAATTGTAAAGCAATAATACTTTTACAATTAGACTAGATATTTTAGGCGTTTTATAAAATGCAGGCAGGACTTTAGGCTTACTCCAAAAACACAATGACTTTACAATATGCCTAGCTTTAATCAGGCGTATTATAAAACGCCTACTTGTTGTTTAGGCATATTGTGTTGGGTGTTAATGTAATATGTTTAAAAATCTTGTGAAAAAGCAATTAATTAAGGATGACTCTTACAAAATAGAAGATTTTTTTTTCTTTTTATTTATAAGTTCTATACTTTTTCAATGTATTATTTCCATTGACGAAATTATACTACTTGATTGTTGGTTTTCAAACAAATGAAGGTAATCTAATCTACGTAAATATAAATTTTCTTTTTCGTATTATAATTATATCAATAAATTATTACGATTTGTTTTTCTATGAAGTGGAGATGCTTTCAAATTTACACCCATGTATAAAACTTTTTAAAATGAAATTGAAGTTACAACGTATTTTTTAAAAGTTTAACAAAGTAAAGTGTTTTTGTTTCACTGCCAACCGCTGCCAACTTACTTTAAAATGAACGTTAACCGATATAGATTGAAGTTTTAAATTACCAATATCATAACAATGTAGCTTTTGTGTATCTTTTTGATCTAGCTTAAGGCTCTGTGATAGTGCGGTTTCACAAACGATCTGCAAAAATAGTCTGGTCGTTTGCCACATTGTTTCTATAATCCAATAATGTCATTTACTATTTTGAACGTACTTATGCAAATGTTGTTATAGCAAGCGAAAAATATTTGCTTTGTGAAATAACTAGATTACGCAATATACTTTAATGTATCTGTTAGGTTTATACGCTTGCAATCTGCAAGTACTTTATTCTGTTAAATCAGTATTCAGTGATCAGTCTATAGTCAAGTTCCAAAATTTAAGATAGTGAGACATGCACTTATACATCAATATTTATACAGGGTACCCAAATAGTGCGTTCTCGGCCGATATATCGATTTATTTTTTATTTTATGATGGATCGTAGGTATTTAATAAAACACTAGGGAAGTATTTTTTGATTGAGGAATAGACGTTTTTTCACCTTTATTGTGACCTCTTCAGCAAATTCATTTTTCAAACTAAATATTTTGTTATTATTTGCCCAAATACCTACGATCATACAATTAAGTAATTATCATGATGAATCATCAAAATATATTATTATTTATACAGGGTGTTAAAAAAGTGTTCGGAAATTTTAAGGGCGTATAGTATAGACCAAAATAAAATATGGGTCCGCAAACTAACCATTTCAAAGATAATATGAGCTTTTATAAAAAACAAGTTATTACACATGCATTTTTCTGTTATGGTTAGGGAGCACTTAAATCAAAGGCACAATAGAAGACGGATAGGACGAGAAGGCACAATGTCATGGCCTCCCTGGACTCCTGACTTAACGCCCTTGGACTTCTTTGCTTGGGGATATTTAAAGAGTTTAGTTTATTCTACACCAAATTAATAATGTAGCACACTTACAAGAGCGAAAAGAACATGTCTGTGAGATATTTTGAGTAAAACCGGGAATTTTTGAAAAGGTGCGAAACTCGTTTATAAGAAGATGCGAATCATGTGTTGAGATGGAAGGGGGACATGTAGAACACCTATTGTAAAATGGCTTAAATAAAATGCGTAAATTTGATACCACACACTTTTTTCCTATTTTATTAGATAGTACATTTCTGAAAATATCTCATATCTTTGAAACGGTTAGTTTGCGGATCCATGTTTATTAGGCTTTTTTCACTTATTTTGGTCTATACTATACGCCCTTAAAAAATCTGAACACTTTTTTTTAACACCCTGTATATTTACAAGGAGAACCATGTAGTGAGTTTATAATAACGAGTAAAGAACATTAATTGTATGATATACAGTGTGTCCACAGACTCATCCTCAACATGGGGATCTCCGTTGTTATGGGAGATAGAGATTTGGTTAAATGAGACAAAATGTGCAGAATCTCCAGTACTACTACCCTGCGTAGTCAAATTTTCCATATTTTGCTTGGTTCGCGACCGACAGTTGAAAAACGAGATTTACCCATTTTCGTTTTTTGTTTATAACTCGCTTATTAAGTAAGTTAGAAAAAAAATATTTTCACTTTCTCAAGGCCCTTTTTTATGAAGATTTCAAATCTCTTTTCAAATTTTTATTTACTTTTATAGTTTTAGAGATACTTGTATCAACTTTGTTTTTTTAAATACACGTCAAAGATGGCCATGACACCATTCGAAAGAGGTTTTTTTTCTCTTTAATTTGATATCAGGGTTGATGGATTTATTTTCAAAAATAACAGAGTTATACGTAAAACACTGATTTTTAATAGTAGGCTATGCTAAATTAATTGATAAAACAACAGAAGGCTTAGCAAACAGTTGAAATTCACGTTGGCTTAGTAAACGGCTGTTTTGTTTTAGCGGTCAAAGAGTAGTTTGTTGCTAATTTGTCAGTTTACTAAGTGATTTATTAAATTTACTTTTGTTATCATGGAAGCATTTTGTAACAATGAAAAATAAGCGATTTTCAACAATTGATCGTAAAACAGTAGTTTTGTCTTCTTCACTTATTCGCGTCGACTTAGTAAACGGCTTTTTAAATGATCCATAGTTTATTAAATTTACTCCTAAGTTTCTGTAAATTGACGAATGAGGTTGTCTTCGTTCTGGATACTGATCGAAGTACATTTCTGCAGCTCTGGTGGAATTTTTGTGACATAGGAATGTAAAAAGATAACATTTCAAATTTTTCATTGTTACAAAATGGTTCCATGATAACAAAAGAAAATTTAATGAATCACTTAGTAAACTGACAAATTAGCAACAAATACACTTTGACAGCTAAAACAAAACAGCCGTTTACTAAGCCAACGTGAATTTCAACTGTTTGTTAAGCCTTCTGTTGTTTTATCAATTAATTTAGCATAGCCTACTATTAAAAATCAGTGTTTTACGTATAACTCTGTTATTTTTGAAAATAAATCCATCAACCCTGATATCAAATTAAAGAGAAAAAAAACCTCTTTCGAATGGTGTCATGGCTATCTTTGACGTGTATTTAAAAAAACAAAGTTGATACAAGTATCTCTAAAACTATAAAAGTAAATAAAAATTTCAAAAAAGAAATTTGAAATTTTCATAAAAAAGGGCCTTGAGAAAGTGAAAATATTTTTTTTCTAACTTACTTAATAAGCGAGTTATAAACAAAAAACGAAAATGGGTAAATCTCGTTTTTCAACTGTCGGTCGCGAACCAAGCAAAATATGGAAAGTTTGACTACGCAGGGTAGTAGTACTGGAGATTCTGCAAATTTTGTCTCATTTAACCAAATCTCTATCTCCCATAACAACGGAGATCTCCATGTTGAGGATGAGTCTGTGGACACACTGTATAGAACTATACTATTTCTGAAATAAATTTTGATTAGATCAATCAGTGAGTAAGACTTTGCTTTGTATGAATAGAGCATTTTCGTAGCGAAAGTTAACCGTATAGGTGAGAGTTCTCATAACGCAACCCTAAGGTCATTATGTAAATACGAAAGGTATACTTATGCAATTTATTTTTATTACTTATTGCCTAAAAGAGTAATTTATTTAACTGACTAAAATTACGTCAGAGTAAATATGAGAGTGAAGTTTTCTAAAACTTTAAAATGAATGCAATATGCGTAAAGCGAAGTAATAACTCACGAGGTAATGGTTAAACAAGTTAAAAAGTGGCTTTTCAAACAGCTTGTTTTATTTACACTGCCGAACACTGTTTTCATATTTTAGTTGCGGCTTCAAAATTACTGAAAGTTATGTTTTTATTGCAAAACGATAAAAAGTTGAAATCTTAAACTGTCTTATAGTAAAGAAATACGTAAACAAATAGATTAACTTAAACGATTTTAGAGAATTCTATTTTAAATTTAACGCATTTATTTTTCATGCGTTACTAAAGATTATCTTTTAATATTGTATGATAAACAAAGATAAGATATTATAAAGATTTACTGAACTATTTAGGTACTGCAGGTACCACAAAATATTGTTTAAACGATGGTACATTTAACGTCTTTTTTAATGGTTTTTAACATCAGGCTTTCGTTATAATTATTTATTTTGTTTTGAAGAAAAAAATATTTAAAAATGGATATATTAATTGTATCACGAGTACAGATTAGTTGTCATGGAAGGAAATACATCCACTTTTATTTACCTTATAAAATATAATAAATATAAAATAATTGTAATTTTATTTTTTAATACTTTAAATTGTTATCCAATAGGTATCTACCTATATATTTTCATTATTGAAAAAATAAATAAATTAATAGAATATTAAAAGCATTCCTAATTTGAACCTGAGCTTGGCGTTTGTACCTGTCTTTAGACTCATACTTTTCCGCACGACAACTTGGCTTACTTTATCTGAGACCTTAGCAGTCTTAGCACATTTATACATGCAGTGTTTTGTTTCACATGTCAAACTGTTCAAACACTTCCAACTATTTCCGTTTCATCTAATATTTCTAAGATGTCATCCCAGTATGAGACATTAGACGTTATTCACGTCAAAATACACGTTTGAGAATATTAGAAACAATACATGTAAAGAATAGTTACTTACGAATTCCTTAAAGTAATTAGTGAATTACTATAACATATATACCTAGTTGTAGCGTTGGAAAAATTTATTTTATACACATACATGCCACCATTGGGATTCAAACCCGAAACTTCCGACGGTGACATATGCAGTATAAAAAAAAATGTATTTCACTAATTCTTATTTTCTGCGTTTTATAATTGTTATGTAAATTAATATGAATTGATTTTATCAATTTGAGTTAGATAAAATAGTATTTTAACAATAAAAAATAGGTGTCATTTAAAACATTATTAGTTTATATAATGCAGACACAAAAATACAATAAATCAGTGTATTATTTTATGTACAGTCACGGACTTAATAAAGTTTACACTTGAGTTTTTCAGTGTAAGTTCACAAAAAGTCAGTAGCTTAGCAACAAATTTAGTTTGTATAATAGGTAAATGTAAATGTCAAAAATTGAAAGAAATAATTGTCGTTTAAATGCCTCAAAATTATTAAAACGATGAACAAAAAAGAAGAATTATTGCAAGATTAGGGGAATGAATTTGCTAGTTTCAAATATTATCAAATCTTTTTGTTTTAATTGAATAATATTGAGTAATTTGGATTGTATAATAACAACTGAGGTGTTTTGATAATAATTTTTTATTGAATTTTTAGGATGTAACCTTAGTAATTGATACATTACTATCAAAAGCCAAAATACAAAATGCAAAAATTAAAAAAACCGATAACTAGATGATACAGGTGGAAACTTTTTTAAGTCCGCGACTGTACCTATAACGCTTAAAAAATATCCAGTTTTCATCGAAAAACAAAGAAGTTGCAAAGGACGTACTCAACAACCATAAAGAATAAAGTAACGACGTTTTATTAAAAGTCTGTAAAGACTACGCTAGCATTTGGTGTAAAAAATAAAACTAATAAAATAACTGTGCAGGAAAAGCTTTTATGATAATATTTTAAACTTCAGCACGCAACAAAGAAAAGGAAAGAATACTACCTATATGTTTTATAGTGTAACAGATTTCGTAAGTTATATTTTGTCTTGTTTATTTTATCTTTGTTTACTGTCTGGTTTATAACGTATAGTTTCTGTTAGTTATCTTTTTATGAAGCAAACAAGCATTCAGAGCTAAAATATTTCACATTTTCCAGTTTCACACAAAATAAAACATATTTTTACTGGCAAAAACGACGCAAATTTATATACGGCGTAGAATATTTTTTTATTGAAAATAGCATATTTTCTTTCAGTGAAAAAATAAAAAATCGTGACATTTTAATAAAGTGTGTATTTTCTGTGGTTTTGGTATGGATTTAGATGAAATAATTGACTTACTTGACTTACATAATGTACTATGTCGCTAAAGTGATTAACGGTTGGTACTGGGTACATAAAAATAAAAAATACTTATTAATATACGGCTCGCAGATGCGCAATCGCTAAGGCTGGTGTGAGCTCGCTTACTACTCGTGCTGAAAACATCGCGCCTGACGCATAAAGATTTATCACACGCGTTGCACACTATACTTTATTCCACATATGCATAATTTTAGAGCTTTATTGAATTAATGTCAAACGCCGTTGATTCACTGACAGCAGTATCTATATCTCATTCTAAAAACATTGGCCTTGATACAATATTTATTCACTTCATTACCATAGTAACCATATTTCATTATAGCATCGAATGGTTTAAAATGCAGCAGGCTTTTCAAGTGTTTTTAATTACAGCATCAAAAAGCGTTTCATAATGGATCATGACGTCACTGCCCAAAAGCAATTTTTCTCTAAAAGTCGGCTCACCTTGAAATTCTTTTATAATTAATACATTTTATCTTATAATTTCCCTTAAATAAATTAAAAAATCAGATTCTTAATTTCCATTTTAAAAAATATAACAGACTCGATTATTAGATATAGGATTCTATTTTTATTGTTTCATTGCCACAAGAAAAAATTCGACTGATGACCAGTCCTATACTTCCCACCTAGTAAATATTTGCAAAAAATAAACACTCTTTTTTTATTCTTTGAAAAAAAAGCATGGCCCTCTTTTTTGTTTGGTGATCTACTGATGGCTAGTAATATAACAAAAATCATGGTTACCTTGAATTACGTACAATTTTCTTTTTTTTGTAAAATATTTTTTTCTCGAAAACTATACATTTTAGAGAAAAAAAATATTTACATTTTTTTCATATTATAACATCTAGAATTCATTTATATTTTTTTTACCTATGTTAATACGTGACATTGAGAACGTTTTTTTTTAATATCTCAGGATCCACTGAACCGATTTTACTCAAAATCTAATCAGATATATGTTAAAGGCTAATAAACACAACAGAACAAACGGCATGGCCGTATGTTGTTCCGTTTTTACGATATCAAAGGCGAAAAATTGACCACATACACACACACACACACACACATACAGACATCAGTCAGAAAATGATCTTAAACGATTGCTAGGGTCTCAAAACGTGAAAATCTGTATCTGTTAAAATCTCGAAATATTTTTTTCGGACTAAATCCATTACTTCTTTACTGTAGTAGAGGTGGGAAGTAAAAATCTTTATACTCCAGAAACAAATCACCCGGTATAAATATAATATTGAATTCAAGCTACGCCAGTAAGCTGTCAGCAGACTCTGCCTCGAACATAAATTGCACACCTGCATGTTTAGGTTTCAAAATATCATTTTGTTGGTACTGTATGCATGTCAACGTGATAGGTTTAGATGAAGATATACCTACATTCGACTTTCTGCATAAGGAAATACGTATCGTCAGTTTTGCATACGCTAACCCTTCAGTTGACACGTGGATCACACACTAGTCAATATTTTGTTGCAGTGGAAAGAAACAACACCACCGACCGGTCACACCAATAATAATCTATACTAATATTATAAAGCTGAAGAGTTTGTTTGTTTGTTTGTTTATTTGTTTATTTGCTTGTTTGGTTGAACGCGCTAATCTCAGGAACTACCAGTCCGATTTGAAAAACATGTTTTTTGTTAGATAGCCCATTTACTGAGGAAGGCTATAGGCTATATATAATATCACGCTACGACCAATAAGAGCGGAGCATCAATGAAAAATGTTGCAAAAACGGGAAAAATTATTCCTTTTGAGAGCTTCCGCTGCGTAACCGGTTAAAGTTACGCAAAAATAATGTATGACGGAATTGTTCTCCTTTAAAAGTTCTAAAAAAAACTCCGCGACAGCATAATATGTCTATCTTTTAATAACTTTTTTATGGTAATCAAATTTGTTCGTAATTATAATATTCAAGCGAATGAGCGAAGCGAGTGATTAGTGTATTTATAATATGCAAGGGAGCGAGCGAAACGAGTGAGTAGTGTATTTATAATATTCAAGGGAACGAGCGAAGCGAGTGAGTAATGTAATTATAATATTCAAGCGAACTAGCGAAGCGAGTGTGTAGTGTATTTATAATATTCAAGCGAACAAGCGAACAAGCGAAGCGAGTGAGTAGTGTATTGCACCCGGGCTTTCGTCGCACCCGGGAGAAGTCGGACGGGTACCGCTAGTAATTTAATAAAGCTAAAGAGTTTGTTTTTATTTATGTTTATGCTAATCTCAGGAGCTACCAGTCCGAATTGAAAAAATTTTTTTGTTAGTTCGTTTATTGAGAAAGGTTATCAGCTATTCGAGTTTTTTTAAAATTAACCCCAAAGGGGGTAAAACGGGGTTGTAGGATTTTTTGACAATCTATACTAAGATACTATACTAATATTATGAACTGTAGGCAACGACAGACGACTTCGCATCGCACGGGGGATAATAAATCATAAATTTTTATCTCTGGAACTACTGAACCGATTCTAAAAATTCTTTCACTAATAGAAAACTACGCTATATAGGCTATATTTTATTTTGATAAATTTCTCGCGGGGGGGATAGTTCCTGTGGGATAGTAACAAAACGTAACTCTGCAGAAATTCTTTTGCATTTGCGAAATCGTACTAATATTATATAAATATTACCAGTCGGACTTCGCTTCGCAGCGGGACAATTTCTCGCGGGGGGATAATAAATCATAAATTCTTAGCACCCGGGTATAAAGTAATGTAATTTGCGTTTATTTTATTTTTTACTTTTTAGTTTCTAACTCGGTTTTTAATTACAAGATTTGATTGTTTGTTAGCTGCGAAACTAAAATAATCCTTAAAAAATACTGTTTTGTACCTATGTAAACATTATGTAAACAATCTAGCCTATGTTTCTATGGAAACGAACTCTCAAGTCAAACCTTGACGTCACAAACTGTTTTTTTATCACATTACATGATTTCTTTTAAAGTGTGATTTGTACCCGGACAAAGCCGAGCCGGTCATTGGAACTACATAAGTTTGCAAAATTTCAACTTAATCGGTTAACGGGAAGTGGGTGAAAATTCGATTACAAGATTTGATTGTTAGTTAGTTGGGTAGCAGTGAAACTAAATAAAAGCATGATGAATATACTTCTAATCACTTGTGTGTTTAATAAACAATAATTGGAAAAGAATGAATCCTCACAAGATATAAAATTAAGTAAGCAAATATAACAATTTATTTACCACTGCTACATGTTTCGACATAGATATGTCATCTTCAGGCAGAATCGTTTTCACCCAATTGTCATTTAGCTTTGAAGTTGCAAATAAGGTCCAAATTGGACCTTATTTGGAGCAGTTTGAATTAAGCTGTTAAATTTTGTTATTATTGGAGACTCTGAAGAAGAGAATATATTTTTCGAGAATTTACTGGTTTAAATTTGTTAATTGATTTTTCTTTTTTTTTATTAACAATTTTTAGGGTCCGTACCTCAAAATGAAAAAACGGAACCCTTATAATGTAGGATCACTTTGTTGTCCGTCTGGCTGTCTGTTTAAAAAATACTACAGAGTTTTTGTTTTGTTTACCAACTGCAAATTTTTTATAAACTTTGCTTCCAACGACCAGACCCGAACATGAGAAAGTAGAATAGTTACATGGTTTTATTAAAATTCTGGTATTTTGGGCATCGCGAGGATCTCACGAACCCAGTTTCAATTCTACGTTTCTTGACAACAATGTTCAGAAAATTATTTGTTCTGAACCTAAGCTTGCGGCTGCTGTGACTGAGAATCTAAAGTACCGTTTCTTGTCTTGTGACATGATAAGTGTTCCACGCAGACATAACGGGTATTCATATTTCATGTATCGAAACCGCGCCACCGATGCTACATCATACAGAGCTATGATATTTCCTTCTCACATAAATCTACGGCACACCACGCTCCATGTCTCACATGTATACGAGTTCATCGATATACAGTCTAAACTCTAAGAGGCAGCGACGGATTTTCTTGTGTCTATGTAAGGCAAAATAATCTCAGCAATCCATGTATAAGTGTTCCTCATTTGAGAATCTGTAAATCTGGCAGCCTTTCTCCCTTGCGTTTTAGGTGACAGGTAGATTTTAGACAAATTTCTCATGTAAAAATGTAACAATATTTTTTAATGTTGTAATCTTTTAATTGTTTCGTCACCACGGTACCCATCTAAAACTTATTCCGTACAAATTTTATGAAACACGAAACTTACTGTGAAAAATTGAATTGAAAGTAGAGCACAGTTTGTTTATAACTAAAGCGCCCCCTACATGCAGCGGAATGTTTGTGTGTTTTGTTTGTGCTGACATTTCTGTACTATAAATATTACAACTACACGTAGCGATTTGTTGTACTGACATGCTTTTACAAACATAATGTTGCGTGTAGGGATAAAACATATTTACCATCAGAATATGCTGATAGTAAATATATTTTATCCCTACACGCAACATCATGTTTGTATAAACAGGTCAGTACAAACAAATTGTACAAAAAAATCACAGAAAGTTTATTGAAAAAACCAATGTTTCGATCTTTCTGTTTGTACAAACAAAACGTAGCGACATTATGTCGTTGCGTGTAGTTTGTTGACATGTACCTATAATGTGCATACAAAATGCTGAAAGTTGTTTGTACAGATTTGTATGAACGTGTATGTGCATACAAATCGTACAAACATTCCGCTGCGTGTAGGGGGCGCTTAACGTCGAAGAAACAGTCGATATGCGATTCACCTGTAAATGCGATTCACCTGTATGGATTAGAATATGTAGGCCTACATATAAATAGGTATGTGTATTATTATTTGCCGTCATTGACTGACGGTTTCAATTTCCTTCTAGAACGTGCACGCGTCTCCGCGACTCACTATGTTTGCATGTACGTAATATGTATACAGTGTGTCCATCTAGAAATGTGGCATAGCACATTCTATAAATTAAATGAGAACTTTCAAGTGCAATGAAAGTTTTATAATATTATCGTGCATAAATCAGTAGGTTCCTGAAATAAATAAATTTAGGGTAATAAAATGGAAATAGTGCTTATTTCACACTGTGAAATAAGCACTATTTCCATTTTATTACCCTAAATTTATTTATTTCACACTGTGAAATAAGCACTATTTCCATTTTATTACCCTAAATTTATTTATTGCAGTGTTTATTACCTGTGAAATTCACAGGTAATAAACACTGCAATAGTAGATTGTAAGTATATCTAGTGTTCTTATGAGGTATATTACGAAAGAATAACGGCAAAACGCTAAAACGAGCGCCAGCGAGTTTAAAAGTCACACGAGTGATAATACATTAAGCACGAGATATATATGCTATTTTTGTCATTCCCCCTATAAAATAATTGGTTTTCACTTCATTTTCAGCATATTTTCAAAATGTTTTACTGTTCACTTGTGTATATAGTAAATTTAACTTCTGATAGTAGGTTATGCCTAAGCTAGTAGGCTTTGTATAGTGTACATACTGCATAGTATGTATAATCATGCTAAGCTATGTGTCCCAGCGAGCGCCATGGTCCTGTGGATAAACACATTTGCTACCGAGTATAAGGTCCCGGATTCGCAAACGGCTTTGGACAAAAAAAAATAAATTGAAAAACGTTAAATTACTATTAAATTTACATTATTTTACTATTGAATTTTACTTTCTCGGTTAGTGTGAAAATGATACGTTCTTTTCACTTTTTTTGGAAAATCTCTCAAAATTTAAAAATTGAACATACTAATAAAGAAACACACGCAGAATTCAACAAGAATACCCACACTTATGTATATATTATTGTATGGGAATTTGAACCTAAATAGTATATTGTGCGACTAGTGAGAGAAAGAGGGATTCCTCGAGTGTAGATTTTGCCGCACGAGCGTAGCGAGTGCGGTAAAACACACGAGTGGAATCTCCTCTTTCGACCAATAGTCGCACACAATATTTTGTTCAACTACCGCAAGAAATATGTCATTTCGTGGCTCTGCTGAACGTGGGCAAATTAATGGGTGACCTGATTGATTGACGAAACTATCAACACTTGCGTAAACGTTCCCCGTAATGAGCGTAGCGAAATGCCCACTCTCTACGTCTACAGTCAGGGAATTCATTATTTCGCCCACTTTCAGTAGAGCCACGAAATTACATATTTCTTGCGGGTGTTGAACAAAAAATGTAAATGATACCTAATATTTTCGATGCTGCTTAGCCCTATATCTACCTGTTTTCTTACGTGTTGAGCGGCCTATGTAACATGAAAAGATGGATATCTTGTAAACCTGCCTAGCCATAATAATATATCGTACGTGTGCAGTGTGCACAGCGCATGTATGTAAGTATGTGACTTTCGACACAATACCCAGTCAGCATAATCGCTTCTTGGAATGTTTGCCTAATGCCACCCGCTATTTCACTGACGCACACCACTCTACCCCTTAATATTTACAAACTCTAGTCCTCAAAACGAGTATTTGAAAAGACAAAAAAATTTATTCAGACGTTTTCATTTTGCCGAGAAACAGCAATATTTTACTATAATCAGTCTACAGAAGAATAAAAAAATAATGACATTTTCTAATGATATACGCAAGAAGGCACTTAATAAACGTAAAATGAATATAACAATAATTTACAAACTTTAAATATTGTAAGAAATTATAGTGTGAAGTCTTGGTGTAAATAAATGGTGTAGGTGCAGGGTCATTAGTCCCGTCATCAAAAATGTAAAATTATTTTCTTTTTTTGATGGTGTACCTTCCCGAATGGACTCTTTTCTTTCAAATAAAATTCACTTAAAAGCAAAAAAACACTATTTCTAAAATCTTTTAGTGTTTACAAAATAAAAAATTATTCCATTTAATCATTGAAAATAACGCATGAATACTTTGTAAATGTTTTTTTGTAACACATATTTTTGAAATGTACAACATTTAGTCCCTCTAGTCGGCTGCTTAAAATAATGTATATCGCACGCGTACAATAATGCATTATTTTATGCCATACGACAATATAACTAGGCGTGCGTAAAATATTGACTGTGACGTTAGCGTATAATAATGCCATATTTTATGCCATACGGGAAATATAGAAATATGGTTACTATGGTAACGAAGTAAATAAATGTTGTATCAAGGTCAATATTTTTAGTGTATGTAGTGCTTTCAGTGAATCTACGGTGTTTGACATTAATTCAATAAAGCTCTAAAGTTGAATGTTTTACAATATTTCAAATATGTATGTGTTATACAAAAAATAATGTATACATCTCGTAAAACTAAGTATACTTAATTGTACTAGATGTATAAATTACTATTAACTTTCATTAATTAATATCAATACTTATGACATGAACCAGAACATTATAAGCCTACTGTGAACAGCTTTAACAGGGAGAGGGGGGTGATTATGATACGCATGAATAATTTTTAAAGTTCAAACCCATTACCATTGTTTAGGTTTTCTAAAAAAATAGTTTACGAAAATGATTGTTATTTATTGAAATTATTTCTTCAGTCAGAATTTATATACCCTTCATTTTCTTTTAAAATCTCTTATTTGAAGTTTGAAGCACATCCCCTTTCTTTCATTAATTAATATCAATACTTATGACATGAACCAGAACATTATAAGCCTACTGTGAACAGCTTTAACAGGGAGAGGGGGTGATTATGATACGCATGAATAATTTTTAAAGTTCAAACCCATTACCATTGTTTAGGTTTTCTAAAAAAATAGTTTACGAAAATGATTGTTATTTATTGAAATTATTTCTTCAGTCAGAATTTATATACCCTTCCTTTTCTTTTAAAATCTCTTATTTGCAGTTTGAAGCACATCCCCTTTTTTCTACTAAAATTTAAAAAATTACAGTAATTCAATTTTGAAATTACCAATTTTTGTTTCTGAAACAATTAAAAAAAACGCTATTTGGCGTTTATAATGTTAAAATAAGTGTACAAAATTATAATTTACTTCAACTGACTATTTTTAGATTCGAAACTATATTATAATATGTAATAGTTTTCATAAAAATTGATAAAAGTATTGAAAATGTGCGGAAATAAATAGCTATAGAAAATTTGTTATTCAAAAGGAGAATTGCTGGAATAAAAATGAGATATTCTGAAGCATAATGTGAAAACGTCTCATTTTTATCAATGAAAAGACGCGAGAATGTTGACAAAACTCAGATTTTCACAATAGCATATTCCATGCATAACAACTATATAATATCTGTACATTCTAAATTAGACGTAAGCTTTTTGTGTCGTATTTGCAAATTTTATGTATTACTTACTGTTAAACGGTTAAATCCTATATTTAGCGTCACAGTTTAATGCTGGGTTTATCATACAATTTTAGCAGGCTGTTTTTTTTATTCACGCTGTTAAATTTTGATTGCTACGTGTTCATTAGTTGCTGCGTTTTCATTTTGGCAAATTGTTGATCGTTACCATGGCAACCGTCATTTAACAGCGTGTTTAAAAAATAAAATTATACGATAAACCCAGCATAAGAATGCAAAATTTATGATTTAAAAAAGATTATATTTTTACGAGCGTATCCTCTAAATCCGAAATCTTACAACTTTAACTGGTGTATTTGACAAAATGTATTTGTCAGTTGTCACTTGTGGATACTTGCCACATTGTGAAAACGGGTGTACTTGTACAAATCGTCCCTCATCTATATATTAATAGACCAAGCGTTTTTTCTGTGCGCCTATTTCCTCCTGAACTTCTGAACCGATTTTGACGATCAAGGTATCATTTGAAAGGGCTCGCAGTACAGATGTGCAATAAGGTCTCAGAATTGCAATAAGTGGATATTAAGGGTTAAAAATCAAATTTCAAAAAATCGATTTTTAACCATACAAAATATATAATATAATATTATATAATTATAAGCTCGTTTTGGAAAAACAATTTGCATTATGTCAAGTGACAGTTAAATATTTTAGAGATTAGGTTATCAAAATAAACAGTGACTTGTTTAAATGTTATTTAAAAAGGAATAGAAAATATTAATTTCAGCGAGTAGTTTTAAATAACATTTAAACAGGCTAACTTAACTTCCAAATTTCAGCTTTTACAAAACACTTAGTTTTTTTATACCTTTTAAAGCGTCCCGACGCCAGAGACCCCGACCGCTAACTTGCTGACTGTATATATTTATTTAATTATTTACACCCTAAATACTAATTAATCTCAAAATAATAGCGTCTACAAAAATCTTGCAATTTTTGACCACGAGCTCTTCGCTTAAAACACCTAGGTACCAGTTCAAAATGAGCGACTTTGTCGCGCGACACATCGGTTTCCGTGTAAAGACGTCTATGTCGCATGTCTCTGTCGCGTGTTATTATCGCGGTCACAAGTTTCTAAAGGCTACCTTAACACATCCCTATATATTGACATTATGTAAAATTAGTAATAATTTCAGTAGAATGCTTTAGTTTTGTAGGTAAGCAGGCAATACTGCGTTGGTAATAACTGCACCTACCAATCACGTTTCTTTAACATAACATTTCGTGATTGGAAATATTTATATCTGATATTATAATATGCCATGCAACAAAATACATGTTACAAAAGAAAATTATCGTAAATTGTCTGTCACAATTTTTTCTTAATCTAACTCCGTGTATATATTTAATATTTCATAACCAAAGTTGTTTTTGTTACGTCTGATAAAAATTATTAGACTTTATATAATATACACAATTAGAAGAAACCTTATATGTTTAGTCGATCAAAAACCAGATGTTAAAATTAGTAATAGCATTTAACTGAATATATCACAAATTTCGTAGAAATATGTCATAACTAAAAAAAATCGTTTTGAGGATTATCACGGAATATTTATTCTAACATTTAAAATTTTTATTAAGACCAGGTTTAATAGCGTCAAAACAGAAACATAATATATAAACAAGACAAAATATATTTTTAAATACACTTATTTCAATTTAAATCTACAACGAAACGTAGACAATTATCTTTAATTTGTACAAGTTAAAAAATATAGATGTAAAAAATAAGTGTTATTTTTTTAAAATTATTAGCATTAGTAAAAAAAAATTAAAGAGTTCTAATTTTCGTAAAATATTAAAAAGCAAGAAGCTACGAATAAATTGAGTCTCGGACTGCACAGCATACTAAATAATTTTATTGTTTTGTATCCCATTCAAAATACAATGCGAATGGAATACATTCAGTAAGACATATCCGCGAGTTTTGTTTATATATGTATTTTTTTTTTTGTTTCCAGTTGGTTTGGCATTCTCCCGGCCCATTTTTCAAGTCGTCGCTGTTTCACTCGTCCCGCCCCCTTGTGTCCACATCGCACCCACACAGTAGTACCTACAGTAAGTTGTATGGTACACTGTGTAGCCATATAAAAAGTGTAGGTACGGTAGGTTAAGGGCAGTAACAGACGACGCTGTTTTTTTTTCGAATCGACTATCAACTCGGTCGACATTTTTATTAGCTACACACATAAAGCTCAATTAACTTTTTCGGTATATTCTTATCCAATTCATGTTAAATTAAAATAAAATTGAAAATTTTTAAGCAATTAATAAATAAATAAAACACAATAAACTTTGATTTAATCAAGACATGTCTAAATATGTTTGATCTCAACGAGATTTTAAATTTTCAATAAACTCGTTTGTTTCATAAGCGTAGCTCTTAGAAACTCCAAAACAAAACAATGTATGGTATTGATGTTGTCTCAAAAAGACCCAACATTAACACCCCCCTTCGCATGGAAAAATTTATATTGGAAATGGCCAGTTTTCAAACTAACTGCAAAAACTCACAGGAAGGAACCAAAGAGTAAGTATAGATGTTTAGTTTATTATACATTAGCAATTACATACTAGTGTTTGGTACTTTTTTTTGATTTAATAAAGATGTCTAAATATGTCTGATTAAAACGAGATTTTAAATTTTCATTAAACTTGTTTGTTTCATGAGCGTCTAGCTCAGCGGTTCCCAACCTTTTTTGTTGTGCGGACCACCAATTTTTGGTAAAAAAAATGTTTGAGGCCCACTAATTAAATATCACAGTAGAGAGCTAAATATACAAGTAAAAACCCGTGAACAACAAACCAATCGAATAATTCGATTGTTGCTAACAATCGAGTGACTCGATTGTTCCCATCTCTACCCTGAAGCTCTGATAATATTTATCTTGACTATTTATCTCGACCTGCGTCCACGGCATAGTACCAAGCTGCCCGCGGCCTACAAGTGGACCGCGGCCCATGAGTTGGGAACCGCTGGTGTAGCTCATAGAAACTCCAAACGAATTGTGATCGACAATGTAGCGTATTAATGTTGTTTCAAAAAGACCCAATAATACGATGAGATGTCAAGCCGGCGACCAAGTCGGCAGAAACCGCATCGTCTGTTATTGTGCTAAGAGTACGAAGCGACGATAGCCGCACCGATTGGCTACCCGTTTGTAAAGTTCTTATTATAAACACAGAATAAAGTGTCGAGTCGGCAGAGACCGCGTCGTCTGTTATTGGTCTAACGGTGGTAGAGCGGGTCCGTCCAGGCCTTCGCGCGACGACCGCAAAATACATCCACGCACACACAGACACAGGCAGACGTATAAACACGATGTTGAATGAAATTGAGTCTGTCAGTGTTGGATGATGAAGTGAAACCTGTCAGAAACACGTGTAATTGATACGTATACGCCGACAGCCCGTAAACCATCGCGGTTCATTTGATCTGTACACACATAGTGTATATAGATGAGCTTTCTTAAGCTTTATTCACAATCTTAGTTTTTTTTTACAAATGAACCTGGTTTATAATGAATATCCATCGCAATACAATATTATTTCACATCACTTGAAAAAATTCTACACATTTTTTAATCTCAACGATCGTTTCGGGTTTCTAGCCCATCATCAGGAGAGTTCAAATTAAGTTTGAACTCTCTTGATGATGGGTTAGAAACCCAAAACGATCGTTGAGATTAATAATGATGTGTAGAATATTTTCAAGTGTTGTGTATTTATTTTATTCAATCATGTTCTGCCAAGTGCCTAGCAATAATTCTATTGACTTCACAATATTATTTCTCAGACGCTGGTGTAATTCAAATTTCAAAGCTTCTATTCAGAAATGAAGCGGACAATAGAATATACTGTAGTTTGTAACTAACACTGAATATTGTTGGCCGTTGAATTATGAAAAAGATCACATTATTTTTGAAAAAAAGCGCAAAGTTAATGCTTATACTATCTTTTTTTCACGAAGTTGCAAGAAATGTTATGATTTTTTTATTATTTTTATGATTTATTTATTTATGCATGCGCTAATGTAAAATAACACGCTCAATACACTAATTATCTGTTGCTTTAAGGAAGCCTTTCGAATCTTACGAAAGCGACGGGTGACGACAAATTATCCCGCGTCGCAGTAGACATAATATGCGCAGGCGCCGATGTGTGACAAGGTTGTTCATCTTGAACCGATTAATATTCAATTATAAGGGCTTTTGAGAACTGTCACTGTTACATGTCGCTCTGTCGTTTCGAAAGGCTATTTTTAAGTTTAGGAGCTAAAGCTACCAGGTGAAAAAAATTCATCAGAGGTAGTCATCGTCTCTTCTTTTTGACTTTTCACAACCCTATTGAAACGAATATAAATTAGAAGATAAAATGCAAGTCGAAAATTCATAACATAAGTTTAAAATATTGTATTTTTACAAGCTAACTCCACGAGTTCACATGTTTGTTTGTTAGTCGGTTTAGATAAAATTTCGCATGTCAATTTTGAACCATTTCCACATATCCGATTGATTTTAAATTTTGCAGATGTCATACCTACCTATATTGTATTTCCGATGACAATAGATGGATAAATCTATTTTTAGAATTAAATAGTCAATTAATTTTAATATATTAGTATTGACGTAGCAAAATATAAATAGAAAAAACTTTTTAAAGGCAAGCTTTAATTGAAATGTACTAAAAAGGAAAAAAAATAATATTTAATAATTTGGGCTCATAATTATAAAAGCGTGGGTCGTGACTAATAACTATCATAGAGTTTACGACCCACGCCTTTATAATTATGGACCTAAATTATTATTTTTTTTTAGTAGGTACTTTTCAATGAACGCCTTTAAAAGTTTTTTACTTACATTTTTCTGACAATAGTGCAACCCTGATGCAGATTAACAAACAATTTTAATATTTGAAATAACTAAAGGTGAAAATGTGGACATAACTTTAGAACTGTGCAAAAAGCGGAACGTTAAAAGGAACAATCGCTTTGTTCAGTCGTGAAATGACTCCATGCTTCTATGACGTGGTGTATTTATATTATTATGGTTAAATATAGAATGAAACAAACCAATCATACCAAAATTTTACAGTAGGATTCTATTTTTTTAAAACAACTAGTTTTTACCCGTAGCTTCGCTCGCGTTATTATTGGGAATTGTATCTTAACCCGAGCGTAGTCGGATAATAAAAAGTACGTTATACTTAAAATTTAGTTACCAATCGATAGTGTGCTAAATTTCATCAAAATTTTTCCAACCGTTCATGAATGATCCTAACTAGTATTATATATGCGTAAGTGAGTTTGTTTGTTTGTTCCGCTATCACGTCTCAACTACTCAAACAATCTCTGTGAAATTTTACACACCGGTAGCTTCCGGAATGAAGATGAACATAGGCTATAATAGCTAGCCGGCGCGGCTTCTCCCGGGTAAAAATCAAGGGTAATATCAGAAGACAGATTTCTCGGTAACTTAATTAATGTATTTTCTTCCGGTTTTCACGATTAGATAGATTGATTCACGAGGAAAGTTTGGATGTATAATTGAAACTGGCCGGCCCAGCTTCGTCCGGGTAAAAATCGGGGATAATCTCAAAATACCGATTTCAAATTTTTTTTCACTATTCGATAGGTGATAACTCGAACGAACGATCAAAGCGAGTGAGTAATGCATAGCACCCGAGCGAAAATTGGAGAAATAGAAATATGTTTTTTCAAAGACTTTTATACAAATTTTGGATGTTAATGCATATGAATAATTGATAATTTATTGAGGATGTATCAGGAAAAAATTCAGTTGCAAATCGCAATCTTTTCTGAAACATCCTACTCGTATATAAATTATTTTATAAGTAGGTATGTGTGTAAGTATAAGATAATACCTAACTTCTGAACAGTGGCGGCTCGTGGTATTTGAAAGTAGTGAGGCACAGTTGAAAAAAAAATTTTTTTTAGTAAGGTTAGATTTTAAAAAATCACTGCCCACTGTTGGAAAAAAAAGCAAAACAAAAATCAGTACGAAAAACCACAAAAGTATTTACCGAAAACTATAATAACACGCATTAAATGTCGCATTAAATTTACGTAGAGGCTTGCCTCAAAGGAATGTTTTTATGCGCTACTTAAAGCTAGATTCGACTGGACTGTTACGGTATCATAAACACAACATTACTCACATTAATAATACGCTAGACAAGGAAGCGCGAGGCGAGCCTCTAACCATACACGACCGCATGCAGAAATGAGATGGATGATATAAGAACAAAAACAGGCAACCGCCAATGAAAGACAAGGAAGCGCGAGGCCGGCCTCTACCATATACGACCGCATGCAGAAATGGGATGGATAATATTTTACTGATTTCTATTAAGCCAAATATTAATTCTAATGGATATATTTATGCAAATAGTAAAATAATATAAATTTGTAATTTATTTAATTTGCAAAATTATTGGTGAGGCACTGCCTCACCTGCCTCATAGGAGAAGCCGCCACTGCTTCTGAAATAGTATAGTAGGTACGTGAAAACGTTAACTCTCCCAAGATTAATAATGAGAATGTTACCTTTACAATGCGATCAAAATAAATTCCGTCTTATCATCTCTACTTCGCAGTGTGAAAATAAACTGTCGACATAATACCATCTTATTTATCTCGTTTTGTTTTTGTCTTCAAGTCATGTTCTTTATAATTAAAAAGTTAGATTAGTCTTACCTACGGAAAAATGTTTATTTTCATCCTAGGTAATCCTTGAAAGCAGGTATTAAAACAAAACCTGCTATCCGTGGCACAGTTAAAAACAGGACGTGCTGGCAAGATTCTATTTTACGAAAAGTAGGGTTCTTCTAAAATTATAAATTTGTTCAGAAAAACAAAAAAAAAACTACAAAAACTGTATATTTTATTTAAAAATAATTTTTTTTCAACACTTGTAGTCACGTACTGTTAGTATGTGACTTCATAATAAGTAAATTCGGAGTTTTTTCTTTTACATTTTATATTTTTAAGAAATCTACCAAGTAAATTTCTAACTAAAGTATATGTTATTAAATTTTATTTAATAATAAGGTTTAGTTATTGAAAAATGATAATTTTGTATAAAAAATACTGGGAACAAATTGTAGATGTCATCAAAATCAATAATTATTTACTAAATTAGCGGAAAAAGTTAATGTAGCGTGTTTTATTATAATATTTGTGTACATTTAATAAATAAATACGATTATAATATTTTATGCAAACAAAATATGTCTGTGTTTGAAAGCAAATCATTAGCGCAAAATATTTTAATTGATAATTTTTGCTGTATTCACGATTATTATTTTATATAAAGCCGATTTGCACTTCATTAGCAAAGCTTTATTTTCATTCTCCTGTGTTTAAAGTAGAATGTCATGACTAAATAACGCGTTTACTTATTGACTAATTATTTCATTAAAGGTAACAAATTTATATTTAAATATATAATTCCCTTATCTGCTATGAAGAATTCCTACTCCATTCACGACTATTCTTAATTTGTAAAAATATACATCATAATATCTATTTAATACATTTTTGTGATGATCGAATATCGCAATTTACAATAGAGAAAAGTAATATAGATGGCAGCAGGTATATAGCCACCTAAGTTATCATTGATTTTCATAGAAAAACACGCGAGAAATTAAGTTGTTTCCCTTCTGATAAGCTTGCAACCACTTCTTTACAGTTTCGAGTCCTTTGGAAATACAAAACCTCTATGATTTGAACATTGGTAAGCACAGAACATCGGCATTGTCAATAATTTATTATTTTAAATTAACTTATTCTGTACACAGTACTATGAACTGCTCACAGACCGAGGTGGTTATATAGCTGGTGCCCCTAGCAGTTAAGTTTGGCAGTGCCCATCTCCATTGGTATAATTTTATTAGAGATGAGCGACTTTGACCTTTAGTGCAAGTCAACTTGCAGATCGACTTCATCAGTGCAAGTCGAATAAGTCTCGACTTACTTAGCAAGCGATGCAAGTCGACCAAATAGACGTCTATTTAATCAATGTTGATGATAGTAACTTATTGGTGACATTTTATGAAATAATAATACCTAGATATAATAAAAGAATGTAACTATAAATGAAAAAAAAATAGACGAATATTTTGTCATCAACCAACAACTGGACAAATCGACTTGACTAAAGCGTAAGTCGAATAAGTCTAGGTACTAATGGTGCAACTCGAATAAGACCCTGTAAACGTCATTTTTTTATTATGTCGTTAGAAAGAATCCCGTCTAAGTTATATAATACCGTAGATTTTTTTGTCACAATACATTTTTGAAGTTGGTTAATTAGACCACACTTTTCGAGCAGCTACCGTTATAATATGTCCCGAATATCACGGCTTACTCTACAGCACATGTATTTAATACAAATGTCCGATTTTGATAGCTGCAATCGGCCTTAGGCTGAGGCTACATTGGCGCCGTTTCCGACCAGATCAGATCAGATCCGTATTGTCGGATGTGAACAAACACCAGTAACCTTATTGAAGTGGCTACAGTTATCACTTCAGACCGCGCCAGAATATGTCAGATTGCAACAGACACGTTCCGACGGTCGGACGAAACCAAACATGTTTGATATTTTCGTCAGACTACGGCCGTACATTTGACAGTTTTCAACAAACAGTGTTGTGTATCCTAAATTTATGCTAGCTATTATTACAATTCTATTTAAAGACGTGTTTGAATATCAATTGTGAATATAGACAAATCACTTTTAATTGATCTAATACGTGAAAATGCTCCTATTTGGGACTAAAGGGATAAAAGATACCACAACAGGGACGTAATAGGTCTTTTGTGGAGAGATATTGGCGAAAAAATGAATCTTTCAGGTATGATTTAAAAGTATAATAATTTGTTTAATCTATGATCAGTCCATAAATTGAAAGTAAATTAGCTCTGATCGATTTCAACGCATTGTTAAAGTTTGTTTTGTTTGTTGTTTATAATAGGACTCGGAATTTTTCAAATTAAAGTATTCGAATATTCATTTAAACTTCTATTCGAATAGTAAAAATTAATAGAAACTGAAAAAGGTCCAAAATTTCGCTGTTTTTTGGATTTTTACAAAGATCCGGCAGTCTGCCGAGATCGAAATAGTCACGGCCCTCACTGGTTTCCCAACAATTTTTAAATCAAACAATGCTGGGCCGTCATAACAAATAGCATAACTATTGTTATTTGTTAAATTATTGAAAAAAATTACATTATATTTCTGGAAAAATTGTTATCTCTATCGCTAATCTAAAATCATAAATCGCATATTGAAATCAAAACATAAACAGAGCAATGAGCAATAATTGGCGACAAACGATACTCAGGAGTCAGGACTCAGGGACGCCAAAAACAAAGAACAGCTGTTGTATAAATGTATAATAAATGCGAATAAATGTTATTGTTGAACAACGATAAAAAATAATAAAAGCAGTGCATTTTGATTTTCATTTGAATCCGGAAAGAAGTAAACCACAGTCTATGAAAAATATTTAAATATCCAAATATTCAAAATTTGCACATCAAAAATTATTATTCAACAAAGAAAAACTGTTTCGGTTATTTAGAGCTTTTAAAAAAAACGAGTATTAAAATATGTATTTGAATATTTGAAATTCGAATACTCTAATATTGAATAAATCTGTTTTGAAAGTATTCCACCATTCGAATATTCATTTATTCGAATAAATTCGGAGCCCTGGTTTATAATATGTACAATACATCTGCACATATTTCATTTTAATTAATAATTTTACAAAGGTGATAAATAGTTTGTTTAAAACGGAACCGATCCGATAGGCCCGTTAAAATAAACGTTCAGGTCTTCTCTAACTTGTTTCGCATCATTTTACTTTTAAACCCGTCGGATATTATCCACTCCCTATGTATCCACTTCGTCTGAAGTGTCTGATCTGGTCTGGTCTGGTCTGATCGGATCTGGTCTGACACGGTTCTAGTGTAGCCTCAGACTTAGGCGGCCTGGTTGTAAAGACAGTGACTAAAGGATATTCCTTCACTCAACGGTAAAGATTACAAAGCCCGCCTCGCGAATGTTGTAACGTAAGCAGCTGTGAAAGTTTAAACATTTGTATCTCCGTAAATATACTTAACGTATTAAAATGCAATAAACGCCATTGTGTTTCTGGCAATGATTTCACATAGAAAACAGTCATACATTAATTATTTTTTTATTTTTTACAGCCTCATTCTACTAATGGTACAAGTCGACTATAGGTCAACTATTTCGTCGAAGTCTCCCATCTCTACTTCAGTATTTCAGAACCGTTAATGTGGCAGATATGTGTAGCAAATATACCGTCTGCGAACTCGTAGAACCATTTAGCAACCTGACTACACCTGTATGAACCATGACTAAACGACTTCCATATAAACTTCATCGAGAAAAGAAAAAAAAATTATTTTAACTAACTTTACCGTATACCTAATCCTACAGGTGTAAACAATCTGATGGATCTTATATGCTTACAGTTCTTACTTTACGTCATGTTAATTATCGTTTTGACGTAAATAACGTCCAATGTCTCATACTGGGGTGGTATTTTAGAAATAATAGATGTAACGGAAATAATTGGAACTGGTTGACGCATATGAAACAAAACAGTATGGACAACTATGTAAGGTTTTAGACACAGAGTAAGCCATGATGGCCATGCGAAAAAGTACGAGTCTACCTAAAAGTAGATAAAAAACACCAAGCCCAGCTTCGAATCCAGAAGGATTTTAATATTTTTATTATTTTTTTTAATTATGAAAAAACATAGGTGTAGGTAATGTAGTAGATACTTATAACAATTGTATAACAATTTAAAATATAAAAAATAAAATTGCAGTTATTTTATTTATTACCTACCTATATTTTTTGCACAAAATAAACATGTAGTTAGTTTTAGCAACATAAAAACTTAAAAAAGGTGTACTATTAGTCTATTAAAGTATTTGAATGAATTATAAAGTCAGGCAAACATTTTTTTGTTACGTAACGTAGATCGATATAAAAAAGTCTATAATTCGAACTGGAATTTGACAATTTTTATTATTTTTTAGTTTGTACTTACTGTAGATATATTTTTTATACAATGTGGAAGAGAAGATACAGTGAGCAATACTTTTTTCAATATACTGTGGCATAACATTGTGCACGCTTTCGAATCGACTGTCTTAACTTTCGCCTCTATATAGAGAAAATATATACACAAAAAAGCACACCGAATAAAATTATCATTAAGTAATTTTATGAGTCGAGCCGGTCATCCTGAAAATGTGCTGAAAAATAAAATGTGAAAGTTTTCTCCTGTTTCTGTCTGTCGAACTGCGTCCTACTCGATGGTTCGCTGTGGCTTCGTATAAGCATCGCCATTAGATATATGTACTTATATCAGAAGTTATCAAAAAATTGTCAAGAGTGGCTTCGATTTAGTGATATTCTTATTTGTCAAAGCTTATAGGTCGAGAGGCAGGCGTAAATTTATATAGCTCATTTGTGACAGGATGAAATTTTCAGGGAAGGTAGAATCTAGTATGACAAAGAATAAGTGCTAGGGTTGCCTCGTCAAATCCTGGTGCGAAGGCCGGGAGGAGCTCACTTCCGGTGCAAAATACACATATTTCATTAGCTCATAATTATCTTTCGTCATTATATGACAGCATACAATTGACGCCATATTGTAGATCTCGAAGAGCTGTATTGAAATACATAGGGTTGCCTAAGGAAATTTTAGGTAACACATTGAAAACTTATAAATTATATTTGTTTTTTTGACATTTTTAAAGCTGTCAAATAACATTATGTATATATGTATACTTATATATTGTAACCGTTCTGAAATGAGTTATCGGCCTTGTGTTTGGCAAACATTCATACGTATGTCTAGTTATTTATAACTTTATGTTTTCAACGCATTTGGTTTCTAACTCATATTCGTATAATTACGCAGGAATTGCCTGAATCTGGTATTGACAATTTTCCCAAGAATTTATGTATTTTAGGGTAGCAATTTCTTATTTTTATTTTTCAACGTAATTCAACGTGCACCTCTTATATAAATAGTCGCGTCAATGAATACATAAAACAGGCAATCTTCGGAAGTCCTCAAGAACAGCTCCGATTTTGATGATTTTTTTTTGAAAATTTTGTTTTTTTATATTATTTAAAATCAGAAACCTTTTGGAGCGGGGACGGAATTATTTCCATTGTTTAAACAATATTTATGCTCCAAATCTTCATGGTTTCCGGGCTTGTAGGCCGTGGTCCGGTAGTATTTCTACCTGACGTTTCGTCTACAACTGCGGTAGACATTCTCAAAGGCGATGTGGCAGCGGTCGAAGTGTCCTCCTTGGCGGCTCACAGATCAGTGTGTCGGTGACTGGTGTTCTCCCTTCTTTTATACCTAGTGCCAGTGTGTTCTCTGTTCGGTCGTAGTCCGTCTCTCTACCATTGGTCAACTGAGCAGTGTGTAGTGGTGGTGAGTTCTCTACTCGGTCGTATCCCGTCCTTGTACGATTGGTCATTGGTTTTGTATGTCGGAGTGCTGGTGTCCAGGTTTTACTGAGATTGAGGCCTTCATCTTTTCGGTTGAAATTCTGTGTGTGTTTATGTATTTAGGTATAAAAGAAGGGAGAACACCAGTCACCGACACACTGATCTGTGAGCCGCCAAGGAGGACACTTCGACCGCTGCCACATTGCCTTTGAGAATGTCTACCGCAGTTGTAGACGAAACGTCAGGTAGAAATACCACCGGACCACGGCCTACAAGCCCGGAAACCATGAAGATTTGGAACAATGCCGGCCGTGAAAGCTTGCACACTTGAATATTTATGCTATTTATGCAGGAAAGAAATTTTTTTTATACAATATCCATTGAAAACTTGGATAAAAGAGATATTTATTTTATTTTTTTATATTGCTATTGTAAATATTTTTAAATTATATCTCAATATACCAACAAATTTTATAAACAATTACCTATAAGTTTTTTTTATGTAATAATGACATAAAATTAATTTGTAGAACAAAATTAAGAAATCTTTATTAACTGACATTTATTATTTTATATACAAAAAAAGCAAATTTAATTTTCATTTGTATGTACTTTGCGTTTCGGAGATTTCATCTTCTTCAAGTGTTAGGTGTTTGACATAAAATTGAAACACTTGTTGCGAAGTGCTCTGTAGAGTGACCACTTTCAAATTTTTTAAATTTTTTTACTCACTTAGATAACCCATGAATAGGTCTACAGCTTCTATATGTAAACTCAATATTTCTCGAACACTCTTCTTAGTAGAGCACTTCGCGTCAAGTGTTTTAATTTTATGTCAAAAAGTAAAAACATGAACATTAATGCTTATAACTTGAAAATTTTTCAAGTTAGTGAGATTGGACCTTAAATTTTTTATAGATTACTAGACGGATATTTTTTTTTTCGGTATGGAAAGTACTCGTAACACGTGTCCAAAAAAAAAAGTAAGGCTCTATGATGATTTCAACTTTGACTGCCTATAGCTTCTAAATTTTTAACGATATCGATATAGGACCAAAATCATGATTTAGTGCGTTCGTTGCTTTATGAACATATGTATTTTCAATTTAAAATTCGATGAAGAACACAATAAATAAAGCTATTGAAAAGGAAATTACGTTTTAACAATTGGTTTCCAAGGCTACAAAAAGCGCGTGCGATTTTCAAGAAGCTGTAGCGCGCTTACTATTTGTACCACAGAAAATTTGTAGGGATGAAAATTGTAGGAAATGTAATCCTATTTAAAATGAAAGAATCGTTTTTGAGATATTTCGAAACAGGCTCATCAGAAAGTTATATGGAAATATTTTGTGAAATATTCTTTTAAAAACTGATATTTTCTCTTTATTAATAAATTGCAAAGCATAAATTGATTTTATCACAAAATTGAAGAGGGGAAATTTTTTAGAGTAACTAATTAGGAACAAAACAAAAAAAAGTCGTCTGATTTCAGACATTGGTTAAGGAGATATTAGCGTTTTCCGTAAGGCTTGCAAAATTATATTCAAAAGGGGGTGGCGGGGGAAGCACAAGGGGGATAACCGGGGACTTTTGTAAAAATAAATGTCTAAAGGTATTCTACCATCTGTGAAAAATCCAGCTCCTTGGGAATTATTTGCGACCTAAAACCTTTATTTCCCGGACTAGTCGTAATGCATACGTATTTCTTGACCCATACAGTGAATTTTTATGATGTAAATATTGAATTATTGTTCAAAACTTTTTTTATCATCTACTTTTTATACTGAAATTAATATATGAAGAATTTTTTAGGAAAAAATAGAGACAAAAGTAAATTTTTTATATAAATATCATAGATATTGTTTAAACAATATAAATAATTCTTTCCCCGCTCCAAAAGGTTTCTGATTTTAAATAATATAAAAAAACAAAATTTTCAAAAAAAAATCATCGAAATCGGAGCTGTTCTTGAGGACTTCCGAGGAAAAGGCTTCATTGACGCGACTAAAATTAGTATAAATTACTTACTTGAAGGTCGTAGTAACCTGTAATAAAAGTTTTAAAAAGGTGGTTTGGAGTTTGTTTCGAAAAGAGAAAAAAGGTTGATTTTTGTTTGTGATTTTAAATTTGGTTTGACACTAAAAACTAATTGAAGCATTTGACTTTACTGAACCTCGATTAATATTTTTTCTTGAAATTCAACTTAATCAGACGCAGGTATAAAGTTAACTAAGCGAATATAAAACCAAAATAACTATAATGAAAAAATGGAAAATAATAATAATTTACTATAATAAAAGAAAAAACCGATTGATTTGTGAGTCAGAATTGTCAATCTTTATTATGGCAACTTTTCAGCAACTATTTTGTTGCCTTCTTCAAGCCTAAAATTACTTTATTAAAATTATGTAATTTTAGGCCTGAAGAAGGCAAACATTGCCAATTATTGACAATTCTGATTCACAAATCAACCGGTTTTTTAATTTTATTATATTACATACGTGAGTGATCGACATGAGTTTCAATATAGTTTACTATACAATAAACTATTCAAAAATGTTCCGAACAAAGGCAATAACATTTTATGAATTATTATTAAATTACTTATTCTAAGCATACTTATATTAACGTGCTATTAAAATATTTATATTTTTTTTTACAATAATATGTAACATTTTTAAACAAAACGTAGTTTAAGGTAGTTGCTTTGAAAAAAAGTCAAGAAAATCATGAAATAAAAATTATATATATTTTTTTTAATAAAGGTATCTCTTTATGCTAGTTAAATTAGAAAATAATGCGAGATATTTTTTGTTGAAAATTGAATTTTTAACATTTTTAATATAGGTAAGGTGCTAAAAAATATCACATTAATAATTTTTCAATAAGAAAAAAAACAATACATAATAATCTATCTGTTTTTTTTAATAAAAAAAAAAAAAAAAAACGATGCATGACACATAACCGCTGATAATGTTAGTAAAAAAACTATAATTATTGACCACGTAGTTTCAAAATGCAATAACAAATGACATTTGGCGACGTTCCATTCAAACGACTTTACACCCGTACCTAAAGATGTTTCACATCAAAAATTTAAATTTTTGCATATACTGATACTACTTTACAAAATGTATAACTTTTCTTTTCCGTGATACAGGATTTAACTATTATATTTTATCCAATTTTGAGCAGTTATTAACAATTTATAATTTTCGAAATGTCATTTTCTTAAAAACTATGGTTACCATGCAGGACTAAAGGCCACTTTGTAATTTTGAGCTGTTTGAATTTATACATATATACATATACATATAAAAATTGACATTTTGCACCGGAAGTGGCTTATCCCGGCCGTCGCACCAGGATTTGACTAGGCAACCCTAGCGCTTTTTCTTTGTCATAATAAATACTACCTTCCCTGAAAATTTCATCCTGTCACAAATGAGCTTCATATATTAACGCCCGCCTCTTGGTCTATTAGTCACCAAACTTTCTTCTTATGGAAAAACAGTGTTAAACATTTACTTGTAAATCGTATGTATGGGCTATGTGCAACTCTCCGTGTGGCGCAAACTAGCGGTGGTATTTGAAAATAGTGGCACCTTCATTTAAGTTATTCTGTTAATCATCAAGTTTTGTTTTAGGATAGGTAAGTTCAGGTTTCTGTTCAGATTGATTCGAGCGCAGGATAGAGAAAGATAGATAGCATATAAAATAATGTTAAATTAATGTAAATTCGAACGCATTAGAGCAATCTGAGCGCAAAACTCTTAAATGACGCGTTTCCAGGTTATGTTGCCTGTCAAGCAGCGATCGCAATCCATATTTGTGTGAAAAGTTTTGTAAAAATAATAAAAGTAGCACTTTTAAAGTATATTTTACGATTGACAAAATTCATTTATGCCAAAAATAAACTCTTTTTATTGCGGTTAATAAAAATATTTCCGAAAATATTGATAAGAATAGTATTAACATGCGACAAAGGGGTGCCCAAGTTTTCTCATTTCGCCACCGCGAGCGCGACATTCGAAAACTGCTAGCTCCACAGTTCAATCCATTTTCACATAGCCCATACATCCAAATGGGAGCCTGTGTAGTGTGTATATTGTATAATTTGTATTGATAAATTAATTATTAAAGTTTTACTAAAGACGGACATTTTATGAACTGCTGCAAAACTCAACAGTCTGGTTTTCTCTTATTTTTAAGTTTGAAAGTTGGGAATAGTAACTTGTGACAAGTATAGTATGTGTGTACGTACATCCATAGTTACATCTATACACATAGTACGGACCCGGCATTAGGTACAGACAGGAAATTCGCGTTCTCCCACAGGAAAAGTCTGTGCGCCGGAAGCTCTGTACGAAGAAAAAGAAC
The DNA here is from genome assembly GCA_039654895.1 of Mongoloraphidia duomilia. Classification (NCBI taxonomy): domain Eukaryota; kingdom Metazoa; phylum Arthropoda; class Insecta; order Raphidioptera; family Raphidiidae; genus Mongoloraphidia; species Mongoloraphidia duomilia. The sequence goes on along the minus strand of CM077522.1, from coordinate 22,746,168 downwards.
GTACTGACTACACCGGGTGTTGGCCACGAACTCAAACACGACGCGAACTAAGAACGCGATTGCGTTTGAGAGAGCAGAGTCAACCAATAAAAAACAGATGCTTACCCTGCATACTCATTAATAAATGCCACGTCGCGTCTTTCTTATAATGATTACAAGCATTACGTTATTACTAAATTCAAAATATATACATTGATTACATTATACAGTGCGTATACGTTTAGTGTGGAAAAATCCATATAAAAAAATCCCAAATAAATATTATTGAAAAATAGTAAGTATTATTGATGAGTAAAAACAATAATAATTTAAATTTTTGTATCGTCAAAAATTTATTAATACCATTTGAATAATTTATCTGCATGTCATTTGATTTCAACGAATTGACAAACTGCCTGTCAACATTATGTTTGTTTTTCATACTGGAAAAATAGCATGTGAAATTCAAGCACATGTAATTTTCATGTTTTATGTACTTGCAACATTATCTACGTGATGAATTAACAGAAAGTATTGTTAGGAAAAACTTCAGATATTATATTTATTAACAAAATATCTATACCTTAATACCTAAATACATTTATAATTATTATGTTATACGGTAAACATAATAAAATAACTTTTAAAAAACCTCCTTCAAAAAAGCCACTAAAAAGGGGAAAATAATAAAATTTTGAGGTCGGTGCCAATTTAATTACTAGAACTTTTTATATACTTAAGTAGGTATCTACTTTTATTTTATTAAATTGACGTCGACCTCAAAAATGTATTATTTCCTTCTTTTCAATTGCCTTTTTGAAGGAGGTTTTTTTCGAGTTATAAGTGTATTTGCCATAGAATATGGCACATACACTATTGGCGTCGGTCGGATGGCGGGACCTAGGTGTCGGACTAAATTTTCTCGACGTTTCATACCCGCCTGAACAATTTGCCACCATTTTTGAAAATGTTTATGTATATAATATGTATGTATATATATGTGTGTGTGTGTACACGATAACTATCGACGTACTTAATCGATTTAAACGAAATTTGGTATACACATTGGAACCCAGCACCGCACGAACCCTATTTAAAATGGGCCCGATCTGACTATTTTAAGGGTAGTTTTTAGGGGCTGAAAAAAGTTTTTGGGCCCAAAAATACCGAAAAAAATCTCACAATTGTTTCAAAATTGGAATGTAACCCTTTAGTAGAGATTAAAATGTGTTGCTAAAATTTTAACAAAATCGGCACGACAGGACCGGACATACAAATTTTATGAAAACACTAGTTTGCGGATCGTGATTTATTTGCTGACGGGTGTATTTAATTTGGTACAGAGGTTGCATTGATAATAATATTGAAATTAAGAAAAAAATAATATTTTAAGGGATGTATTAAGGGGTAGAATTTTTTATTTTGTTCAAAAACAAACTTAAGATTACATAATAAAGCCACAAGGTTTGTATTAGCAAATACACTATATTGTCGGCAGGGTTTGGCACTGCGACCCGAGTTTTTTTATTTTTTACTGTTCAGTGGCTTTGCAGTACGTAGTTGGCACGTTATTAATCACTGAACCGATTTTAGAAAAATGTATGTGGAACCACGCTGAAGGTACGCCATATTAAATAAAACAAGATCATCAAAATCGGTTCACAAATACAGAATATTATATGAGATGACATACATAAAAAAATACAGTCGAATTAAAAACTTTCCTCCTTTTTTAATTCGGTTAAAAATGCAATTTAATTTTTGAACATATTTAAAGATTTTGTGTAAGTCCATTTATATTTTTTACTAAACACATAAACCGTTTAAATGTAGTTTTGTAACACACCTATAAGTTATTTTTAAAAATGCATCAATCAATAAGTTTATTTTTAAAATTTTATAAATAGTTTTGCTCCACGGTTGTTTCGTAACAATATAATTTTTTAGCCTATTTATTTTGTGGAATTATAATTTAGTTAATACATATTTTTATTTCTGGAATTTATTGTGGTCATAATGCTTAGAGAGAAGTTGAATATTCATTAATATTTGGTTTTACATAAAATAAGCAATGCAAAATACACAGAGAAATTACAGTACTAAGTAATAACACCTGAGTTTAAAAAATATGCTCGTTTAGAATCTTCAGTAGCTTCAGGCGAATACACAAACAGGAAGTTTTGTAGTATGAAAATTCTGTTAGTAGAGCCTGCATGCCCCACAGGCAACAACAAAGAAAGATAGGACACAAAAAGTTACCCGAGCGAAGCCGGGCCGGAAATCTAGTAATTTTTATTATGAATTATGATATATCCGAGATACAAACTTTAGGAATTTGATAGCATTTTTAATATCAATAAAAATTAAATTTAAAATTTAAAAAACCCTTAAAAAGTAAGAAGTAGTTAATTTCTACTATTCTTATACGTTCTTCGTTTGGATGAAATATTTAATTCATAAATTAAATTTACATTGTTTTATTATGAAGGTGCGTGTTAGAAGCAAGTCACTTACCAAATCACGCTGCCAAGTCAATGCACGGGCGATCGTCCTAAAAACAAAAAAAAGCACAAGATTAGCAATTTCGACAGAAAAGGCTTCATTCCGTCATAATAGTCTATTTGCCTATACAAAATAATATATGGCTCATCTATATAAATATTATAAAGAGGTAAGATTTGTTTGTTTGTTTGCAAGGGGTAATCTTTAGAACTACTGAACCGATTCTAAAAATTCTTTCACTAATAGAAAGCTACACTATTCCTTAGTGATACAGGCTATATTTTATTTTGATAAATTTCTCGCGGGAGGGGGGTAAATCCTGTGGATAGTAACAAAACGTAACTCTGACATTCTTTTGCATTTTAGCATATTGGCGGAATCCTACTAATATTATAAACACCGACTTCACTTTGCAGAGGGGGAATTTCTCGCGAGGGGATTATAAATCATAAATTCTTAGCATAAAAGTGTATTTGAGTACACAAAATAATATATTATCATATACTATAAAAATTTACGCAAATGCAGTAATAATCACAAGAGCGACGTAACAAAATTCAACGCTTTGGAGCCGCTTCGCACACTGTCGCGTATACCTATATTATATAAACCTGTCGCACTCGCGTCATGTCGCCATATGATAATTGGTTTATCGCAATATATCAGTGTTTTTTGTATGTACAATCAAATTATTTATCTATCATTCAGCCACCTAAAACACATTTGCGTTTTGAATTCAACTGAAGATTTAAAGTCTCAATTTCACTTCTGGGTGTACTTCATATAGTTGGATGTTTGTACTATTTATTCATAGGTACCCGTGTACCCGTATAGTACATAAAATATATTGTATGTAGGTGCACATAAGCAGCAAACTCTTGCATTTTAAATGCATAGAAATTGAAATGAAATGTAGCAATGCATCTAACCTGGTATGTTCGACATCTGAAATAAGTGGATGTTACATGACTGCCATAGGTACTTCTTATTGCGTACCTAACTATGTGCCTACCAAGCTATTTATCATAGTAATCGAAGTATTCTAGCTTTCGACTACCGTAATAATAAAAATTCAACGGAGTGAGGATATTTTTAACATGTTTAGTTACTTGCCTTAAGCTTCGCCAAGCGCTTAGGTGAAACCCGATTCATACACAGTATAATTTACATTGATAATAAAAAGAAAAATAATGATGACACATCTGTGGAAAAAAGCTTCAACTAAAACAAATGTAAATCAGTTGAGCAGGGACCTCTGATGAACTGTCGTAAGAAAACGACTCGTTTCCAATATACATAAAGAGAATATAAAATCCATAGCATGTTTTTTCGTTTTTTCTTCCAGAAGTTTTTTTCGTACTTCCCGGTGAGCTAAAGAGGTGAAATCTGTATGGAGTTGCCTTAGAACCTGAGAATGGTATTAAAAATACTAAACCTGACAGGCGGACGAATTTGTGACCAGAAAAAGTTTCCATGCTCACCTTAGGGATAAAAAATTATGTAGAATCAATCACACTAAAACAGGGGGTATTTAACACTATTAAACAGAACCATGTTGTAATTTTTTTCCGAATTCCAGCCGGCTAAACCGATTTAGGCCCATATTCACCGAACCTAGTTAGTTATTTATTCCGTTGATTTATTCCCCTGGTAACTATTCCTCGGAATAAATAGCGATATTTCAATTCATCAAACGTAGTTGAGTTTACTGCAGGTATAACTATATATTATATAACTATTCTGTCCAATTTCAAGGGTATAAATATTTATTCGCCTAGTAAAATAGGGTGGGCACAAAATGCACAAATTATTTTATGGCCTGCGACCTTTACAGGTAAATATTAATTTCATATCTTTCAGGTAAAGGCGAGGTAAAGGCTTTTGTCAGTAAAATATGTCAATATTCACCATTTTACATTTTCGATCGATGCGCCATCGGTCGGATCTTTGGCAAACGTGCTTTAGAATCAAAATATTTGAAAAAATGTCCAAGGTGTATGGTATAAAGTAAATTTTTACCTGAAGTTACTATTCTCTCGAATGAATTGCTTGGTGAATTGAAAGTTAATTTTATTCCAAGGAATAAATTTATTTTAAGATTACTATCTTCTATCTTTAACAGTGTTCGGTGAATACGGGCCAGACACGTAGTTTTCGACACAAATAGTGGCATATCCTGCGATTCACCGACTGAAAATATCAGAAGACGAAAAACTCACGGATCACTTTAGGGCACAACATCGTGGCAGGTTCAAATAAAACAAACAATTTAATGGACGCATCACACGATCGATAAACAAAAAACACGTTTTTCTATTTATATTGTATATTATCAGGATTAAATTGGTAGAATGATATAAAATAATTTTATGACAATTTCGCATAGAATTATATTCAATAATAATATTAACAATGGGCTTGAGAATGGCCGAGCGTGTAGCAATCCTGTTGTTTACATGGCGTTGCTATGATTCTTCTATTATAAGTCCCCAGTTTGCGGGTTCTAGCCCAAGAGCTGGTAAAAGTGTCAAATGGATTTTCAATTTATTATTAAAAAAAAAAATAATGAATTGAAAATATGAATTGGTGCTAGGCCAAAATAACCTTAGCTGTTGGTGGTCTTTAAAACACAATTTAACAATATCATGTAGAAACGAACAAACAAAAACTCTCGATCACAATAGTTTTGCACTATGATATGATATTGATATTATTGGCTGGCATTTGCGTAAAACCCATTTTATTTAATATTAGAAATTCAAGGACTCAGAGTATTAAATACATCTTTAGCCAATGTAGTAGGTTAAAGGAACACTATGTTCAAATTGCAAACAGATGTACATTTATTTTTTACCCTTTATGACAATAAATCTCTTATTATTTAAAAAAAATAATTATGTAAGTATAGTTTAGTAAAACCAGTTGCGGCGAATCAGATCTATAGTATAGTAAGTTTCCCAAAAATCAGTTAATTAATGTACCTACATTTATTTTTTACCTTTATGACAATAAATCTCTTATTATTTAAAAAAAAATAATTATGTAAGTATAGTTTAGTAAAACCAGTGGCGGCGAATCAGATCTAGTATAGTAAGTTTCCCAAATATCAATTAATTAAAACTAAAACAAAATGATCTCTTGTTAACGAAATTCACCTCAAAAATGTACTTTTTACAGTATTTTTATTTTTGTACATCATATTCGATTCCAGATCCAGGTCTGCATAACATAGAAATATTCTTGCTTGGCAAACCTTGTTATTTGTTCTGTGAACTAGAGAAAACGTCACAGGACTGCTAGAATATTTATTTTATCAATGTAGTTATTGTGCACACTTACATTTCTGCGGGCAAACATAATATTATGTAATACTGTACCTACGTAAATACACTGTATACTCGTATTTCCTGTAAAGCTGAAATATAATAACTGCTGTATTTGGATTTTTGTCAAGAAAAAACGTTATAAAACGCTATCATGTCATTTTATACCATTGCTAGCTTCGTCTATTAAAGGTTTGCATATAGCTATCACTATTATTCAATCTTTTCTCTATTCAAGTTTATATATTGGTATAGGTATGGGATTTGTGTGTAAAAATGGAAAAAATATATTTTAAGCTTCATATTATGCTTCGTATTAATAACATCGTAATGCAGTGCATGTTATATTTAGGAAGATTTACTGCAGCGATTGTATTATTACATAATAGACTACAGAAGTAAGCGGTCCTAATATGAGCGCGAAATTTAAAATGGAGTCGATTAACGTTCAAAAATGTATGGGGTTTAACGGAATATTCGTTACTATTCTCTTAAAACACATTTCTTACCAAAACAATGGCTGTTTCATAAAAATAATTATTAAATCCCGTCATTATTGGCTACAAAACTTTATTATTTCGTGTGAAATAGTTTTTTATTTGAAAATAAAACTTTGTCAAAAATGGATGTCGTAACTTGATTCATCCAATTCCAGTGACGTTTATTCTACTAACCTAACAACCTCGTTGACGTTAATTGTCTAGGTATAATTTAATAATTATAATTAGAAATTGAGTTTGTTCTTTTCATTTGGAGTTGGAAAAATGTTTTGAAGTCGTCTGAGTTACGCTAGATCAAGCGAAGGCAAAAGTATAAAAGTATATAAAAAAAATGTTTTCACCAATTACGTATTGGATATCTAGGTATTATTTTAGCTTTTTCTTCAGTCGGAAATGTAAACTTTTTGCAGTCATAATTTTCAACGTGTTTAAAAAAACGAGGTTATGTCAGTAACCACACCTGAAGATGGCAACTCGTTGCTGAAACGCGTAGTGTAAATTTACAAGAAGTCACAAGATGGACATAATACAAGGTATTTCTAATACTTCATAATATACTAATCTATTGTATTATTTATCGCTTTACTATTTCATTTCACGAACTGTACATAAAATTACAGACGCAGGTCCCGTTACTATTTTTATATATTAGTGTTGATTGATAGTGTTATATACCCTGTATAAGGAAATAAAAAACCATTAATAAGTAGGTAAATCTCGGTAGTATTTAAGAACTTTTAAAAGCTATTATTTGAAAGGTGGCAGAAAGAAAGCTAGAAAATGGGACTGAAGAAGTTCTTACAAAAGGATGTCAAGAAATAGGTACTAGGTATACTACCTTTAGTCGGTTGGCGCAATTCACTGAAGAGTTTCAGTGCAGCCAGGTTTCAGAGTCGTACTACTGAACGACTGGGTCCCGTACTTAAAATATTTATAACAATGATAGGCAAAACTATTATTTTTTATGGTAAATGCTACAGTTACTGCTATCTGAAAACATTTTGTCATAAATAACTTAAAAAAATTAGTTTAAGAGGGCTCTCTCACTGACAACACAGTAAATCGTTATTTTACATTAATATTCGTTACAATCCTTCCGATTATATCTACCTTATGGGCTTCATGCGCAGCCGAAAAGGACAAAACAAAAATTCGACTGATGACCAGTCCTATACTTCCCACCTAGTAAATATTTGCAAAAAATAAACACTTTTTTTCTTATTCTTTGACTAGGCCCAAATAACCTTTGCTGTTGGTGGTCTTTAAAACACAATTTAATTTTTCATTCTTTGAATAAAGCATGGCCCTCTTTTTTGTTTGGTGATCTACTGATGGCTAAATTAATATAGCAAAAATCATGGTTACCTTGATTTACGTACAATTTTTATTTTTTTTAGTAAAATATTTTTTTTCTCGAAAACTATACATTTTAGAGAAAAAAAATATTTATATTTTTTTCATATTATAACATCTAGAATTCATTTATATTTTTTTTTTACCTATGTTAATACGTGACATTGAGGACGTTTTTTTGAATATCTCAAGATCCACTGAATCGATTTGTCTCAAAATCTAATCAGATCTAAGTTAAAGGCTGATAAACACAATAGAACAATCGGCATGCCCGTATGTTGTTCCGTTCTTAAGATATCGAAGGCGAAAAATTGACCACACACACACATACACACACACACACACACACACACATACAGACATTAGTCAGAAAATGATCTTAAACGATTGCTACGGTCTCAAAACGTGAAAATCTGTTAAAATCTCGAAATATTTTTTTCGGACTAAATCCATTACTTCCCTACCATAGTAGAGGTGGGAAGTAATAATACTATGCGTCTCTTGTAATATTACGTCTACAGTGCAGTAGCAAAGAGTAAAAAACAGACTTTCACTATTTACATTCTGCCGATCTTATTTTTGAACTTAGTGAGTCCGTTTTGGTCTCAATTAAAGAGAAAGGATGCATCTAGGCGCGGTGAGAAAAAAGTTCTGCTTCGGCTGCGACTAAAAAGTGACCTTTGGTCGGGCCCTAGTAATGATGCGACCCGAGATAAAAAACAAACATTATACTACTAATTGACGTACAGTTTCTGGAATATTAATCAACACTCGCGAAAAATGAACCTTTTGGGACTAATATCACTCTTTTTTAGCGTGTAAGCATTCTTAGAGAGAAGCTCGCTTTTTCGATAAGACCAAACTTAAATGTATTCACTATTCACAAACACATATTGAGCAGGTTGATGAACAAACTAAAGGATGGGTAATAAGAAGTATTAGAAATACCTTGTGTCCGTCTTGTGACTTCATGTGTTGTTATTACGACGCGTTTCAGCAACGCGTTGCCATCTTCAGGTGTGGTTATTTTTTTATATTATAAAACAGTATTCGTAACACGTTATAATATTATGATGCTAAGCACAAGTCTATTATGTGGATTGTGAAGTACTTCACAATCCACAACATAATAGATTTGTGCTTAGCATCATAATATTATAACGTGTTACGAATACTCAATGTGTGTTTTATAATGTAAAAAATTAACCACACCTGAATATGGCAACTCGTTGCTGAAACGCGTCGTGTTAACAACACATGAAGTCACAAGACGGACACAAGGTATTTCTAATACTTCTTATTATTCATATAGTGACTTGGAGACCTAACACTCTAAAAATGTATCATAAAGGATAGGGAGAATTGGCGCTATAGTGCTTTTCCTACTTGTAATCCTTAGACTTGAGGGAGCGTTGCTCTTAGCGAACGTATTTTACGGACTGTTTTACCTTAACAGAAAAATTAATTTCATACGCAAATATTTTCATAGAAATTAAAAAATATCTAGATATTCCTAAGAACTGACATGACTTATTTCACTTTTAAAGAAAGCATATCAAACCCTCTGTCAATAACTAAGTTATTTATTCTTCTTTTCTTTTTAACATAATAAGTAGCTTTTTTTTGGAGTTTTTTATATTATCTATATAGAATTAATGTTTTTTTTCTCTTAAATTTACTATCTGATTACTGACACAGGTACCTACTATTTTTTGTGTTTTAAGAGATGACAAATAATTGTTTGGACTTTGTATCTGTTTGGCACCCAAGTGAAATAAAGAAATAAATAAACTTCTTAGGGCCTACGCACACACGTTACTTTTTTATCGAAAACGCACGATTTAGGATACTGCATCGCGATTAATTGACAATTCCTCAGCTACTAGTTTCTCTTGATACATCAGTTGTGTATTTCAGCGAAGAGTGTGCACCCTTACGCTATTGGTAGAGTAGTTTTGTTTAGAGAAGACACCCAAGATGGCCGATCTGCGCAGTAGAAGTAGTGGGGAGAACTATCACTGGTAGAATATAGACTTGTCCGGTACGAAAGACACGTGTCAAATTTGTTGTGTGTCACGCGCGACCCCTTTAAACAGAATATGAACTCGCCCGGCACTAAACTAGTTTGTGCGCATGTCTGGTGTCTTCTCTCACGGAGTAAAAATTAATAGATGAGCTATATACCGTATACAACTGCTTAATATACAAAGCTAAAACCAGGTCTGACGTCACAAAGGCTCGAGTAATATGGCGACCAAACACGGGTTGGATTGGGAATATTATTCTCTTCTTTTTCTTCTTCTCACATATAAAATGGCGATTGGCTTCACTTTTTAATGCTTGTTGCGTCTCCATGAACTTTTACCTCAATGTAATATCTAGCTACATCTGACTATCGCCAAGTGATTTAATCGCAAAATCGCGCGACAAAAAGTAGCCATGTGTGTGTTGGCCCTAAATACGTATTTTAGTGTATTAGCGTGCGCTAATGTCTTTAAAATAGAGTCATCTGAAATAGCAGAAAACTTTTAAATCCTCCAGAACGATTCGCAAATGGCTCTAAAACTCCATTAAAAAGTATTCTTTTTGTCAAAGAAAACTACTAGGTGTTTTATACTGATTGCACAATTTTATGAATAATATTTTCACAAAGATATGAAATGTTGAACTTTCTATTTTTAACAAAGAAGTAAAAGTTTTATTTTTGTTTGGAAAAGAAATGCATCAGAAAAGTACTTTTGAAAAGTTCTGAATATAACAAATGTCCGTAAAGAATATTATCTATAATACAGTAATTCCCTTTAGCAGGTCGGACTTGTTCTGAAAAATTAATTGATATTTCATGTTATACGAGAATATTATTTTTAAATTGAACGGTTGAAAGTAATGTTAACTCGAGCGTGTAGGCCTTTTCATTATATTCACGCGCACGCGCCGTCGTCATGGGTATGTTTGCAATATTCAAAAGTTTCGGGCACTTTTTAACGCAATTGCTACCCAAGCAACGTTTTTCAATGTTAATTTAGATGAAAATGTTACTGACGGTACTAAATTAGTGCACAAAACAGTGAAAGAACACACTTGTGCTAAGTTGAGACGGTGGTTGAAGTGCCACGGCCGGAAAACGGGTGAAGGTAAACGAAAATTGGTTGAAAGGTTTGAATCCTACCTGTCATAAATCGTTTATCGTAAAAAGTTTATCTTCAAAAGTCCTGAAATACTTTTCTAGGGTGTTGTATAATATTTCTTATATTTATAATAATAATATTTCTTATTTAATTGCTATTTACTTTTTTCAAAATAAATCACTTGTCATCTGTCAATATGAAATATGCCCGAAAAATATGGCGGAATTTGGCGCATGCGCAGAAAAAATATTCGTCGATGAAAAGGTGTATTAATGACGTTTTCAACGTGTTTATTCAACGCAGTTGCCTTGATATTTTGGAATTTGGAACATCCCTAACGCATATTTGTCTTATTGACGTATATGGGGTATATCGCATACTAGCAAAATGTTGCTAAATTTCGTGATTTGCAATAGAAAATAATTCTCAATGTGAACCATATTTTTATGAGGTAAAATACGAAGCATTACGTCAAAGTAAGTTTGTCGCTAACCATTCTGCAAACATACGTACATTGAAAAACTTGCTAATTTGTATAATCACAAAGAACAGACTGAAGTGATAATAACTTTCAGAATAGTTTGTTGGGGAACTTGACGTGCAAACGAAATGAGGTGCTAGAGGGGGTCATTTCCAATTAAAATAGCCATTTATTATGTGGTTATTTAATTGTTGACGGTTCAAAAGTTATTTCAATTTATATATTATTTGCTCTGAAATTGCCTAGTGCTTCCACTAAAAAAATAATTAAAAAAAATATGAGTTATATGAGTTATTTGGTTATTTTTTTATGATCCTAAAGGGTATAGGTACCTTTTCAAAAAAAGTTTTTTCATGAGCTCTGTTATCATATTCTGTCAAATTAAAAAAATGGTTTTGTGAACACTTTTCGGTCGCAAAAAATTAAAATAACTTTTGAACCGTTAAAAATAATTTGAATATCCACATATTATTTATTTATTTAATCATTTATTTATTTATTTATTTTTTTTTAATTTTGAAATAATGAAAAGAAAAGACAACAAAACAACATAAAGTCATGTGCATCAACTTATTTATTTTTATATGTCTACAAAATAGGCGTTAGCCTAATAATTTATGTAGACCAGCCACATCACACGACAGAGAAACAAAAAACGAAAACAAATTAATAATTTCTACACAATAAACTATATACTGCACATACACAAAAATAGACAAAAACAAAGCAAAAGACAATTAACAAATAACTATAATCATGATACACCATACAAATAATAAATCTATTTATATTTTATAGACATTTTTCTGTATATAACTGAGTCACAAATTCACAAATGAGTTAAATCGAAATGTCGAACTCGGCAAAATCAAAATTTATCTTTGCATTAAGTTAAGGGCCGCGCGTTGTCGTACTGGCACTGCTGAGTAGTGATGCAAAGTTTCGTTACTTTTAGGTATTTGTAACTATTCGTTACTTTTAGGTACAATACTCGTTAGTTACTATTCGTTACAAGTACTCGGAGTTCGAACCACTCGAACACTATGCGTCGTTGGATGTTGCGTATACGAGTAGGTACCGTGGCAAGTAGGTAGCAGTAGGTACTGACAGTGTCTAGTGTCTACTGAATATTCGTCCGTCCGACGGTCTATATGAAATGAACCACAGAAAATAACATAACGCAGTAATTATTATGACAGTACAACTGCAGTGCTGCAAATAAAAAATAAAAGAACGAAAAATTATATACTAATATAACGCCTGTATCTATAGATAGTTAGATGATTCGAATACGAGTTCGAATACGAAGTACCGAGTAATTGTTTGTAAAAAGTAACGAATACTTTATCATGTAGGTATTCGTTACTTCGGATCTCGTGGAGAAACGAGTACTCTAGTAACGAATAGTTACTTTTTTTGCATTATTACTGCTGAGTGGTGGCATAAGGAGCAAAAAATAGTTCGTATAATATAATATGGTTATTTTGATTAGAAATTACCTCCCCTATCACCTTACTTCGTTTGGACGTCGACTTTTGAGACACCTGTATATTATAAATAAACAATGTGCCAAGTGTCCCCGGATTGAGTTTACAAAAGGGAAAATATTGTAATTTTTGATTTTACGAAAAAATGTCAAAGGAACAAAAATGTTTGCTTAACTTGAATTCAATTCTAAAGTCGTAAAATAAAACACAAACTATACTTACCTGTCTTAAACAACAGACTTATAATGACGCATATAGCCTAGTAGCTGTGCGTCTTATTAAATTAAAAAAAAATTCTAAAGTCCAGCTCTGTTGCGAATTTTATCATAAAGGAGTGTGTGTTTTAAAGACCACCAACAACTAAGGTTATTTGGGCCTAACACCAATTCATATTTTCAATTCAATATTTTTTTTTAATAATAAATTGAAAATCCAATTGACACTTTTACCAGCTCTCGGGCTAGAACCCGGGAACTGGGGACTTGTAATAGAAAAACCATAGCAACGCCATGTAAACAACAGCATTGCTACACTCTCGGCTATTCTCAAGTCCGTCAAACAAAAATGTTTTTCGTAAAAAAATACCTTTTGTACCCTAACACTGGCTTGCCAAGTTGGGTGGAAAAATTCCAAACATCTTGTATTGTTTTTTTTTGATAAATATGTTCCATTCTTAAAGGAATAAATAAATAAATAAACTAAAAAAAAAAAAAAACTCAATCCGGGAATATATGGTAACCGGGAACACGTGGTTGTGGACTAAATAAAAGTAAATAAATAAATAATAACTGAAAAACTTGTATAACTAATTCTGTGTGCACTAAAAAATCAATAAATACAATATAAAAAACTTCTTATGCAAAATTTTAAAATTATATTAACAAATTAATTATTTCAATCGTTTAATATACTATATTTTACTATGATAATAACAACTATGTACAGACGCAGGTAAAAATGCTACTGATTTGAAACCATTAAATTATTATCTTTTTAAAATTCCTTTCCGACAAAAAGCGGTCAATTAAATTGGAACGGATACGTGTTATATAATGATAATGCAGAATTGAATACTTAAAAAGTGTGAAAAGGGTAGACGCCATAACGAATCAATCTTTTTATAGCCGAAATATCTAAAAGTAATTTTTGATATGCATTATTTAAATTTTTAAATTAATTTTTTCGTCGCCAGACAACTTCATTAACACGTATAGGTGTTTTTTACAAAATAAATTAACTAAGTAGAAGCTCGTAAAAACCCTTCTTTATCTAATTTAATGGGACAGGTGCATTTTAATTTTTAACTCTTTTGTTGATTTTTAGTTCTTGATTGCTACACCCTGTTTAAAATCTTTCTTGTTTCAATTTCCAAGAAACCTTTTCATATTATTAATACAAAGAAGCAAAAAATATTTTAATTTTGCATAAAAACTATGTACTTACATTATATATCAGTTCTTTATTATTTCTACTTGTTAAAAAGTTTTCTTAGAATCTTACAAATAAACAATAAAAAAGAATTAAAAATAGTGGCTCTTTTAAAAACGAACCGACGCGCACAATCAATTTTTATGGGATTAGACGGGACTGCGCATACTATCGACACGATATGTGTACAACTACAAAAAATCGTCTTTTGACTTTTCTGTTAACAACTATCGTCGGCAGATAATGTCCACAGCTATGTATTGACACTAGCATACACTCGACTAAATAGTTGTTCGGCGACCCATTAGTTTTTATTAGTAAAATTATGGCTTCTATTACTAAAATATACAGGCATGAATTTGCAAATATATTTTGAAAAAACAACAATTTATATTTAAAACCAAAAGAAATAATTCAGGAAACCAAGTTTCACTGCTAAATATTCAAATACTTTTTACAAAAATGTATGTTACTTGACCTAATATATAAGGTAAACATTTCTAATAAAAGATTTAAGTATCTTTAAACGCTTTTATTTAGTTTCACTGCTACCTAACTAACTAACAATCAAATCTTGTAATCGAATTTTCTTCCATTTCCAGGTAGCCGATTAAGTTGAAATTTTGCACACATGTGTAGTTCCGATGACATTACAATATTATGGTAACTATCTGACCGGCCCGGCTTTATCCGGGTACAAATCGCACTTTAAAAGAAATCATGTGATGTGATCAAAAAAAACAGTGTGTGACGTCAAGACTTGACTTGAGAGTTCGTTTCCATAGAAACATAGCTTAGCTTGTTTTAGGGCCATAACCAGCTCTTGCCTGTAGGAAGGGCAAATATTTTATTTGGAAGGACAAAGTCAAAGCTGAGAAGCTGAAAAAGTAATTTGATATAAAAAATGCAGATAGAAGTAGAAA
Source organism: Mongoloraphidia duomilia (assembly GCA_039654895.1). NCBI lineage: Eukaryota > Metazoa > Arthropoda > Insecta > Raphidioptera > Raphidiidae > Mongoloraphidia > Mongoloraphidia duomilia. The sequence goes on along the minus strand of CM077522.1, from coordinate 22,731,064 downwards.
TTGAACAATTAAATAAAGCTGCAGCTTCCCATCACGCCTGTTGTTGAACTTTGTCAAAAATAAGTACATATCGACTTCTTGGGTTCGTTTCCTCTCGAAAGTCAAGTACACCAAATCAGCCATCCGCACTCAAAAAATATTTGATAGCTATTATAAAAATTCATCTTTTCTAAGACAAGATGATTTTTTTATTCCAAAATACAACATAGATTGTCTCTAATAAGCGTTGGGTTGGGTGATTTTTTTTTCATTTTTAAATTTTTCACGATGAAAATAGAATAAATGATCGAAAATTATCCAGGAAGGGCAATGCCCTTTTATTACTATTACTATATTTATTAGCCCTGTGCTGGCCACGGCCCTGGATTGTTTACATCAAGTTTACGTAGGTACGAAGCACTGAAATATTGCTTTACTTCAGTTGTGCAAAACAGTATTTTAAGGGTTTTTTTGTTACAGTGCTAACTAACAATCAAATTTTGTAATTAGAAACTAAAAAGTAATAAATAAAAAAATGTTTTAAGTGAAACGCTTTTATTTTCAATAAAATCTTGCCTAAAATATGTACTAAAAAGAAAAAAATAATATTTAATTTAGGTTCATAATTATAAAAGCATGGGTCATGACTCTAATAAATTATTATAGAGTTTGCAACCAACGCTTTTATAATTATGATTTATGAACCCAAATTAAATATTATTTTTTCTTTTTAATAGGTACCTACATTTATGCAAGACTTTATTGAAAATAAAAGCATTTTACATAAAAATATGTTTTCATATTTTATTTTATTTTCACTTCTGTTAAAGCATTTTCCATATCTAGTGTCTTTAAGAGCTAGTGTTAGGTCAAAAAAAGTAGCTGTTCTAACATATAGACTGTTTACACTTTCAATATCTAATATGTACATTTTACAACCTGCAAGCAAAACAATTAAGAAGTTCATTAGAGACGCCATCATCAAAGTATTGACTATAAAATAGTCAGATTTTTAGGAAAGATTCACATATTATATTATGAACTGAAGATACAATCCATCTACAGTATCGCATGCACCTTCGGGAGTTTTACCTGCAGCTGAAGAGAAAAGATAAAACGCTCAAAGCCGTTTACATTTTAATACAACACTTTGTCAAACTGACGCCCAGATATTCGTATGCGATAAAATTAAATAGAAGTTTTTATGACATTGTCTACAAACGACGGAAGCGTAAAATAAAGTTTTAATTGTCATTTATAGTTTCCTTTAGATAAAGATATTTCTAACTTAATAGTATACACCCTCAGGCCATACATGTCTGTTACCTGCAGTTAAGAACTTTAAAAGACAATACAATTAATTGTTTAGAAAACTTGAAAAGAGAAATAATTGTTTCTCATTTACTATATTAAACTTTTCTGATATTAAATAAACGCAAACTAATAGTTGCGAACTTCCTACGATTCTCGCAGTTATATTAATTATTTAGCTTCAATACGGTGAAAGGAGCATGAACTAAAGGTCTGTGCAAATACATAATAGTATATTGTGTAACTAGTGTGCTAAATACATCTTTATACGTCAGGCGCAATGTTTTCAGCACTAGTAGTAGGCGAGCTCACACGAGCCTTTGCGAGTGTGCATCGGGAGCCGCATACGAGTGTTGAAAGCGATGTTTTCAACACTCGTATGCGGCTCCCGCCTACTACTAGTGCTGAAAACATTGCGCCTGACGTATAAAGGTTTAGCACACGTGTTGCACACTATACTTTTTTCAACACATGCATGGTTTTAGACTTCAATTGAATTAATGTCTACTTACAAAATAGTTCATTATGTAACTATTTTTCATTATAGCACTGAAAAGCGTGACATAATGGATCATTGTGTAATTGTTTGTTATTATTGCACTGAAAAGGGTTACAAAATGGATCATGACGTTACCAGTCAGTAAACGGCTATTCAAGATCCGCTAAACAGATATGAAAAAACACTAAAAGTGTGCATATGTTGAATAAAATAATATTATTTTACCTAGTTAAAATATCGACCTCGCACCTTTGAGAATTGTTGAAGAAGGTAGTTTGATGAATATTTAAATAATGTGTTATATTAGACCATTTTTCCGTGTCCATACTATACATATTTCCAACGAAGAATATTATGGTTTAATCAATATTAGCTCGAACTTTTTGCATTTTTTAATATAATAAAATGACATTTAATCTAAAAGGGTATAAACGTACCTACTCATCTTTTAATGGTATTAGCAAGCTCCTTGCTATAAGGTAGTTGTTCACCTTTCGCTAGAATCGATATACCATTAGTGATTATGAATGTCATTTTTCACAGTTTTTTTATGGAAAGAATGAACATTCCTTTACTGTGTACATACCGTGTGTTGAACGTGTTGGGTAAACATACGGTTTTCTATGTTAAATTAACATAGCTCTAACCCCTTTGCTATTGACTTAGGTACATGTTAAATAATTTAATATGGCTCTATCTCCTTATCCTCTTGACTTTAGAGAAAAATTTTATTTAAAAAAATGTGTAGAATCCTGATTCCTACCATTTCCGATATGTCCCCGATAGGTTTCAGCTGCAATAAGAAAGAAAATTACTGTTCAATTTGAAGACGCTTATGACCTCTGTTTTCGAGCGTCTATCTAAAATTTGAACTGTATTTTTTTTTTGTTATTACAGCTGAAACCTCTCGGGAGCTTATCGGAAATAGTAGAAATCAGAATTCTAAACAATTTTTCAAACTTTTTCTCTAAATTCAATAAGAAAGGGTTTAGAGGAGAGCTATATTAATTTAATATGTAAAACCGTATGCTTACCAAACACGTTCAACACAGGGTATATCTTTTCCATTACATTTAATGTTATCACAGTGATTTATTAAAGGAAATTGTTATTATGTTATTATTAGTGTATTTGCCATATGGCACATACACTATTGGCGTCGGTCGGAAGGCGGGATTAGGGGTCGAACCAAAATTTCTCGACGTTTCATAGCCTCCTGAACAATTTGGCACAATTTTTGGAAATGTTTAAATATATATATGTTGTGTGTGTGTGTGTGTGTGTGTGTGTTCGCGGCATAACTCTCGAAAGACTTAATTGATTTGAACGAAATTTGGTACACACATTGGAATCCATCACCGCACGGAACCTATGGACCATTTTAAGGGTGGTTTTTAGGGGTTGAAAAAAGTTTTTGGGCCCGAAAGTACCGAAAAAATTTTCAGAATTGTTTCAAAATTTAAATTTAACCTTTTAGTAAAGATCAAAATGTGCTGCTAAAATTTTAATAAAATCGGCCCGACAGATCCGGACTTTTTATGAAAACACTAGTTTGCGGATAGTGATTTACTTACTGAAGGGTGTATTTAATTTGGTACAGAGGTTGCATTGATAATAATATTGAAATTAAGAAAAAAAAATATTATTTTAAGGGATGTATTAAGGGGTTAAATTTTTTATTTTGTCCAAAAACAAATTAATTTACGTATTAAAGCCAAAAGCCCTGTATTAGCAAATACACTATATTGTCGGCAGGGTTTGGCACTGCGACCCGAGTTTTTGTTATATTATGCATTGCTATAATATTGATAGTTATGAGTTTATTGACTTTTTTTCGTAATAGTAGGAAAATGTTTGTACTTGTTTTCTTTTACTAAAATAAAGATATTTCCCGGAAAATATGTTTGTCTTAAATTTATCAGAAATTTTAAGACCATAAAAACTCGGGACGCAGTGCCAAAACCCTGCCGACAATATAGCGTATTTGCTAATACAGGCACTGTTGCTGTTATTATGTGAACATAAGTTTGTTTTTGGACAAAATAAAACATTTAAGCCCTTAATACATCCCTTAAAATAATATTTTTTTTCTTAATTTCAATATTAATATCAATGCAACCTCTGTACCAAATTAAATACACTCGTCAGCAAATAAATCACTATCCGCAAACTAGTGTTTTCATAAAATTTGTAAGTCCGGTCCTGTCGTGCCGATTTTGTTAAAATTTTAGAAACACATTTTAATCTCTACTAAAGGGTTAAATTCCAATTTTGAAACAATTCTGAAATTTTTTTCGGTATTTTTGGACCCAAAAACTTTTTTCAACCCTTAAAAACTACCCTTAAAATGGTCCGATCGGGCCCATTTTAAATAGGATTCGTGTAGTGATGGGTTCCAATGTGTGTACCAAATTTCGTTTAAATCGATTAAGTCTGTCGAGAGTTATCGTGCACACAAACATATATATATGTGTATAAATATATACATACATATATACATAAACATTTTCAAAAATGGTGGTAAATTGTTCAGGAGGTTATGAAACGTCGAGAAATTTTGGTCCGACCCCTAGGTCCCACCATCCGACCGACGCCAATAGTGTATGTGCCATATTATGGCAAATACACTAAAAACAATTCACTGCGTATAGAGTGGTGCGTGTGCTGTGGATTGTAGAGACCTCGGTTTGAGTCATCGATAATGGGATTGCGTGTATGCTCTGTCTGGGACGCAATGTTGACAAGCTAATGTTGTGATGTGATATGGTTCGCGACCATTTGTTTTACTGAACAACCCGCATAATAATAAAAAAAATAATTTTACGCAAATGACAGTCAAATTATTATATCAAATATTCTTATATCAAGATCTATTTGGTGATATAAAATAATATCATCTGATCTCGATAAAAAATAAAAACAAATAAATAAAATACAACGTTATTTAATTTAATCAACACGAAGCCTCATTACGTCTGATCAAAACGAGATTTAAATTTTAATTCAACTTGTTTGTTTCTTAAGCGTAGCTCATAGAAACACAAGCCCAGCAGTCAGGATCCATTCTGATTGGTCGAATACCCCATCTTGATGTCGTTTGACACACACACACCTACACGAACGTAACAGCTAACTAGTGAACTCTGTATACTAATATGGATAGTTGATAGCGTTTAAAAAATAGGTTTTGTATGTGGAGAATGTTCAAACACATATTCTTCAAGACAGGCATTAATATTCACAAAATTAGAATGAAAACTTCAGATAAGGCTTGTAATCTAATTCTTTCTATAAAAATAGATCAATTTTCTGACATTTCAAAATAAAACTTAATAAAAATTTATTTTTCCATTTCAATTTCTCAAGAACACTGTTACAGTATAAATTTTAGATATTCTAAAATCTCAAATAATAATTAGGTTTTATTTTGAAATGTCAAAAAATTGATCGACTTTTATAGAAAGAATTAGATTACAAGCCTTACCTGCAGTTTTCATTCTAATTTTGTGAACATTAATGCCTGTCTTGAACAATATGTGTTTGAACATTGTCCACATACAAAACCCCATTTTTTAATCGCTATCAACTATCCATATTAGTATACAGAGTTCACTAGGCAGTTAGTTGTTACATTCGTTTAGGTGTGTGTGTGTGTCAAACGACATCAATATGGGGTATTCGACCAATCAGAATGGACCCTGAATGCACGGCCTAGTCGCTTGTCATAGAAACTGCCAAAACAAAACAATGTTGTGATCGACAATGTAAAGTATTAATGCTTGAGTAAAGTATTAATGTTGACTCAAAAAGACACAACAATACTATTGTAGAGAATATATCAGACTATTGGACTAATCAGTTGTTATCGACAGTTTTTGATGGTTCATTTTATATTATAATATTGTTATGTGTAATCCTATTGAATATAATTCTATGCGAGATTATTGTAATATATATATCCAAACACTAATGGAATTTGATAGTGCTTGAGCTAATAGTGATCAGTCTGCAATCGACTATAAGGGATTTGCGGCTCACTTGATGCAATAATAATTTTTCTACTCGTTCAGTTTTCACAAAAACGTATAAAATTCCACACCGATTGAAAAAGCAGGCTTGTTTACATCTGTGTGATAAATAGGAATGTGTTTCCGGCATAGCGCCTGGATTTCACAGGACATCGTTTTCGATATCCGGCGCCGACCCACGTCATTGGCCAACACAGGTACTGATTGAATATGTCTTTGAGCCCGTATTTACAAACACATGCACAATATATGTACCTACATGCAATATTTATATGCCGGAAAAATGCGAATAAATTTTAAATATGTATGAATGAATATAGTCTGTATATATTCCGCTGCAATTTTAGTGATGCTGAAACTTTCCAAATTATACAGGCTGCAGTCAAAATGTATTCACAAATTTATAGAGTGTTTTCAAAAAGGGACTGTTGTTATACAGAGAAAATTTAATATCATCTTTATAAAAAGTTTTTTCTTGTGAATGTGCAATCAGATCTAAAGTACAGTCAAGCTCAGTAACAAAATGTATCGGCTATAAAAATAAGTGAAATCTAAAACTTGAAGGTTCACTAAGAGAACTTGGCGGTACACTACCGTACATCTGCACACATAGGTATTTTTTTTTAATTGTGAAATTCACTTTCTTTTATTTCGGTTTCTAAAATGTAAACTGAATTTTTTTCCATATCTGAGCTAGCTCTGCGCTATAGCTACTATGGAATGCAAACATTGATTTACAATGCTAGGTCAATCGAATAAATAGTTTCACATTTCGATTAAGCATCCGAAGAAAAATACAAACCTGCGTTCCATTAAACATTCTGTTTCCTAGATGCGTACCGCCAAATAGCCAGTTTCCACTTCGGTGATTACAGTTGATACACATCCATTATTTCGTCTGCGATTCCAAATAATTAAATCAATAATATGATAGAAATGTGTAAACAATAAATGGCAATCGGTATTTTCATTTTATCTTTAGGGATTATAAATTAGAGACGCTCAACAAGTGAGGTCCTATAAGCAGTGGCGGACTAAGCCCGTCGGAGGCCCAGGCGGCAGAACTAAATGAGGCCCCCGGTCTGTTTAAAAATTGATGTATTTGTAGTGTAAATTTCGTAAAAAATGAATAATATAGATGTAATGGCTGACAAAAAAATCAAATATTTATAATAAACGTTGGTAGGTAAGTAACCTACCTATACGTTTATATTTTGCATACCGTATAGCATACGTACGAGGCCTCCAACTCCAAACTGCCTCTTACTTACTGAATATATTTTGGCCTTGTTTGGGATTTGATTAAGAAGAACTTCTCGTGATTTGGAGCCCCCCCCCAGGATCAGAGGCGCGGGGCGAGCCGCACCCTCCGCCCCCCCCCCTTTAGTCCGCCACTGCCTATAAGCACTTTTAAAAGTTTATTAAAAGGCTTTAGCTGACTCAAATCAAAGTACGTCTTGCTTAACCCATCTTGTCTGATATATTAATTTTTAAAAAGAAGAATATTATTTATGTTAAATTATTAGAAAAAATTAATAATTTTTTTTTTAATTTAAATACCTAATTGTATTACAAATACGTATTGTACATATAAACACATAAACAGCTTAAAAATCAAATTTGCTATGTAGTGTAGTTCCATAGCCGGACAAAGACGAGTGTCGGCTTGTAGTAGCTTTCACTGTACTACGTGAATAAACGACATGTATATTATTTAATGTCTAAATCGTAAAGTTTGAGTACCGCTGATATGGATTTAAGTCTCGTGAGTATAAATGTTATGCCGTGGAGTAATTCAGCACTAAACACGTGAATTGGTTGTACAATCACATTTTAAACGACCGCTATTAACACAAATCTGTAACGAAGTTAAGCGGAAAGTGGAAATTAATTATTTCGGTGAAAATTAACAGATGTAGTTAATGGCTGAAAATATAACATTTAACGCACAATTTTACTACGCTACATTTAAAATCCTTGTTATTTGCACGAATTAAATAAAACAGCCACTTTTTCGAATTTTAATATTAGTTTTACATAATATCTAAATAATAAAATATTTTACAAATATATGAATAATTAAAAAAATAAGTCATTTTATTTGTTGACTTCATAAAATTTCTTTGTAAAAATATATTGCAACTAGTATTTTACTTGCGTTTTCGCTCGAGTGAATGTCAGTTTTGACAGAAACTTTATCTTAACCCAACCGTAGCCTGATACAATGTTCAACTGTTCTGGAGTAATGCTAGTACAAATAGACAGACAGAAAAACAGTTCTAAATTAAATCTTTAAATACTTTGCATTAAACAAACAAAGGTTTGAGTTTCATAAAATTGATAAATAAATCACCCGATTTTTAAAAAGTATTATCTCTCGCATGAAAATCGAGTTGACAGTTTAAACAGTTGTATTGCAGCTTATTTAAAATCATTAGCATTAGCTTAATTTGTATTTTTTTTTTTATTAATCGGCGAATTATATCAGTGATTTGATTTACGAAACCTATTATTTATTTATTTATTTAAAATTACCCACGTAACAAACTTGCTGGTTGTACACTTTTGGCTTCGCCAACGATTTCGATCTGTGATTTTAAAAAATCTAGCCTTCCGCCGCATCTACTGGCTGACGCCCTAAGAGGTCGTCCCTTCACTAAAGTGGGTACTGTCCATAATTAAAATTTATCTCTCAAAATTTTAAACATAGCATTGCAGATCTGTCAATCAATATTTCGACGTTGACTAGAACTATATTATAATCTATAAATAGAAACGTTCTTAAAAGGCGAGAACAATTCTCGAGAAGCCAAAACACAATATTCTCTCTCTTTGTTCTGTCAGTATATTAGTGAATGTCTTTTTCACATATTTGTCTGTGCATGTGTGACAGTTCGCAGAGTGGCCCGGCCTGCGTATGCTCGCGACCCATATGGGACGTGTCTTCTGTAGGATTTAGACCTCTATTTGTTAGGATTCACCAACTGTGCTTGTATAGTACACACTTGAATATACTGAATGTTCACAAAATAATAACTGAATATTCAACAAAACAAAATTGCAAAGCGCAAGTCAGTTCAATAGTTAATAACAAGAAGACCACAAAATTTACGACATGTCAAGTATTTGGCCAACATCTTAGATGGGACATTTACATTGCCAAACTGACCAAAAGACTTAGGACTTTGACGTGTATATTTTTAAAATTAAGAGGTATATTTTCAGTTGAAATTTTAAGACAAATATATTTTGCGTTATGCCATACAGTTCTTTCATATAGTATCATAGGCTGGGGAGGAACTATACAAAAACGCTAATTACACAAACTGAAATCTCCCAACACTGATACTGAAAATAATATTACGACAAAACCAACGATACTCCAGGCCTGACAAATATAGATCTTAGGTCCATATGTTGAGTCGCATCCATGTTGATTTAATATTAATAATAATAAATTCTCGGGAACTTGGATAAAAATAAGTTGATGCTAAATTTTCAAAATTTGCAACGTTTCGTTGGTTTATTTTCCAACTTCTTCAGGCAATCTACAGAAATACAATTAATTAAATGACAGTTGCATTACATAAAACGATAAATATCATAAATTATAACATAAAAAGTCAAATAAAATTACTATATTTACATTTGAGGTTAGCATCCTCGTGGAAATATTTTGGTTCATACTACTACCAAGTCTTTAAAAATAATATAAGACCAGATAAATAATTACATGCAAAGATATCTTTCCCAATAGCTTGTCGAATAATTTTCAATAATAATGAATAAATAAAAAATTATTTAATGAACAACGTGTCAGACGTAGTGACGACTTAATCACAAACTGTACTGCTACAACACATCTTGGTAACAGCGATTGAGGAGAGTTATCTAGCTTGCCGACATGAATCTACTGGCCAATGACAATATAGTAATAATAACAATTCGTAATTATACAGTTAAAATGAATAAATTAAAAATTACACCTTAAAATTTTTTTATTGTTTGAATTTACCAAGAGAAGCTTTGACAACATTAATCAGGTCACTGTACACCGAACTCAAACCCTGTGTGTCAGACCTAAAGTTCACGCATTCCAACGCTTTAATGAAAATCATTTCACTAATATTCCTCTTCGAGTAGTTGTTTACCCGGGTAATTGTTTGACAACACTGGTGAAGAGGCTGTTGTTACCCGGGTGTGTTACCCGGGTAATATCATCAACAAATGTGAAAGATTAACGACAGAAAGAATCAAGAACAACGTGAGGAGTAATGCTGAAAATATGCAGTGGACCTTCTGCAAATTTCCTTACATTAGGGGGCTGTCACCAAGAGTGGGTTCTTTATTCAGACACACCAATTGTAAGTTGGTGTTTTATAATTTATCTAAAGTCAAAGGTCTATTTAGCCGACTAAAAGACAAGGTCAATATAGAAGACAAATCGTGCTTGGTGTACAGGATTCCTTGTTCGTGTGGGAAATGGTATGTTGGACAAACTAAACAAAAGTTGAAAACAAGGATTAGGCAGCATAAATCTGACTGTAGGCTTGAAAATTATATTAAGAACAATAAAACTGCACTGGCAGAACATCACTTTACTAACGAGGACCATAATTTTCAATTTGATAGCGTTCAGATAATGGATTTGGAAAACAACTACTCGAAGAGGAATATTAGTGAAATGATTTTCATTAAAGCGTTGGAATGCGTGAACTTTAGGTCTGACACACAGGGTTTGAGTTCGGTGTACAGTGACCTGATTAATGTTGTCAAAGCTTCTCTTGGTAAATTCAAACAATAAAAAAATTTTAAGGTGTAATTTTTAATTTATTCATTTTAACTGTATAATTACGAATTGTTATTATTACTATATTGTCATTGGCCAGTAGATTCATGTCGGCAAGTTAGATAACTCTCCTCAATCGCTGTTACCAAGATGTGTTGTAGCAGTACAGTTTGTGATTAAGTCGTCACTACGTCTGACACGTTGTTCATTAAATAATTTTTTATTTATTCATTATTATTGAAAATTATTCGACAAGCTATTGGGAAAGATATCTTTGCATGTAATAATTTATCTGGTCTTATATTATTTTTAAAGACTTGGTAGTAGTATGAACCAAAATATTTCAACGAGGATGCTAACCTCAAATATTGCCTGAAGAAGTTGGAAAATAAACCAACGAAACGTTGCAAATTTTGAAAATTTAGCATCAACTTATTTTTATCCAAGTTCCCGAGAATTTATTATTATTAATAGATCTTAGGGTACTTGACGTGAGACAGACATACATCAAAACTATGCTTTTACATTTTCACAATAATAAACATATAGACATTACTTAATACAACACGCACAACACACAAGGACCAAAACACAAGGGCTTGTAGTAGTGCCAAAGACCTGGCCCACATACACTACTACTACTTGGCCCCTAAAATATTCAATATACTACCATAAGGACTTCGCACGATACCTTTTGTTAATAGATTCAAAAAACAAATCATTAAATGGCTGCATAATTTAAACAGAATTGACATATTGAATAATTACTTTCTTTAATTTAGTTTGGATTGTAACACAAATGCTCCTCACAATCACATACCATACATACATTGCAGATCACAATCCCATACATACATTACACATGCACATTTACACGGACACAGAGCTTGCTCGGTGCTCCAGTGTGGGAAAGTAGGTATCCTATTTGGATATTTTTATTGTATTAATAATACTATTGTGCATTATTTGGAAAAATAAATAAATAAATAAACAAGCCGTGAGGTGGGTCGTTTATTAGGACTAAAGTGCAACCCTTGAGGTCCACACGACGAACTTCCCAGTTTGATAAATATTTAATAATAATAATTAAATTAGATATTACACAGAAAAGTAATCATTTTAAGCATTAAAACATAATTATTATTTATTTTTAATAATAATTAAAAAAAACGGCTGAACCGATTTTTATAAAATTTATGTCGGATCAAAATGACGTTAACACACCTCGATTGACACCCTTACGAAGTCGATATAATTATTTTTTTCGCGAGATATTGTGTAAAATCTACTTTTTTGGAGTCTATTTGGTTAAGAAAAAAGAACGACTAAAACCGATTTTGAAAAAATTTCTTTCAGATCATATTTACGTCAATACGCGTCGATTGGCACCCTAACGTAGTCGATATCATTTTTCATTCTCGATATTTCGTCTTAGAAAGAAATGGACACATACGTACGTACGTACATACGTACACACACACAGACATCATTACAATACCCATTACAATAACTTCCAATGGTAAGTTAATAAAATACACTACATATATGCAAATTTACGCAATTTTATGCAAACGTAGTTGCTTTTGTCGTGTACTTATGGAAACATGCCGGCTAATGACGCAGCGTGTTTAGTTACAAAAATTACTGTTGCGTATAAGATGTTGGCGTTAAAAAAGGAAAAAGAAAGCAGATAGTCTGGATGAAAGAGTGGTTAAAGAAAAGGTCTCTTTAGCCACATGAATCTACTCGAAGAACTTTAGTTGAATTCACCACCAGACTATAAAAATTATTTATGAATAGACCTCACTACTTTTGGTGAATTATTTATAAAATTCGCCATTTTAAACCACTATTTTCTAGTTACACTAAATTTTTTGTCAAAAGAACCTGCAGTTATTGCACAAGGTATCGCGCAAAGTTCCTATACCCGATGCAAATAGTTGCGCAACACCATTCGTTGTGCATTAAATTTCAAACAAATTTGAATTTTTATACAACTAGTTGCGCAGCACGTCAAACAACATCATACACTATACCTATGTTCTCAGAACAGTCTCTGTTGCGCAATTTGTTCACAAGTGTATGGGGCCTTTAACGGTGAAATATTAAATCATGGTTTTATATTCGCCAATCGTCTGCGCAGACTCATAGATTATTATCAAAATGCTTGTGCAGTTACAATGATTGTCAAACTTACGTGACCGGTTCATTAGCCAGATAAAAAGTTAACTATTTTTCGAGCATTCTGTATAATTTAGACACATACAACATATATGTTTTTTGTGTCGGACTAACGTTTTTTACATCTTTTTTCTGTAACTCGTAGAAAAAGAAGAAAAATCACTAATGGAAACAAGCAATAAAGTTTTCTTTTGATAATAAAAATAAACCGTGCACACATTCGTCGTCGGTCAGTGCGCTGAACGCCAGTTCACAGTCCGTTGTGATTGGAACGCTTACTCGTTTGTTCAAAACAAATCCCGTCATTCTTATAACTTAACGACATCATTTCATTTAATTAATAACTAGCCTTGTGACTTCCATTTGCCGTTCGCTATATTTAAAAATAATAATAATACTGAAAGAAAGGAGAAAAGTTCTCATTGAATATAAGAACAAAATGAATCGGACGACTCACTGCATGTGTAGATAACTTTCTCGAAAAGTGATGGATTTGATTTGTCAATATTTGTTTTGTTCGGATTCATGAAATGTATGAAATTGTATATTTTAATTAAATTTTCTTAATAATATTTTTTAATAGATTTAAAAAAAAAATACATTTGACTCCAATGCAAGTTACAATTATTGCAGATTTAAGAGATAAAATATTTCTTTCAAAACTTCTAAATAGACAAAAAGAAAATTCGCATCCGATCTTCTCAACTAAACCTCTCTATTCCTCTACTAAACACTAAGGACACAATAATACAACAAAGAAAGAGAAATCCTTGATGTGATAGTGGGTATGGCAAAAAATACCACATATTATATTATCTCGTGCATAATGATATTATGACTCGTGTGACTGTTAAAACTCGCTATCTTTCGTTTTCACATAATTTCACTTACTCGTCAGTAATATACATCATTACGCTACTAGATATACAATCTACTATAATTGATATTAGTCACAATATGACGATGTACAACGCGACTATGATAATAGTCTCTGGATTCTAGACTCAAATCTCTAGAGTCTATGTAATGTACAGTTGTTCCATCTATATGTGCATTGTTTAACAAAATCGAGACTTAGAAGAGCTAATTAAATTATTTCTATAACAAATGTCCATTTACGTCTTTCTCTGAAAAATATGAGACTATAAAAAAGCTTCGATCTTCCTCACTGTATAGTTTTTTCTTTGAAAAGAGAACGATTACAAAAAGATCGAGAAGCATACATAAAGCTTTTGCTTTGTTATTTGTAGTATGGTTGTTCATATTAAAGGCTTTCTGGTAAAATTGAGATGGCTGTTTTGTTTTCATTCCGCTTTATCATTGTACTTTTATACAGAGAATACAAATTAAAACTTCTACATACATATATCTGTCTAACCAAGATGTGTAACGCAAGTCTCAAAGCTCTTAAGGTTACTCAAGAAACATCCAGATTCACGTCTTTCTCATGAATGCGTAATATCTTAATATAATCAGATGTTACAGTGGTCCAGATAAATTTACGTTACACCGGAATAAATTACCTAGTGTTAGTAATAGATGTCTTAAAAATAAAAAACTATTTAGTAACAAATGCAAAGAAGGACTGCCTCAAAATATCAAGTATAACTAATTAACTAACCGTATCAACATTTGATTTGTTCACAAACGTATTTATTTTTACTACTATATGTTTTTATTTTATTATATTTCTTGTTATAATGTATGTATAATGTATATTGTGCTCGTGATTTATATTGCACACGATATATTTTTATAGTTTATCTCTAGAGAGAGTACGTTGAAAACGGCTACGGCTAAACACTTCTCTAAATAATGAATTTATTTATTTATTTATTACATTTTAACGTAATGAAATAACACATATTATCGTAACTTTTACTAATGATGTAAGGCTTGAGAATAGAGGTAATAGTCGGTTAGTTCCTATTTCTGTCACTATAAACGCGATCTCTCAGTTACCCCTACATTTTTCCTCCATGCACATAGTCTATAATTTTTGGAATTTGCCGAACTTCAGAGCAGATATATTAATTTTAAAATTTTCGCAGGTTCTACTTTATGCGAGTAAAATGTCTGTTTATTAATTTTTGTTCATCTGTTTAATTTGATTTTTGAATGAAAATAATTAATCTTTTAACATTATAATCAAATTAACAATAATTTATTATATTACGCGCCTAACTGTGTTTCACTTAGTTTTCAATTTTTCATGGAATCAATAGCACAATTTTTTAAAAAGTAAATGTATTATTCTGTGTAAACTGTTATTATAATAAACTTGAATTATCAAACCTTTCACAGTGCAGTTTATTCAAGAAAGATATAAACACTACACATCAAAAATTTTCATTTATAATTCAGCATAAATTTTTACGCCCACTTTATCGCGGAATTCTCTCCTCGAACCTTTTAGTATTTGTATAAAAGAAAAAAAGTTACACTGTTCTATTTTTAACATTTAGAATTGACCTTAATGCACACCCACGTTTCGTTTTCTTGAACATAAAAAGCAGAGAATGAAAAATTTTTATGTGAACCGAACGCTATAAATTATGATCCTTTCTCAATGTTGTAGTATAATTATTAGTAGACATGTATACAGTTTTCAGAATTTATTTTATTCGTAGGGCCACAAGGGGGAGGCTAGCCGAGATGTAGCCAGGGAACCAATCATGCGAGAAGGAACCCGGCGCTCGGTCAAAAAAAATAAGGGCTATAGATACTCGACTTTTTATAGTGCGGGGGGGCTCAACGTAGTTTGTGGCGAAGGTGCCTCTCTCAGAATGTTGATGTTATGATTTTATTCTTTTGAGTATGGAGATAAAACATGCACATAAAAATTAATATTAGTAATTATGCAACACTAAGAATTTTTCTGGTTATTAAAACCACGTTTATTTAAAATTTTCTTAATGTATCGACGTTTCGCCAAGTATTTGGCCATTTTCAAATATTGAAATGACACAAATGTCGATACATTAGTAACAATTTACATACAATCGCCTTGTTGTTGACTAATTATTAATTATTAATACCAATCCAATCTGATTTCCACCTATACAGGGTGCAGTTCCGTGAAGAATGCGCAAAAAGTAATTCTATATTCTAGACATGAAAATAATAAGATTTAAGGTAGTTGTCGTGCTATGGGCATAGTGTCAGAAAATTCTAAATTTTCGTATACTCATTAAGGATACTATAATATAAATACCATTAAAATTTGAAGTTGATTGACCATCTCTAACTCGAGATAAAGTTAATTAAAGTTCGGATAATTAACACGGAGAGCATAGGAAAGGTTGTGTTTTTGACAAGTCTTTTAATTTTAAAAAAAAAGTAACAGTCAGAAATTTTCAAAAAACTAACTGTTCATTAATGTTTTTGTTCTGAGTTTAAAAAAGAAAATCCAAAAATTATTGACCTTTTGATTGTTGAGATATGATAAGTTCAACAATTTAATAAATTTAATTATCTTCTGGTGTTTTGTGGTTATTATTAACATTTTGAATCTTCACACCAAAGGTTTCATCACATTTCTTGGACACATTGATTATAAAAAAGCATGGAAATCAGAATTTTATTTTAATCTGTAATTAATTTCTAGTTTCGCAAGTAGAATGTTTTATATTTTTTCACAAATTTTCAACATTTCCCTCTAAAATCAAATACTGGATACGCCACTGGGATTAAAAATTTTAATGAAAACATGAATACTCGTAGTATATTTAGTAATGAATAAGCTGCGGAGCTTTTGCAACAAGTTTTAGTGAAGGATATAAAAATGTACGGCTAGAATATTTCCCACAAACGAAGCCAATTACATTACGAATGAACTTTATAATTTATTAATATCATATTTTCAATTAAAAATTTTTGTTTAACAATTGAAAGATGATTCTTTAATCCAAAATAAAATTGTACGATGTGTTCAATAAATTATGATTTAAAACATGGAAAATTTAAACGGCTAGTTCGAATCTAACTTTAAAGTTGTATAAGTGACAGAGATAAATATTGTAATCTTTTAATAATGTAAACAAAATTTATATATATAGATGTAACCCGTCATTTAAATATTTCTTTAATTTCCTTTTAGAAAATTCATGATTACCGAACTCAGGGTCAGATTTACCCTAAGTGCCGCCCTAGGGCACCGCGAAAAATGTCGTCCCACACTGAAGTTTTTTTTACAATTTTGTAACTAAAAGTGCAGTGTTCATAATTTTACACACATTCTTAATAATGAGAAAAAGTATTTTATTTATTTTAATTTATGAATGTTTTCACATTCCACATTTTGCCGCCCCGGAAAATTTGCCGGCCTGGGCACTACCCCCTAGTGCCCTTAGTGTAAATCCAGCGCTGACCGAACTGGTGATAGAACCGCGCGTTTGAGGTCTCATGGCAGAGGCCTTAAAAAAACTAGATTCTTTTGTTTTTGACGTTTTGTTAATAATTAATAAAAAATGAGAACAGTTTAGAGGAGGGCCTCAAAATGAGTTCAAAATACAATTTATCCTTATATTTATTAGATTTTGCGACATGTATTTATACTTAAACAAATTCCTAATCCATTATTTAAAATACGTGCTGGGCTTAAGAATAGCCGAGTGTGTAGCAATGCCGTTGTTTATATGGCGCTGCTATGATTCCTCTATTACAAGCCCCGAGTTCCCAGGCTATAACCCGAGAGCTGGTAAAAGTGTCAATTGAATTTTCAATTTATTATTGAAATTATGAATTGGTGCTAGGCCCAAATAACCTTAGATGTTGGTGGCCTTAAAAAAATACATACATAAAATACGTGCTAACTCTCTTGTGAAGAAGACTTCGTTAGTTATGTAGCTTTAAACTACAGCTAGTGTAAAATTTCAGTGTAATTTCACAAAGTTATTGTTACATAAGTTTGACAGTTAAATTGCAATTCTGGTAATAAATGGGTTGAAATGAAATGAAATGATATCTCTTATTTCATATAACAAAATTTCAAATGAACATGAAGTTGTATGAATTATGGTCAAAGAGAATTAAATTCAGTTTGTAGAGAAGTTGGAGCATGAGAAATTTTCTATACGTACTTATATAAGTTTTGGCAGTACAGGAATTTCCTGTGAGAGCTGTAAGTCACACATTTATGTCCAAACAGCGTTCTTTCCGTTCGCCTGCGTTTACCCTACAACTTACTGAAAACTCCTCTCAGTTTCAGTTCGTAGTATAATGTCGGTCTGCTGCCCTAAAACTTTAAACTTTTCACAGTTTCCCGTATTACAGCGCACACCTAATGGTAATAATTCTGAATTGCCGGTGATACTTGATATATTTATTACGATTTTCTTCTTTCAAGTGTTACGTCACATAAAGATATGTATGAAGAAAACTTAGTACCTATGTGAATATTTTTACACGTGACATACATAGCTAGTGGTTTTCTCTCGATTCGATGTCATAATGTCACGAAAACTTTAAATGGTTTAAATTTAGTTCGGAAAACTTAATATTTTCACCTACATTAAACAAGATCAATAATTTACATTTCTTTTGTATTTTATTGGAACTTACTTTTTTCGTGATTTAGATTCTATACTGTTTGAAACTGTAAATTTAACTTCTTCTACCAGATTATTATTTCTCAAATCTGTACATTTAAAAAAAATATTAAAATTTTATTTATATTTTAACATCTGGAATGCATTTATATTTTTTTACCTATGTTAATACGTGACGCTTATAGAACATTTTTTTGAATATCTTGCAGGAATCAAACCGATTTGGCTCAAAATCTAATCAGATCTAAGTAAAGTGCTGACAAATACAACAAAACAAACCGCAAGACTTCCCTACCGCAGCAGAGATGGGAAGTTTAAAGTTTGTAAAGAAAAAAAAACCCTAATCATCAAACTTTCAATATATAATATGTGTATATTTATAATATTGTTGTTTGATATAGAAAATTATTCCAGTTAAAAAATCAAACTGGCACTTTGTTGAAGTGAAATGAATTAATCAATTATACAAAAACTGTTGGCCCGAACAATTTGCATACGTAATGCAAACTGCATCAATCGTGCTGTTTCCCAACCCATATCATTGACACTATGTATACAGACATTGATGGGTTACATTTTACTCACCGCTAAACATACCCTCTATACTAACAATATACTACATTATAATGAGTAACGGATATTTTCTGACAATCCCGTGACGCTGCCAATTTACTTTGAAATTTGAATGAATTAATATTTTGCATGTTAAACATTATTAATTCCAAGGTGTGAAATAATTTCCTTTAATAAATCATTGTGATAACTTTCAATGTAATGGAAAGGATAGTATATATATTCTAATATATTTTACTCGGCTACTAGAAGCTTGTTTTGTAATCGTGATAGGCGTGCTCGTTTTTTTTCAATTTTTTTTTCTTTCCTTAAAATCCTCGACTTTCTTTCATTTTATTCTGTTTTGACTATATTCATAAATATAGAGAACGCATGCAATTAGATTTTCAGTTTTTTATAACGAGTGTGTAGACGTGCAACACGACTTTCTTGCTATTTAGAAATTTTGAATTGATAGTGCTCCTGGCGCCATTTTTCAAAAACAAATTTACCTTCAAAAGATAGCTGTTTATGTGATAAGATTTGAACTCGATTTAACTCATTTCGCTCAAAAGATAAGATGGGGAGGTACACTTTAGACGCGTAGTGTAGATTTATAGTTAGGCAATTAAAAGTTTAACATTACGCGCGCATCTGAAAAAAATTGACACAACTTGCTCCTAGATTCAAAATTGAATCAGTTAGACAATGGACAGTGCGCGATTTACATATTATTATTTGTGTCACTTATCCAACTATTGTATAATAATTAAGTTTGGCTCCCTGCGCACCATTTTTATAATTATTATAAAAATGGTGCGCAGGGAGCCAAACTTAATTGTATACAGAGTGTCCTGGACATGATTCCCCAGGCCTGTATTTCGATTATTTTTAAAGATAACGGAATATATCTCTTATATATTATCTTTATAAGCCAGAGAAGCAACAGTCAATTTTTTTCTTAACGATTCAAAATGGGCTCGTAATATAAAAGAGAAAAGCTTACCTATCTAAAATAAAAAATCTGTTAACATAATTACTCAAATATGAGCAGCTGTTGATGCAAATATAGCCTTAAGACATACAGATTTAAACATTACTGCAGTTGTATATTTGAAATTTAAATTTTATACTAATCGTATTTTGATTTTTACTTTGCGATTTACTTTCAGCTTAGAACAATGCATGTTTACTTTGAATTTTGCATTCAGGGGAAGGAGGGATATGGGAGCGCACCACATCTGCGTTCGCCTCCGGGCAAACTATAAAATCTCAACTATATACAAAGTTGCATACGCGTGCAACAATAACACATTCACACGCCGCGCCGTAGGTATATGTATGCAACTGTAACATCCCCGTGAGTTAGTGATTGCACCCCAATGACACCCCACATTATATGTCATGTAAGTGTGCCTGTCTATGTGGAGAGTTAGCTGTAGAGGGGCCCAGCGTCGTGTTGAGGCTCCCAACAAACCTGTATGTGTGTGTGTGAACTATATTTGTACCCTAAAGATAAAATCACTCATGTTGAATTTTTGGTAGTTTTTTTTTGTATTGGAAGTAAATTTTTTTTAATTTATTACAACATTGCGTAAAATTTGTCATTTCTACATTCTTAAAAGCGACATTTTAGAACGGTTCATTAACCCGCCAGCGGGTTCACGCAGTATTTTTCGATATCATAGAAAGACACAACATTGCAAACCAGATTCCTCGAAGTACCTTCTTACGATAGCCGCGAATATAGAACGAAATTCGTTCACCAACCTAAAAACAAACTCGTAAAAAGAGCAAAGCCCATATGAAAACATCTAATTGTTGCGTTAAGAATTCCATATCTTTAGAAAATTCGCAACTGTATAGCGACGTGGTTTTGTTAGATCTATAGATTCAAGTAATCAATAATATAAGCCTCAAAGGTGAGCTCTAAGGAATACCGGTGGAACAATATTGTCTCCTGTGTTCTGCAAATGTATGTGTGCGCGTGGAGAGCTCAGCCCTGAACCCTGAGGAACGTCATTGTATATACAGGATAGTGACCACGGCTCCTGATGATAGGACTTTATGTAAAATCATACTTTCGCAATTTCCTACTTCCCTAATCATTTTAGGAAAAAAGATTTTAGATAAAAATTTTAGAGCATAAAATTTTGTATCTAAATCAGTAAACAAAACAAATGTTGCATGCTTCATAACGGGAGAACTTATAGATATGAAAATTTCGAAAATTATCTCAGAAATAGATAGCTGTATTTATGGATACTTTATGCTCTCGTTTAGTGAACAAAAAGTCATCATTTCGTTTATGTTCCATTTCTGAGGTAGGTAATTTTTAACATTTTCATATTTAATTTCCGGCATTATAAAGCATGCAAAATTAATTTTCTTCATTGATTTAGATGCAGAATTGTATGCCCTAAAATGTTTATTTTTTACCTAAAATAATTAGGGAAGCAGAAAATTACGAAAGTATAATTTTACATGTTAAAGTCCTATGATCGGTAGCCGCGATCACCATCCTGTATATATTGTAAATACAGTGTGGATGTATGTGGGGATGCCTCAGTACGCGTGTGCGTGTGTGCAGGCAGGATAACTGCCTCATGTCACCATTGTCAACATATTTCACATGTCATTCTCTAGACACGTGTAGAAGCTATGTGTATATACCTACATGCTGTAAGTTTCCTACTTTTTTCAGGGCTGCAATAGGAAAACGTTGTTTATGATAAAAATAATTGGAAAAAAAATTAAACCGACTTCATAAATAGAGTCTCTAAAAAGGATTAACTGGTCGTTCATAAATTACGTAACGTTTTTTCTTGCGTTTTTTTACCCTCTTGCTCCATGTACCACCATGTGGATATTCAGCTCGATCCCTTCTTCCGTTCTCTCAAAAGTTGCATCCTCAGTATTCAAATCTGACGATCAATTAGCGTCACAGAAAAGTCACAAAAATCAACTTTTGTTAACTTTTGAAGAGAGGAAATAGTGTGACGTATTATTAATAATTAACCCATCCTACCCCTTTGTAATGCCATGCAGACTTTGGAGGTCGTCCCTTCCTATCCTTCAAGAGCGTTACGTAGTTTACGGACGACCCCTTTCTTCTTACAGTCTGCACCTTTTAGAAGTCTGAATAGTCATATAGTGATATATTTATTTACGCCAGCTTCTAATTGAATGTACGTTAGGAAAGGTGATTGTAAAACGAAGAGAAAAATTATTTTATTCTTTTCGGATAAATTCTAAAATATTTTTAGAATTTTTCAAAATTATTTTTATTTCATACTTCACCTCAAATTCTAGATGCCAATCAACAGGTAGCGCGCGTTATTATAATAGTTGACCACAGTATTAATGATTTTGGCGTGATAGAGTTCGCTAGCATCGCATAGGTATATAGCAGCAGTCACCAATTATTTTTCGTGTAGGTTCGTTTCAAAACATTGTCAAAGTTTCGCGGTCCAGAAAACTTTAGCCTCCCCCCACAAACTCCTTCTACCGCCCCCTTCCACCATGTTTTCACACACATTTTTTATCCAAAATTGGTCACTCCCAAGAGTTTTTGGAACTTGAGCATAAATGTCCTTTAACTTGGAACTCGATTATTTCCAACTGTATAGGGCAGCTTTGTTGCTCTTGAAAACATCTGCCGTTTCACTGGTCCATGCACCATTGGCAATAAGTAAAAAACTGTTGTTAATTAGCTGCACAACATTCTCAATTTTTTCAAAGTCAGTAAATCTTTCTTGAAATTCAGATTATTATTATTTTCTGATAATGAATCACGGTCCGTACAAAACTTGTCTGCGGTCCGGATACGGACCGCGGTCCACCATTTGGTGACCACTGGTATATAGTATCTACTCTATTCTAAACTTTCTCCTCTAGTGGTGTCGTGCTAAGCGTAAAGAAAATGGGTCGTATTGTGACAAGAGAAAGGTCAAGCGCGCTGACTTATCGATAAGATATTGTATTAATTTGTTTTAGTCTGACTCCAACCCTGTCTGCCTACACACAAACTCCCCTAGGTCTACGTCATCCAGCCACCGGCAATGAACATAACTACCGCGTGAGTGAAATGTGTTACCTTTTCTCTCAGGGCAACTATATCGCCACTTGCAGCCATCCATGTCCGCAGCAATAACCGGGAGCAGTTTTTTTTCTCGCTACCGTGTGTTGAAATTCAGTACGGAACGGCCTCCCTAATTATATGCGTTTGCTTTTAGTGCCTAGTTAAGGCTGGAACTGTTGTAATGTTTAGTGCCTTATTAAGGGAATTCTAGACGTTCACATTTAAACATTGTGATAAAATCACAAACACGAAAACAATGCGTTAGGTAAACTTTGCTTGTTAGTAATTCAGTATGTATATAATATTATAATTGGTTACAACCAGTGCTGGTTTTAGGAGAGGGGCAACCCAGCCGCCAGGGCGATTCGCGGGCAAAATGCTAGTTAATATTTAATAATAAAATAAAGGGCGCTGAAGAATATCTGGCCCGGGGGAGCCCAGATGGCTAAGGTCGGCGCTGGTTACAACCAAATATCAGACAGTTTCTTACAACTTTAACTCTACAAGTGAGGTATTAATTGAGATCAAAATTCACTTTTCACAATTTTATAATATTTTTCCTACTTGAAGTCCATCGTTTCCGTCCACGTTTATCTTTCCACGTTTCCGGTCAAACGGTTAAGCGAATAGAAACCAAATTTTGTTAGGATGTTTGAGACGTAAACAGAAAGAGCCCTGTAACGACCTCCTGGAAAACCTCGTCAACCCGATAGACCATTCTAGTGGTGATAATCCTGTCGATATTGTTAAAGAATAATAAGTAATATTCGTAATTGGCTTAAGATTCAATATATATAACTGTATATTTAATCTTTATTTTTTTCCGATTGTAGACAAAGATCCCCTTAAGTGAGAAAATGTAATACTCTGCAAAACACATGAGGTGCTTTCGGCTTGAAACGAAACGACTGTGCAGTTAAAAGACCTCCCCCAAAAACAGCCTTTTGTCGTCACTTTAATTTTTTTCTGCTAGTCTTAAATTGCTTCCATAATACTAAACGATCGAAAAAATATTTTCAAGTGTTGAAGTGAAGTGATAAAATACATACGGTTGTTGGGTTAAGAACGCAGACGCTAATTAATATGTCGCGACCTCGTTTGTCAAGATTTGTTAAGTAAAATAAAAATAATAAAAGGATCCAGATATTTTGATTAAAAGCTGTTAGCTGGATGGGTGGTAATTCTAAATTTAAAATATCTGGTGTTTGGACATTATTTACTTTATTTAAAGAAAAAAATGTTTTTATAATTAAAATAAAAAGTAATAGTATATTGTGTAATTAGTGTCCTAAATACATATTTATGCGTCAGGCGCGATGTTTTCAGCACGAGTAGCAGACGAGTGCGCACGAGCCTTGGCGTCGAGTGTGCATCGCGAACCGAATACTAATTACTAGTGCTGAAAACATCGTGCCTGACGTATAAAGATTTAGCACACGAGTTGCACACTAAACTTTATTCAACACATGCATGGTTTCGACTTTAAATTGAATTAATGTCAAACACCTTAGATTCACTGACAGCAGTACATCTCATAATAAAACATTGGCCTTGATACAATATCTATTTACTTCGTTGCCATAGTAACCATATTTCATTATAGCATCGAAAAGAAGTACATAATGGTTCGTTATGTAACGGGTTTTTCAAATGTTTTTCATTATAGCATCGAAAAGCGTGTCATAGTGGATCATGACGTCACCAGTCAATAAACGGCCATTTAAGATCCGCATTACAGTCACGAAAAAACACTAAAAGCATGCATGTGTTGAATAAATGTTTTTATATAACACATGCACGCTTTTAGTGTTTTTTCATATCAGTTTTGCGGACTTTAAATGGCCGTTTATTGACAAGTGACGTCATGATCCATTATGAAACGCTTTTCGATGAATAATGGAAAAACATTTGAAAAACCCGTTATCTAATGAACATTTTGTACCTCTTTTCGGTGTTATAAATGAAATATGGTTACTATGGTAACGAAGTGATTAAATATTGTATCGAGCCCAATGTTTTTATTATGAGATGTACTTCTGTCAGTGACATAAAATTATTCAATTAAAGTCTAAAACCAAGCATGCGTTATATAAAGTATAGTGTGCAACACGTATGCTAAATATTTATGCGTCAGGCGCGATGTTTTCAGCACGAGTAGTAGGAGAGCGCTCACGAGCCTTGGCGAGTGAGCATCGCGAACCGAATACGAGTGCTGAAAACATCGCGCCTGACGCATAAATATTTAGCATACGTGTTGCACACGCATAAAGATGTATTTAGCATACTAGTCACACAATATACTATTATAAAACATTTTTTTATTAAAATGTGTGTATATACTAAAAATAAAAAACCACTATACCTACATAATCGTATAAAACGTATAAAAGCGTCACTGTAATAAACAATTATATAGATTTTATTACCCACGCTTTCATATTATTGTTATTATGTGGGCACATAAAAAATTGTTTACCAATTTTATTTTTAAATTTTTAGTCATTTTATACTACTACCTATTATATGAAAAAGCTCTTGTAAAAATTTAATATCTTTTTGCAAATATACTTCCATTTAATTTCTTTACAGATTTGGAAATCGGTTCGATAGAAGCTTAGACGTATGCAGTATGTATCTTATTTTAAGCCTCAAAAATGAGGAATATATTTTTCTTTCAGTATTATTTGAAATGTTAAAAAATATCCCATTAAAATGAGGATAAAAAAACAAACCACATTGTCTGAAATGCTCTCTCATTATATAGCTTTATTTTTTAAATATCGGATGCGAGTGCTGCCTGTTTTTTTCTTTCAGCTGAATTTGATAATAGGCTTATTTTTCATTTCAACTGACATTTTTTTAATTGATCATACCCAATTCAACTTAAAACATTCGACGGCAGAAAATAAATGGAAATCAATATATTATTTACCTATTACCCATCGGGGCATGGAGTGAGTGTTTGTTTGTATACCTAGAAATATTTATCTGACGTTTGAAGCGACGAATAAAAAATTGACAACATTGTTTGCTGTCAGGGGTGAAAACATTGTTAATGTGAACTGTACATTGTACACTCTCTATACAAAATATTACAATACGTACAATAATATTATGTACGTTTGTCTTTTTTTATTTTAATATGTCAATGTACGTGTACAAATTTCAGTAAATATTTAAATAAAAACCTATTTTTTATTGCTGCCAATAAAAACTCCTTACATAAAAAAATTTTTTTTGCAAGACGATCACAATAAAAATTGGGATATATTATACAGTGGCGGACTAACTAGGGGGCCCTGTGCCTCCACAGCAAGGGGGGGGGGCTCCTTCAAGGCATGCATATGTTTATATTGCCACGCCATTTTGATCTCAAAAAAAAAACTAAACAAACTTCCTAAAATTTGTAAAAACTATGTGTTCAAATTAATAACTAGCTAGTGTCATATATTTTTTTATTATACAATTATCTTTAACGCAATCAAATTTTTATTTTGTTTTTTTTATTATTGAAATGAAAATAGTACGCCACTGATATTATAATTACCTAATATATTACAATTACGCACAAAGTACTCTGTGTACGAAACAGTTGGCCCGAACAGTCGGTAATGAAAAAAATAAACTAAAATTCGTCCCCACTCTGTATCGGTACAGAACTTTGTAGTGTGGAGCCGTGGCCCGTGGGCCCACGTTTATTCTTGTGTGTATTGTTCTGCGACGTTTCAGGCCGAATTGAACGTTTTTCTTGACAATTCCATTTAATTGTTGTTAGATTTTTCATATATTAAAAAAAAACAAATACATACCTACATCAAAAAAAAGTTATAAAATTATAAATAAAAACTGAAATAAAACATATTTATTATTTATCATATAAAGTTAACACTTAGTCACACGAATCAAGTAATCGCACATAATTAGGAAGTTTCTCTTTTAACACGCTTATATTTTTTTTTAGTCTAAATCATAGCTACAAAAATTACAAAATTAATGTCGAAAGAGTTTTTGAAATATCTTTAAAAACAACAAAGTTATATGCTACTTCCAAGTTTGAATTTGACAATTCTCCGAGAAATGCCGTTCTCAGTGCGGGTGACGTTACGCGGCACAATATTTTTAAGTTTTTTTTTCAGTTTGTATGTGTGGTAATTTAATAAAGATATTAAAAGCTAAGTTCTGATAAATCTCTTTCTTTAAATTCCTAAATTGTTATGGAAACACTAAAAACAAACCAGTTGAGGACGGAAAATATTGACATCTGTCACGTATCTAAATTTTTGACAGATAATTAACTCTCTATTACAACAAAATAGTTACTAAGGTTCTAATAAACTACTCATAATAGTGCAGGCGCCAACGATACTTTTGTCTGCAAAATATGAGTACCGCAAACTGTTTTGTGATACGTTTACCTGAGACCTTAAGCTATAAGAAAACACATGTCGCCGGGCCCCCGTCTGGTGCATTCCACGCCCAAGGGGGTGAAAAGGGGTAAATGTGTTTTTTACAGATTTAACAATTCTGTCCATATTTTTGGTCTTTGAATATGAAATTTGGAAATTCAATTTCTTTTACAAAGAAGGCACTTACTTAGAAAGGATTTTTCAAAATTCCACCCCTAAGTGGGTGAATAAGGGGTAAATGTGTTTTTACAGATTAAATCATTCTGTCCTTACCGTTGCTCTTTGAAACATGATATTTGGAGGATACATTCCTTTTACAACGTAGGGACTCACTATTATAGCCATTTTTTAAAATAATTTTTCATCACTCCTTATAGAACTGAATTTTTAGTTAGCAATTTTCGGCGGCTTACCTTACAAAAATAACGACGTTTTCCTGAAATCTTCCAACCCTGTTCATGTTAGAGCAGCTATCAACGTTAATACAGCGACACAGTCACACAGATAAGCTGTTCTCGTTGAATCACCTAAAACAGAGACATAAATTAGTATAATATTTTATCAAAACTTATCAAGGATATTTTCATCTATATTAATAAAGCACAGCAGTTCATAACCTGAAATCTAAGGCACCATGGACCCTCAGGTTTTCGCTATGCTTAAGAGTAGAGTCTGTAAATGCATTAAGGTTTTTCAAATTTTATATATGAACGAAAATAAAAAAGAAATAGTGGTTTATTAAGTTCAGTTTTCAGTTTGGATTCTTAGAAAGTGCTGGGGCAGTTCGTCGTTTTTTAGTGTAAATAGGGCCGGGGCTAAAGTTTAAAATACAGAGATATGAGCGACTTAAACAAAAGCTTCTAGAGAATATCGGCAAACAATTTACAAATCAAACTAAGGGGGATGTGTACTTTAGCCTGCAGGCAACGATTGCAGGGGGGAGTTTCCTGCGGGGGCAGCTGGTGCGATGGCGTTTTTTGCAAAGTGAAAAGGAGGTGGGGTGCAGGCGGGAGTTCATCAAAAAACGCACGCGGAGGGGGGCGGTGCAATATGAGACGTTTTTTGCAAAGTGAAAAGAAGGTGGGGTGCAGGATAGAGTTCCCTAAAAAGACGGTCGCGGGGGATATTTAATCGATGTCTCGTGTCGTTGACCGAAAATCAAAGGGAGTAATGAGAGAGAAGAGCATTGATGATTATAGTAATTTATTTCTGGCATTTTATGCAATAATGTTCGTTACGTCTCTTCTTTTTGAAGAATTCCATCAAAATGATGGGAAGCGCGCGTCGCGCCTAGTCTGCATAGTCTCATCATTTTGATGGAAATCTTCAAAAAGAAGGGACCAACGAACACGCCCAATATTTGCTATAAGGAATAATAAAAGAATGTATAAAGGAATAAATTAATTATAGACGACTGCTTTGTTATAAACCAACAACTAGACAAGTCGACTTGCCTAAAGTGCAAGTAGACTAAAAATGCAAATCGACCATTTAGTCGAAGTCGCTCCTCGCTCTAGTCTAAATTTAATGAAATTGAACAACAAAAATGGTTTTAAAATATATCGTTATTCGTCTTTCGAAACACCTATAAATGTACGTAAAAATATTCACGTAAGGGTTATTATACGGAGTGATGTCCATTGATAATTTCGGTCATTTCAGAGTTGTCGTTTCTGACATATAATCCATTATATTTACGTTTCGTACGCTATACGGAGCATATATGTGTGTGTACGCAATTATACAGTTTCAAATTCATCACCATTGGGATCTCGGAAACGATAAGAAATAATAAATAGGCGGTCTACATAGTCGGTGAATTTGTAAATTTTAATATTGTATAATTAACTATATTATAAGTATGTTGACATGTCAGATGAAAAATGTTTTCCTATTGACAATAAAATAGGTATATCTATCTATCCATCTATCTATCTATCTAGTAGCTGCTGGGTTTCTAAAAGATGAAAGTCGTATCAGAAACCGAGCATTAAACTTTTTATTAACTTCCCATTGGAAGTTATTGTAATGGGTCCGAAAATCGAAATCAAAAAGGAAAAAAAAATTTTATGTTTCAAGGTCACTACACTATTTTTACACTACTTTTAGAAAGATGTCTGTGTGTGTGTGTGTGTGTGTGTGTGTGTGTGTGTACGTATGTACGTACGTACGTACGTACGTATGTATGTGTCCATTTCTTTCTAAGACGAAATCTCGAGAACGAAAAATGATATCGACTACGTTGGGGTGCCAATCGACGCGTATTAACGTATATATGATCTGAAAGGAATTTTTTTAAAATCGGTTCAGCCGTTCTTTTTTCTTAACCAAATAACCTCCAAAAAAGTAGATTTTACACAATATCTCGCGAATAAAAAATTATATCGACTTCGTAAGGGTGTCAATCGAGGCGTGTTAACGTCATTTTGATTCGACATAAATTTTATAAAAATCGGTTCAGCCGTTTTTTTTTTTTTTTTTTTTTTTAATTATTGATGTTTTAATGATTAAAATGATTACTTTTCTGTGTAATATCTAATTTAATTATTATTATTATTAAATATTTATCAAACTGGGAAGTTCGTCGTGTGGACCTCAAGGGTCGCACTTTAGTCCTAATAAACGACCCACCTCACGGCTTGTTATTTATTTGCGCTCGAATGATCGAGCCGAGCGAGTAGATTTTTGGTCACGTGATAAGCGATCAATTCGAGCCATCTAAACAATTCCGAACGGAATCTAGCAGATTTTTCCAAACGTCAGAATAAAATGGCGCCAGTAAATTAATTTCTTATTACTAAAGCCGATATACAGGTGTCCTCAAAGACACTAAACACACGCTTACCACATGTTCCTGAGACCAAAATAAGCCGATTTAAGCAAACTTAACTTCTTACAAAATTGCTTAGTTTGGGCGCTATACGGCCCTGAAGTTACAATTTTGAAATCGTTTTTTTGTTATAAATTTAAAACGGCTTGTGCGATTTTGCTAAAATTTGGCACGTTGACATAGTTTTATGGAACAAAAAAACCCATGTTAAAATTATGATTAATATTAATCCATAGGCGTAGAAATCGGGTTTTTTAATATTTGAACGTTTCAAATTTCTACGCCAATGAAAGAAAATGGGTTTAAGTATAAAATTTACATTCAGTAACTTATTTGATACAAAAAAGCTACTCTTAATAAGACTCGATTACTCTCATGGTTTTTGAGAAATTTGTATTTTAATAATAAGTTAATCAATAAAATACGTTGATAATAATAAGTTGATCAATAAACAAATAAGATGGCCATGCTTTTTTCTAAGAATAAAACTGGAGATAATGAAGAAGTTATGCTGCAAAGAGTAAATTAATTTTCTTCGTCGTATAAATCCTTGTATGCGTAAAAATGGTGGACACTTTGACCACTTTGTATGACATATTTATTTATTTTTATTCATGTTTTCGTAACTTTACTCATTTTGTAAAAATTACGAATTATTAAAATACAAATTCTCAAAAACCATGAGAGTAATCGAGTCTTATTAAGTATCTTTTTTGTAGCAAATAAGTTACTGAATCTAAATTTTATACTTAAACCCCTTTTCTTCCATTGGCGTAGAAATTTGAAACGTACAAATATTAAAAAACCCGAATTCTACGCCTATGGATTAATATTAATCATAATTTTGATATAGGTTTTTTTGTTCCATAAAACTATGTCAACGTGCCAAATTTTAG
The DNA here is from genome assembly GCA_039654895.1 of Mongoloraphidia duomilia. NCBI lineage: Eukaryota > Metazoa > Arthropoda > Insecta > Raphidioptera > Raphidiidae > Mongoloraphidia > Mongoloraphidia duomilia. Next base: position 22,699,963 of record CM077522.1, on the reverse strand, counting down.
TAAAATTGCACAAGCCGTTTTAAATCTATAACAAATAAATGATTTCAAAATTGTAACTTCAGGGCCGTATAGCGCCCAAACTAAGCAATTTTGTAAGAAGGTAAATTTGCTTAAATCGGCTTATTTTGGTTTCAAGAACATGTGGTAGGCGTGTGTTTAGTGTCTTTGAGGACACCCTGTATATTCTTTATTGTTCTTCATTTTTGATTTAATTCAGCATTGTTATAATAATAAGTCGTTATTTAAAATTTTTTTCGCTTTTTTCCTATATTTTATTTATTAATAGTACTACCGGGTATTGATTTTTTTCGACCCATAGATATAATAAATATTTTATTTAATCATTCTGTGCGATATAGACAATTATTGGTTATATTACTATTCTTTGAATAAATATTATACGTGTATTTTTACCTATTGAAAAATTACCTTATACAAATAAACTTCGAAATTTATCCATTCTCACAACTCGTGTTTCGGATCCGCTCATTTTTAAAATGAATGCTTTGAAGATGATTAAATCTGCTTGCTCGCTCGCTTTCCTCGGAGCTCATAGAGCGTGCTCGATCTCCTCCAGATTTTAAATCCAAATGCAGGATAGAGATCTTTCAGAGCATATAAATGTTAAATTCGAATGCATTTGAGCACTCGGGTTGATCTGCACGCAAAACCAAACTTACCCTTGATGATCTCAAGTTGGAGTTCAAGAAGTTTCGCGATTCAATATGAAGTCGACTGTGAATAAATTGTACACTCTTAAGCTCGGTTTCTGATCCGAGTTTCAGCTTTAAATCTAGACCTGTACTATCAAATACTAACCATTAAAAATAAAATAAGTAGAACGAAAACACCCTATGACCGAACTTATATTTTATTATCCGAGATCCCAATTGCGATACTGAGAAATTAGGTGAATATTTGCGTATGTGTAGAATGTGTCCAGCAGCACTCTATGTCCCTTTGTGAATGTAGGGAAATCAATCACAGCCTACCTATATGTTAAATGTGTCGCACTTCTAACGAATGATAAATAACGTCGTTCATATTACTTCACTCAGTGAAAAAGAGACAGATTCTCTGTGTATGTCCTTGTTTGCACACAATCGTCTAAAAACATAATATAAGTAGTATATATGAAAAACCGGTCAAGTACGAATAGAACTCGCGCTACGAGGGTTCCGTACCTTTATAACAATTTAATTAGTGTAAACTACGTGTCTATAATTAAATAGTAAACTCCTTCACAACTTGCGTATATGATAATAAGTGATAAATATTTATCCACACAAGATACTTGATATATAAGGGACAGAAATGCTAGTAGAAGGAATCCTAAAATTCTGAAATTTTGAAACTAATACCCCAAGATGTGAAGCCGTACTACAGCTTTCTACGTTCAGCTCAACGGGGGGAGTTTTCAGATGATGTTGATGGTTTCGGAGTCGCAAGTTTAGACTTTGAAGAGGACAGTATGGCTCAGTTGGTAGCGTCGCGGCCTCTGAATCAGACTGTCGTGGGTTCGAATCCTACCTCTGCTCATGGATGTTTTGTGATGTTATTTAGTTTTAAGTGATATGTTGTAATTAAAACGCTAATGACCTAAGTTGTCGACGCGTCTATAATCCACAATAAAAAAAAATTAGACTTTGAAATTGATAAGGACCAAGATTTAAATGATACTTAAGACATTTTCTATTAAAAACTATGATATTTTACAATTTTTGCCAGCATTATTTTTGTACTGTTTATGCAATAAACCGAGTTTCTTACTGTTACTGTGTAGGTTAATGAATTGTAAAAATCTGTTATGGTCGAAACCTTATTAAACAAAAAACATTCAACCAACATTTTAATTTTTTTTTATTAGAACGGCTTTAAATTTTTACCTCAAACCTTCTAAAAAATAAGACTAAGTATTGTTTATAAGGTAGTATTACATTTATCAGCTATCATATTATTGATGATTTACCAGATATCATTAACTTTAAAGCCAATTATCTCAAAACCAACCACCTGCGGGTTAACTTTTTTTTGCATAACACCATCCATATAGTCGATTAACTCATTTTATAATAACAGACATTTGCAATCTAGTTATGAGATTGACACATAATTTTACTTATTTCTCGTTTTTATTGTATAATTATATTATATGTTTAAGTTTTATATGTAATCTACAATCCAGGTAATTTTTTGTGTATCACAGTCAAGTAATTCACCATTTATCTACTCAATTAATGCTGTTATATTTTAGATATATTTAAATGTTTCTTCTGTAAAATATTTTGTAACGCTGAAGATGGTAATAAAATACCGAAACATGTCGCCATAGTTCGTGTTAACTTTTGTTAATCGACTACCTATATATCAAGTATCTTGTGTGAATAAGTATTTATCACTTATTACGTGCCTATGTTAAAAAGCACAGTGTAATCTTGACAGTTATAATATAAATAATAATTTAAAATCATCGCGCAAAATGACGCAACTCTGACAGTTATGTTATAACTGACAAAGCGGCGGTATCACACACGATAACTATAAACAATGCGGTTTGATTTACCTAATTATAATTATTATTTGTCAGGATTCATGCCATAACAACACACAATCTGTGAAAATTTCAATTAGCTACCTTTTACCATTTGTGAGACAGACGGACGAACATCATAGGCAGAGTAATAGGGTTCCATACGGAGGTACGGAACCCTAAAAATACCTAAATCATTAGGTATAGTAATACGTCACTGATTTCAGTTTTGTTTTTTCAATATCAATGCCACATTGTTTGTTCTATTATTTATTTATTACATAAAAATATTTGCAATACTTTTTTTGTCACTTGAAAAATTAATCTCTTAAAAAAATCACGTGTCATTCCGTTTGTCTTTCTTTGTGGAAATAATTAATCAATTATTGTTTAAAAACCAAACTGACAATCCGAATTCATCATAGATCATTTTGTCGGACATATTGTTAATGGGAGTATTTTTGCGTATAAAATTCCTTTGTAATTATAAAGCCGTATAACGACGGTTTTGCAACAAAAGAAGGTCATTAGACTGATCTCATGTGCTCGACAGGACGCAAAACATTATTCAAGCAACTAATATTGCGACAAATTTTAAATTTAGTGACCACTCCTTGGTCTATGCGGCCATAATACGAAAAATGATTACCTATAGTTTTATGTATGTTTTTTTTACTTCCCACCTCTACTATGGTAGGGAAGTAATGGATTTAGTCAGAAAAAAATATTTCGAGATTTTAACAGATCTTCACGTTTTGAGACCCTAGCAATCGTTTAAGATCATTTTCTGACTGATGTCTGTATGTGTGTGTGTGTGTGTGTGTATGTGTGTGTGCATATGTGTGCATGGTCAATTTTTCGCCTTCGATATCTTAAGAACGGAACAACATACGGGCATGCCGATTGTTCTATTGTGTTTATCAGCCTTTAACTTCGATCTGATTAGATTTTGAGTCAAATCGGTTCAGTGGATCCTGAGATATTAAAAAAACGTTCTCAATGTCACGTATTAACATAGGTAAAAAAAAATATAAATGAATTCTAGATGTTATAATATGAAAAAAATGTAAATATTTTTTTTCTCTACAATGTATAGTTTTCGAGAAAAAAAATATTTTACTAAAAAAAAATAAAAATTGTACGTAAATCAAGGTAACCATGATTTTTGCTATATTAAGCTAGCCATCAGTAGATCACCAAACAAAAAAGAGGGCCATGCTTTTTTCAAAGAATAAAAATTAAATTGTGTTTTAAAGACCACCAACAGCTAAGGTTATTTGGGCCTAGTCAAAGAATAAAAAAAAAAGAGTGTTTATTTTTTGCAAATATTTACTAGGTGGGAAGTATAGGACTGGTCATCAGTCGAATTTTTAATTCTTGCAATCATGTCAACCGTGTTTTATGCAGGCGACTGTTTATTGCAGTAGAGGGTTCGATGAAAGTTTTTTAAGCTAGCTACCTGTTTATTGACGTACTGTAAACATCGCGTCAGCTGTTCTAACAAGCAGTCTTGAGGCTAGCTCCCAATTAGTCATATTTAGCGCGTCAGAAACCTTTCAGGGACAAATCCGTGATTGTGTAGGAATAAACCTATAGATGTTACGGAAATTTTATTTGTAAATTGTTTATTCCATCAGTGTAAACAAGCAATTATATCAACAGAACTTTCGGCTTGTAAGTTAATGATCGTTCACCAGTTCCTACATATAAATAGACATATGTAATTACAACATAAATGTCACATAGCATTCAAACAAGAAAATTATTGAAGTCATGTGATATTGCAACTAATTAATCAAAATATACACAGTAATTGTATACAACGTATTCATATTCAAAGAGCAATATTGCATGTAGACACATCGAGACTATGTTATGTAATAATGTAGGTCTAACACAGTAGAAAACATTATAAGGTAGTAGAAATGTGTTAAGTGGAAACGGTAAACACCAAATCATAACCAGTTTACACCATAACAAACCACTAATATTTATAGTACGGCTAGGCGTTCTCTCGACTTGGTAACTGCGCCATTATTCTCAACTGTTATGTGCCCCGTTGACAAGAAAAGCGCTCGTTTTGTTTGGAACTGGAGCTGCTGTGTCGCCCGCCACCGTATCGTGTCGGGCGGATGACTTGTTTGCGAACGAAGCACTGACGCGACTCGCGCGATGCATATAGCTCTTTACCTTCATGTATAGGTGGATATTTTTGATCTATACATCAAAGTGAATGTCTTCGATTTATTAAAAACAAACGCGGTTTTAACCATATCTTTATTATTACATAGTATAAAATGAAGTCACTTTCCGCGTCTGTCTGTCTGTTTAACCGCTAACTCCTCCTAAACCACGCAACGGATTTTGATGCGGTTTTCACCATCAGTTAGATAATTTTTCACGGAAGGTTTATATATATAGCGAACGAACGAAGCGAGTGAGTAATGTAATTATAATATTCAAGCGAACGAGCGAAGCGAGTAAGTAGTGTATTGCACCCGGGCTTTCTTAGCACCCGGACGAAGCCGGACAGGGCCGCTAGTTCAAAATGAAAATTAATAATAACAATATAAAGGCTGGTGACCGTTCCTGCCGATAATAGAATTTTAACATGTAAAATCATAGATTCGTAATTTACTGCTTCCCTAATTATTTTAGGCAAAAACGTTGAAACAAAAGCTTTAGAACATAAAATTCTGCATCTAAATCAGTACGCAAAATTTATTTTTCATGCTATGTAACGGCAGAAATTAGATATGAAAATGTCGAAACTGATCTTAAAAATAGCAAGTCATAGAATTTAAATCAAATGCTGGCGTTTTATCTGTTAGAATAATTTATAATTTTTCGTCAGTTTATTGCTAGTCATTAATAGTCAGTGTTAAATTTATAAAATTTCTTGAAAGGGAAAATAAATAAATTGACGAAAGATTAGAAATTATTGTCACAGATAAAACGTCATCATTTTATTTAAGTTCCATGCGTGGTTATCATCTGTTTGTGAAATTCTAAGGTCATTTTCGACATTTTCATATCTAATTTCTGCCGTTACAAAGCATGCAAAATCAATTTCGTTTATAGATTTAGATGCAGAATTTAATGCCCTAAAATTTTTGTTTGAAGGTTTTTTGCCTAAAATAATTAGGGAAATAGGAAATTACGAAAGTATGATTTTACATGTTAAAATCCTATGATCAGCAGGCGCGGTCTCCATCAATGTAGTTGGAGACGTACTTGATCCTCGTGAGCCTTGTGCGTCGTTTTAAAAAACTTTTTGTTAAAAGAATATGCACAGTCATCTATCTTGCAGGACCGTAGCTAGAACCAAATTGTAGGTATAGGGCTTCAGAAATTTGAAATAGGGCGCGAATTTACAAAAGGCAGGATATTATTGTATTAGCTATTTTTAAGGTAGGAAATTGTCATTTTAAGGTAGAGTATTTCCCTTCTATGTCCTCCTCTATAGCTGCGGCCCTGTCTTAGTCCTTTAAGTAGTCGCTTTATTTGTTTACAGAATACAGAGCTCTTACCGGATGCCAAAAGATGGGTGATTGAATCAGGTTCAAAACTTCACTGATTTATCCAGAAAACATTCACGCAGAAGTGGTGACTTTAAGATATTTGGAACCGTGTGCCCATACAATTTTGTTCTTGTATATAAATTACACGTATAATTTACCGATCATAATTAAAAATACAACCTTTAAAAGTAAATTTAAAATATGCCAACCATCAAATTTAGATTAAAATTTTGATATGAAGTTTACTGTGTCAAAATTAAAAACAGTTTTATCATTTTTTTAATTCCTATTATAACTCCAAAAATAATTTGTACCCAGTAAAAATGCTATAGTCATAAAAATAGTCATCAAACAATAACACCGTTTAAACAACTAAAAATTGAATATAATGGAGAGGGTCAGTTGTCGATTTCACCTGAATCATTTCACGTTAATTGTATTTGCTTTTTATCTATTTTATTATCTAATCTGTTTAAAAACGGAAAAATTATTATAGAAATATTCATTTATTAAAACACCCACTGTTGGTAGCAGATCGCGATCAATCGCAGTTGCAGGTCACGATTGCTATAGTTACTACCGCATGAAACTGATTTCTGTGGGCCGCTCTTTCACCAGCAATACGCCACTACGATTCCTCTATAGTGCTACTTATATACTTTTTTTAAAACTATTCGATAATCGACCGAATAGTGGAAAAATAGTAAATAGTAGCAGTAAAAACGAACTGAAACATACTGAACAGTTGCCTAATATTCGTTGCAACTCGAGGATTAATACATCAATATCTTATTCACCATCACCGTCATCTTCATCTTTACCCATCGCAAACTTGCCATAGACAACACCACCAGCTCTTCACTATCTTCAACTTCATCATCATCAACATCATAACATCCATCTTCTAACAGGTCATAGCAGTGTAATATTTTTTCTTTCTTTCAAATATCGCATATAGCCCCGTTGCTGCGCGTTTAAGTAAAAATGGCGAGAGCTGCCTTTAATCCGTCGTAATAAGGGTTTCAATCCAAGTATCAAAATTTTAATCCCGATATTTTAGGGAAATAACAGTTCCAAACTCGGGATCGGGTTTTTCTATGAAAGTAGTATGTTTGCAATGTTTAACTTTTTTTTCTGGCCATTATTAATTATTGAACCAAATATTAATTGTTATTAAAATAGTAACACCACAAAAGCTATTTTTTGGAAATAGGAACGTGAAACAAAGTGGAAAGTTCAAATACGATTGACCGATTACCTACTGTATGTAAGTATTTACGAAGCTCGATCCCGATATGAGTTTCGGCTATTACAGAAACGTAAAAGCAATCGGTAGCCCGAGATTTCGGGATTCGAAGTTCTAGTTGTGACTATAGGCTTGCGCAAAACAGTTCTAAAGACGGAACGAACATGGAACGTTTCCTTTGTTGAGCGAACATGTTTCCGGGAAACATGTCCGAAGAACGATCCACTGTTTCAGTGGCACATTTGCGTCGAAGGAAAGAAATTATAGATATTATGAGGGCCTCCGTGAATTACGAACCGATCTCGTTCCACAGTTCTAAAGTATAAACGGACAAGAATATCCTTCAATGTAAAACGCCAAGCCTACCCGAACACATTAGATGCTCGATAAAGTACATATGCACTCTCATTCGGGAACGAACGAATATTCATTTTGTAGCCGTTGTTGGACTTGAATGGCGACGGATCTCGTGATGAAATCGGACTATATTCCGGAGTATGGAAATGTAAAGCTGCGTTCTAAGGAAAGACAGGAAACCTTCCGAGAGGCGATATGGTTCCTGGAGCTAAGTATATTCATGTCCCAACTCGTGTCCCAAACTACTCAACTCTAGTCGGTGACCGTAACATATAAGCTTGTTGCATTGTTACATAACTCACAAGTTAGAATGGCTGCAACACAAATGCACATATAGAGCTACATCATAATAACTGCATACGGATGTGCATATAAAAGTATGTGTAAATATAAAAACTTACAATTCGCAGATACTATATACTATTGGTACTACGAATGTAGCCAGCCCCTACCTATTCTGAAAAGAGCGATGCTTGCACGTTTCAGTATCATTGATATTTATGAGATTTGCAATTTTATTTTTCTGTTCATCTAAAAAATATGAAAACTTTTAAGTGTTTTCGGAAACACCTCAACATTTCATTTTTTGGTATACAGCTTTTTCATTAAAACGGAAACAAATAAATATCTGAACTCTATTTATTAACATTCAGCAAATTTACCTACCGTCCGAAATACTTTTTCTCGGGATTTCAATAAATCTTATTTCGATCCCTACGCTAGAGGTGCAAGCGTGAGTAGTATTTTGTTCACGATCACTCACGCTCACGAAAATCATTTTCAACTCACGCCCATTCACGCACTATTACATTTTTTTAATCACACTCACGCACGTTCACACTCGATAATAATTATATTTTGAAACTCACGCCCACTCACGCACGTTCAATCGAACTCACGCAATTTTACAGTAACTTTAAAATTTATATTATAACATCGCGTCATCAAAGTTCATATTCAATTCAAAGTTAGTTACACTCTCCGCATTTCGCCTGCAAATACGTGATTAACTTTTCACTCACGCTCTCGAAAATTCTTCCACTCACGCACGTTCACGTATGAGTATTTTTTTTCAGTCACACTCACGCACACTCACTCACGATTTTCTCGGTACTTACACGCTCACGGCGTGTCACGCCGTGACACGCAGTGTCACGGAAAATTTCACGCACGATTTGCACCTCTACCCTACGCATAGATATATTGCTTGAGCCTATTTTCTGAATGGTCAGTGTGTATGTATGAGATACAATTTCTTTATAAAAACGGAACAAAATACAGATTTTTTTTATTTGTCAGCATTTAATTTACGAGTAAATCTAATTAGATTTTTAGCAAAAAAAAATTAGTGTATATTGATACATTTGAAGAAATATCAAGGTTCTTTAGCGAGGGTAGTGAATTGAAATGACCCCGTGTCAAAAAATACCGACAGAAAAAACCGACTCAAAAATTAATGAAACGCTGACAGGGCTAAAACGGCTCTGACGATTTGGATGAAAATTACTGAAAAGGGGGTTTGGTGGGAAAAAATCGATTGAGCTACGCCTCATCCCATAGGTTTTATAATTTTAAAAATATATATAAATAGACATTTCCGAAAATGGTGCCAAAGTGTTCAGGAGGCTATGAAACGTCGAGAAATTTTGGGCCGACCCCTAGGTCCCGCCATCCAACCGACGCCAATAGTGTATGTGCCATATGGCAAATACACTAATAAGTAAACAGTTAAAATTAAAAATGCTAAAAACTTCAACGGACGTGTTCTAATGAAAAATGTAAGAAGTATAATTCAACCGTGCGCTTATGTGACACACAGTCTATTATTTCAAAAATAAAAAGAAGTATTAATTTCTAGAAAAAAAATTGCGAAGAAATTACTTTCGACTTCTTTAGGAGGAATGGAATAAGCCAATATTGCAGATGTATTTGTCAGCATTTAGCTCAGATCTGATTATGTTAACAATTTAATTTTTACCCAAATTATATTATTATGAATTTACTTGAAAGTTTTGGTCTACTAAATGGGAAGTATACAACTGGTTCCCCAGTCGATTTTTTTTGTAGGATGATCATCACTGGTATCTGATTCTAGATTAGATTAGATTTTACATGGGTCGATGGACTGAATTTTTACCTCACAATCACTGCGATCTAAAAGATATTTTGTGAATCTTCTATTATTTATTCCTAGTCGGGTAGGAGTAGGGTAGAGTAAACCTTACTACTTTGCTGGGGGCTGCCCTTCACACTTCATCAGGTTCCAGAAAAGGTCTCTTCAGGCGTTGCAGTCTTTTGGAGAAAACTGCTTCACATGCGCAGAGGATGTGTTCAGCAGTTTCTTTTGCTCCTTTGCAGAAGCGACATTTATCATCCTGAGTCTTACCCATCTTTGAGAGTTGGTACCTCAGAGGGCAGTGGCCAGTGAAGATTCCTGCCACTATTCTCGGCTCTGTTTTGTTGAGAATAAGGAGTTCTTTAGTCCTTTTAGTTGAATCTCTTTGATTTTCGAAGTTCTGGTGTAGAATTCCAGCGAGAGTTTTTATTTTTATCTTCCCATTTGCGAATCTCCATTTTAACATGACTTTTAGGACAGCCACCGAAAGGTTCCGGTCCTATGAATATTTCAGCCTTTACTTCTTTTGCGAGGAAGTCTGCTATTTCGTTGCCTTCGATGCCCGTATGCCTTGGGACCCACATTAGGGTAACTCTATTGTATAAATTCAGTTTATCAACAGTATCTAGGCATTCCCAGACCAGTCTTGACTCAATTTTGTATCTAGATAAAATATAATTTATTTTTAACATAACGTATGACACCGTGAATAGTATTATGTGACAACGCTTTGTTGTTTCAAGCAAAATAACGTAGGAAATTAAACGTCAAGTTTTATGTAGCGTAAGGTTAGCGGTTTACAATGTTATTATTAAAATAATGCCAAGACTTAATAAAAACAGTTCATTACAAAATCTGTAGGCAAATAATTTTTTGCACGAAAACAAAACAAAACAATTTTCCCTGCTGCAGCAAATATAATGTACTGAGTCTCATTAGTTTGAGTTCCACCACAGGATATAAGATAAATAATTATATTAACTCTGTGCTTTCACAGAAGCTTGCTGTCAGACCAGTTAATCTCAAACTGTTAGATGTAGCTTTGTTCCAATCACTCTGAAAACCGGAATGTTGCAGTCACGCTCATGCGCAGTGGATAGAACGCGTTCCAACCGAACTTGTGATCGTTTTTGAACGATTCTTAAAGCGTTCCAACCGGTTTTGTGATCGTTTGTGAACGGTTTCCGAACGATCATTTCGGTAGTACAGGTCTAGACATGAAACCAAAATGAAACTGTGAAACTGAAATGCGCATTAAGCACTTTGTTACGTTTGTCACTTTTCAATATCAACTGGAGACAGTTGTTTATTCATTTGTAATTTGTTTTACTTTTGTTTTGTATCGTCTCTGTTCAAATACCCCTTTATTCTTTATTTGAGATTTGCTTTGTTTTTTTTTGGGTTTTGCAAAATTATTAATTTAAATATTTACATTTTAATTCCTAGTTAATAAAATTTACTTATATTTATATTCGTGTAATTCTAAAAATTTAAAATAAGTAAATGTTAGACAAACAATGCAATTTTTAACAAACGCTCAAAAACATTGCGACTACAAATTAATAATTTGCATATTTTTTATTTCCAAAAAAAATGTACCTAGCTAGCATATTTTATCAAAAAATGTCTTTAACAGTTGAAACATTTACGTTTATTTATTTATATTATTCTTAGCAAAACTTCGTAAAAAATAATAGTACAATAGTAGGTTATAAAATAGTAAAATACATTTAAAAAAATCCTCTCACACCAAAATCTATTCCTTTCAACAATTCGATTTCCCTATACTATTTTTAACGTATTGATGCTGGATTATTTTGTCCTCGAACTCGAAAATTAATTTTCATTTAATACTTACGTTTAACAGAGGAAATTTAAAGAAAACCTTGCGTAAATTGTAATCGGTTACCAATTACATGATGTTAGCCTTAGTCGTCTGATTTGGTACCCGGGTCAACTTGAAATCCATCATTTATAGTGTTGTCGTCTAGACAAAACTTTCAAAGTCTTGTCTTGTCTTGAAATATCAAGACAAGACTTCTCTTAAGTCTAGATTAAAAAACTCTTGTCTTGTCTAATATCAAGACTCTAGATTATTTTCAAGAGTCTAGATTAACCGAGTGGTTTACTTTACCTACTAGTACTTAGTTTATTTATAGACTTTTGAAAATTGTCTAGAGTTTTGGCAAGAGTCTTGATCTAGATAAAGCAAGTTTTGTCTTGTCTTGTCTTGAAAATTTCTAGACAAGACTTTTGCAAGTCTTGTCTTGAAAATCTAGACAAGACAAGACAAGAGTCTAGAAAGTCTAGATCTAGACGGCAACACTAATCATTTAAAAAATGGCAATGTTTAAAATATTATACATTTCGAATATCACTGTGTGAACTTTACGTTATATCCTAGATGAGAATACGTATTTATACTTACATAACAAGAAGTTCGTTTAAATGATGAGTTTATGTACCACCCGTAACTCAACGTAGCTGGAAATGTAGAATAACACACAACAAAAACTGTTCTTGTTGACTGTTGTATTGTGAATGTCATTTTATTGTCTATATTCAGCCTACAGGATGTCTTAGAGCGAAACTACACGGGTGGATTTTCTGCGGCGAGTTTCTCGCGACGAGATTCCCGCTGAATTTTACGTATCAAAACAGAAAACGTTTTTTTCCGTCGAGTACATTCACGCAAAACAATACAATTTTTTGCTAGCTACAAAATAGACCCTACTGTGTTAGGTTGCGCTACTGTTGTATGTACAAATTTATTTTTAAAGAACATAAGGAAAAAGACGACGTTGGTATGAGTTCATCTAATTTTAAGAGACAGGTTATTCACACAAATTTTTTACTCAGACTGTACATCCGTCGGTGATCCGTCCCCACGTCTAGTTTGCCCTGCACTAAGCAATGTTTTTCGTTTCTATATAGCGTGTTGTGGCAGTGACGATATCAATGCAATCAGAAGCGTTGAACCCGCTCACGTTGACGGAATTTAAAAAAAAAACGCGACGTATATTCCACCCGTTCGTCTAGTTTCACTCGTTTGTAGGCACGGTTTCGATTTGGGCGTGCAATCCGCCGCGTTAAAAACGCCGCGGAAAATCCACTCATGTAGTTTCGCTCTTACAGTCCAGAGTCGTGACAACCCAGTTAATAATGCCACGCGGCAACATCATTAATAAGGGATAACGCTAAACTGGCTATATAACGCAACTGTAACTGTAATTTCCACATCATTCGAGAGCTTATTTTTAATAAAAAGGGACATTTAGTCATGTGACTGTAGAGTGTAGACTATTTGGATAGCTCATAGCCAGCGCGACTCTTGAAGTTTCGGGCGTGAGTTCCGACGGTGACGGGTTAAATAGATACATTTTTCTGATAATGCATTGTAACGTGACGTCATGGGGTGCTTCTCTCTTATATTATATTTAACGTTACGAGCGTTTCTCGTAGGTGATTTTTAATTTATCTTGCTATTATGATATTGTAATAGTAGGAGTATTTTCACGGGAATTACAGAATTCTCGGGCAAAGCCGGGTTAGCATAATGAAATATTGTTATTCCCGGGCAACGCCGAGTAAATACGGTGAGTATGAAGGGATATTTGGCAATAAAATATTAGTAAAAAAAACTTTTTAGAGACAAGCTTTTATTGAAATGTACTAAAAAGGAAAAAATAATATTTAATAAATTTAGGTTCATAATTATTATAAAATCGTGGATAGTTTATTAGTCGCAACCCTAGCTTTTGTAATAAATATGAACCTAAATTATTAAATATTATTTTTTCCTTTTTAGTACATTTCAATAAAAGCTTAATCTTTAAAGGGTTGAATTTCGAAAATACCTTTCTTAGATGCTTACGTCAGAAAAGGAACCAACTGTCCAAATTTCAAGTTTCTATCTTCAGTGATTTGGCCTGAGCGTTGATTAGTCAAAAAAATCCTACATCCCCGTTTGAACCCCTTAGGGGTTGAATTTATTTCTAAAAACGATTTATTCATGTATGTATTGTCATCGGGAATACATATGTGTACAAAATTTCAAATCGATCGGATACGTGGAAGTCGTTTAAAAATTGACTTGCAAGTTTTGACCTAAACAAACAAACTAACATACAAACATTGCAAGTTAAATAAAAGCTTGTAAAAACGTGGTGAACAGAAAACCATGTGTTGTCGACAATCGCTCGCGATATTGATATGCAGCAGCACTTCTATCGTCTCCATCCATGCACGAATGAAGCGTAGTAACGCATGCGCGTTGGGGTTTATAATACAGTAGGTACAATACTTGATCCATTAAACCAAATAAAAAAGGCATGTGTGTGATTTTCACACGGCGGAAGTTATACTCCTTAACATATACCCCGCGACTGGTACGACAGCGACATCTATGAATCGAGGTACATCGAGACACAAAGTGTTCTTGGCGTGACATCTAACGGATTTTTTCTTAAGTTCTTAGTTCAACAAGTACGTGCTATAGGGCGCGCGCATCGCTTAACGCTTTGCGTTACACTCGCCCGGACTTGCATAAAGAAGTTATAACTTCAAATAATGGTTGATTATAATTATTAGATTATTAATGCATTGCTAATAAAGGATACCGTGATTATCGTAAAAATTAACAGAGTGGTGGTGTAATTATTAATATTAAAGACGAATTCTCAAAGTTTGTACATAAAACAGCTTGTATACTCGTACATAGTAATTCCTTTTAAATTAAAGGAAATTACATTCTAAACAATTTGATTTAAATTAAGCAAGTCTCAAAATAAATATCTGACTTCAGTTCTGATACATTATATTAATTAACATTTCATTTAGCGAATATAAGTAAATAAAGTGATTAAATTAAATAGTAAATATGTATATAACATACTTGAAAAATACTTAGTTATTCATTAACGTAATGATTATTACAAACAATAAAAGAAAATCCCAAACCCTGTCGACAAAAAAATGTATTTGTTCATTCATGAATAATGTAGTTCAATTATGTGAACTTAAATTCGTTCTTAAAAAAATGGCCCCTTAATATAACTTTTTTTCTTAATTTCAATATTCATTTTATCAATCCATCATTTGTACTAAATAATATGCAGTAAGTAATAATGTCTTAAAATTTGTAAGTCCGGTCCTGTTTGGCTGATTTTTATAACATTTTAGGGGCACTTTTTAATTTCTACTGAAGGGTAAGTTTCGATTTTCCAACAACGCCGTGTTTTTGAGCCCGAAAATTGTATTCCATTATAACAAAAAAATATCTCTACTAATATATTATAAAAATGAAAATTGCATATGCATATAGTAGAGATATCTACTAGTAACTAGAGTATAATATTATATTATATAATTTTATTTATCTTCAATTTTCAATTGTAACACCTTTACTTCCACCATTCTATATAAAACTATACAGAATGGTGGAAGTAAAGGTGACATAATTTTATTTTTGTCATAATAATATTATGACGTATGTATTCTCTATTTTTTTCAAAACGTCCAATAAAAACTAAACTGAAAAGAATATTCTTATATTTAGGTCAAATAATAAAGTAAAAAGCAAAAATTTAAACATAAAAAAGGATGTCAGTTTAAGGTTTCCAGTTGTATTTTAAAAAGCAATTAATGATATGCGCGTGTCTATGTTTGCGTGTCGTAAATTGCATAATATTTAGCTGTCTGTCAGAGGCCTATGTTACCGAATATATTATACAAAATTACAATTACTTCTCGTTTTGCAAGAATGATATACATTCTAAGGAATTGTCGCACTAAGCCGAATTCATCCAGAAAAGAATATAAAACAAGGCACCATTAATAATAGACATGCAATTAGATATTTTTTGTAACACATATTTGAATGTACAACATTTCGCACCTCTAGCCGGCTGCTTGGGTGTTCGGATTTTCAAGTTCCATGGCTATCGCTGTTTTTGAGGTAATTTTGACATTTTTATATCAAATTTCCGCCGTTATAAAGCATGCAAAACAAATCGTGTTTATTGATTTAGATGCAGAATTTTAAGCCCTACTACATTTATTTGAAGATATTTTTCCTAAAATAATTAGAGAAGCTGGAAATCGCGAAAGTTTGATTTTACGGGTTAAATCCCTATGTACACTTATACATCCGGACACCCTGATAGCACGCGTACAATAATACAATATTTTTTGAATGACCTTTTTTTATCTAAATTAATTTTTAAAGTCTCTTAGATACAAAAAAGTATCTTAAATACAAGATACTCGCCAGCTTTCCCGTACCGAATAAAAAGTATTCTGTACTTTAAGTTTGACTACCAGTAGCTAGTCAATTTTTGTATTTCTGTAAAATAAGGATGGAGATACCACAGAGACGATTTCTCTAAGAAATATGGCAAGAGCAGCCCGGCTACATATCTCCGAAATGAAAAGTAGCCTTTTGTGGTAAAAAGGTTCTCTACCTCTGATTTAACCCTTATGGGCACTGTTCGGTACACGTGTACCTTTTGCGTTTTCATTTTAATTTTTTTTTAATTTTTCGTTAAGCTTGATGGCTGTAACCCATATTTATCCTTATTTATCCTAAATCAATCAATTTCAAGTTGATTTGATGTGATAACAACGATAGAAGTGGATAAAAAATGGGTGTTTTAGGTCAAAAAACAAGTTTATTCCTTAAATGCACGCATAAGGTACACCTGTTGTCTAAATGAATCACATGGTCTTAGAACGGTTTTTTTTTTACTAAACCGTTCTAAGACCATGTAATTCATTTAGACAATCAATTCACTTATTAATTGTTTTAATAATAAAACTAATTTAAAATGTAATTAGTTGTCATGTCCATCGTAACTATATATAAGAGATTAATGGGAACTTGGACCGTGGGTTGATTGAAACTCAGTTAAAGTTTTAATTCGCAACGTTTCGTCTATATTTTAGACTTCTTCAGGCTCTGTGAATAATAACCACATACATTACTGTACAACTCATACAAACTCAACTCATACATGGCTCAACGGTCGTCATGTACAAAGCGGAATACTTGAGTACAATGTCACAAATGTTGTCCGATCCGATTGTATATAAGCAGATAGAAAAAGATCCAACGAATAAATTCCAGGATCGAGCTAATGGGTTGGTGAAAAAACTGATGGAGAAAAGAGTTATCGATGAAAAAATAGCTAAAGGTTTAAAGATATATAATGCAGTCGCCCCTAAAATTTATGGTCTAAGAAAAGTACATAAAGAAGGTTGCAAATTAAGACCGGTGGTGAGTTGTATTAATTCCCCGAGTTATAATTTAGCGGCTTGGTTGCATCGTCTCCTGTCTCCAGTAATGTCAAAATCCGAGTACAACATAAAAAATTCGTTTGAGTTCGTTGAATTTATGGAAAAGGTAAAAATTCCGGAGAATCACATGTTGGTTTCTTTAGATGTTGTTGCCTTGTTTACGAATATTCCGAAGGACTTGGTAATGAAAATTATAGAAGAGGAATGGAATAATTGGAGAAGTTATATTAATGTAGATAAAGAGCTCCTGAAAGAATTGATTGGGTTCTGTTTTGACACGGGTTACTTCACGTTCAATGGAAAGGTAATATTACAGCTTGATGGAAGTAGCATGGGGAATCCAGTCAGTCCCATACTAGCGAACATTGTCATGCATTATGTCTTCAAAAAGGTTATGGAGAAAATACCATTTAAAATTCCATGGCTGAAACTATATGTGGATGATACAATTCTACCAATCCCACAGGACATGGAAGATGTACTACTAGAATGCTGTAATAGTATTCATGACAGAATCAAATTCACATTGGAGGTTGAACATGAATCTACATTACCATTCCTAGATGTATTAGTGATCAGAAAACAAGATGGGAGTTTAAAATCTAGATGGTATGTTAAACCAACAAATGCAGGGAGATTGCTTAACTATCAGTCCAATCATCCTATTACTCAGAAGATTGGAGTCGTAAAAGGTTTGATACACAGAGTAATGAAATTAAGCTCAGTGGAGTTTCATCATGACAATAAAAATTTGGTGTTACAATTATTAATGAAGAATAATTACCCAAGATCACTCGTTGGAAGATGTCTGACAGATTTTAATAACAGTCAAATAGACGAGGATAGAACCAAGAAACTGGATGGTATCAAGTATTTTCGATTTCCATATATACCTCACTTATCATACAGTATAAATAGATTATTAGTTGGCACTAATGTTAGATTGGCATTTTATAACATACATCGGATAGGTGATGTGTACACGACACTGAAAGACAAAATTGATAAGGAAGACCAGTCATGTGTAGTATATAAAATCCCGTGTACATGTGGGAAACGAAACAAAAACTTAAAACAAGATTATGTCAACATCGTTATGACTGTAAACTGATAAACATCACGAAGGAGGTGAAAACATCGTTGGCCACACATCATTTTAACACAGGACATAATTTTGATTTTAATAATTGTGAAATTTTAGATAAAGAGGTACATTGGATGAAGCGGAACATTAGTGAAATGATTAATATATTTCTAAACGATACTATTAATTCACGATCGGATACGCAGGGACTGAGTAAATTATACATGAATATATTGTCAGAATGTAAATTGAAAGTAAAGTGACTTGGTTACATTTACTATCGGTAATGAAAGAAGATTTTTAGAGTCACTGATTAGATTATGTTACGCATAATTAGTGATTATGTCATTTAATTATTTTAATAGTTGGATTTTGTATTAAATAGCCATGTTGTTTTTTAAAAAAAGAAAAAATTGTGTCTGTTGAACAAATGAATTTTAATGAAATTATTATGATCAATTCTTTCAAAAGAATTTTGAATATTATATTATCGCTGTAAATGAATGATGACTACAGATTATTACTGACATACTCGTGTTATGTTTTAAGGTTTGTAATAAGATATATTATAAGTTTGTATGAGTTGTACAGTAATGTATGTGGTTATTATTCACAGAGCCTGAAGAAGTCTAAAATATAGACGAAACGTTGCGAATTAAAACTTTAACTGAGTTTCAATCAACCCACGGTCCAAGTTCCCATTAAACTAATTTTAATATCGGGAAAAAAATATAGATAAACTATTTTCCAATTGTGTTTTTGGATATACAATATACATATTAATATCATAATGACTAATTTAAATATTAACAAAAACATCATTCAGCTAAGTATCTGAAGAAGCTGGAATTATCGGCGAAACGTTATACACAGCGTAATAAGGTGTTTGATTTGTGTACCTGTCCACATTCCCGTTAACAATTGCTATATTCAAATTTTATTTATACTGATAGTTACAACATTTTGTTATGGTCACGGAATGTTCACTACAAATTTACACACTTCACAACAGTTTCTGGTCTTTCTTTGGAAAGAAGATGAGAACCGACAGACAAAGCAGCTTCCAGTATGTTTTGTGGGTCCAGAAGAGTCCTTTGGTGGCTGTGAAAGAAGAACTAATGGGTGTCCTAACGTAGCTTCAATACCAGATCTCGTGGAAATATTTTTCAAATATTGTTTTTCTCATACAAGAGATATATAGGTACAAATGTATCTATGCGTGCACAATGTGTATAAAATGTATGCGTGCACATAAGGGTTAAAGGTGTTTAGCTAAACATACTTTGCACACCTGATGAGAAGTATTTTATATTGATTTTCTAAAAGTGTTTTGCAAAGCCTACTTGGAAAACCTGACTAGAGAGTCGAGTGTTTTTTATAAACTTATGCAGGCTAACTATCCTGAGTTTTCAATGATAAAATATGAGCAACGTCAAAGAAAACTCACTCACAGCGGGGAGTTAGTGTATTGTACCTATATGTATATTTATTTGTAACTTTATATTTAATGTACTTTTGTCAGTCTGATCCATCAAGGATATTAAGTGTCACACAGATGACAAACATACCTTCTCAGACTCTTAACCATTTCTGCAGCATACTGAATAATGTATTTATTGTACGGTTACGTTAATGTCATTTCGAAAATATAAGTTATTTCGGGACAACGCTGTCCTGTACAAAGAAATGTTGTCACGCATTTATAAGTAATAATTTCTCTCATAAAGTCATACCCCTTAAAAAGTACGACACGACATAATATTTTTTTCATTAATTATACAGCATATTTTTTTAAGTAGATACTCTTTATTATATTCATTAATTTAGTTAATTGTTTCGTTCAAAAAAAAATTTCGATAAAAATGTGTCACTTGAAAGTAAGGTTATATGGGTTATTAGTGTATTTGCCATATGGCACATACATTATTGGCGTCGGTCGGATGGCGGGACCTAGGGGTCGGACCAAAATTTCTCGACGTTTCATAACCTCCTGAACACTTTGGCACCATTTTTGGAAATGTCTATTTATATATGTATATATATTTAGATATATATATATATTTATATATATATATATGTGTACGGGCTATAACTTTCGAAAGAGTTAATTGATTTTGACGAAATTTGGTAGACACCTTGGAATCCATCACCGCACGAAGCCTATTTAAAATTAGCCTGATCGGACCATTTTAAGGGTGGTTTTTAGGGGTTGAAAAATGTTTTTGGGCCCAAAAATACCGAAAAAATAGTCCGAATCGTTTCAAAATTGAAATTTAACCCTTTAGTAAAGATTAAAATGTGGTGCTAAAATTTTAATAAAATCGGCTCGACAGGTCCGGACTTACAAATTTTATGAAAACACTAGTTTACGGATAGTGATTTATTTGCTGACGGGTGTATTTAATTTGGTACAGAGGTAGCATTGATAATAATATTGAAATTAGAAAAAAAAATATTATTTTAAGGGATGTATTAAGGGGTTAAATTTTTCATTTTGTCCAAAAACAAACTTAAGTTCACATAATACAGCCACAAGGTCTGTATTAGCAAATACACTATATTGTCGGCAGAGTTTTGGCACTGCGACCCGAGTTTTTTTGTTTATAGGACGTGAGTTTTAAGATATCTTTAATTCACCACGTTCGCTCATTAGCGAGTTAAGAATATTATAAAACTGGAGATCATTTAGATTTGATTTAATTATAAACAAACAAATAAATAAGATGGTGCTTATAAAAAACGACGCTGCGTTTCTATAATAAGCTCTAGCAGATTGTTCTACCTCTTTCGGCATTAGTTTCTTTTATAGCATAGTAAAGTTATGTTGGTAAAATATTTTTTTTAATAAGAAATTACGATATGTGTCCAGTTAAGCCGTACAATGTACATCCCCTTGACTGTATATAAACATGAACCAGTAATGTGAGGAAGGTAAATAGAGACCCGATAATGTTAGGGGAAACCTATCAAAAAAGGCTCAGACAGATAGATATATCGTTATAATAATGAACGTTAAACTATTGAAATGAAATAATTTATTTACACATTGCACGTGTCATATAATACCTGAGATTATCGTTGTTTTTCATTATTAATTTCATTGTTTTGCTTCGAATTGTTAAAAAAATTTACAGCACATGCTATAATGATACAATATGATATAAAAATAATGGCTATAAACAACTATAGAGTAACTGCACGAAGGTGTGGAATCCATTATAATATTACGTCAACCATTTTTGAACATGGTATAACGTATTTCGCATGATTTTTCAATTTTTTGTCAACGAAATACTTACTAAAATGCGATTGAATAAGAGGACAGAGTGGTGTAACGGTTAGCGTAGCGGCCTTTGGATCACACTGTAGTGGGTTCGAATCCCGCCTCCGCTCATGGATGTTTTGTGATGTAATTTAGTTTTAAGTGAGTTGTTATTTGATGTAAACAAGACGCTAATGACCTAAGTTGTCGACGCGTCTATAATTTACAATAAAATAAAAAGAATAAGTTGATTTGTAAACTGGAATATTTTTAAAAATAGTACTCAATAATAACTTTAATAATTAATGAATTAAATTACATTTAAGAAAGCAATACTAGACGTACGTTCGCGCTCCATATATTGTTCCGTGACAATGACAAAATAAAAACAAGAGAAAAACTTCAATATATTCAGACAACTTTATTAATGACTATTATATGTAATTTAATTTTTGTTATAAATATTAAGATAATATTAGAATATGTTGGTTTGGAAATGAATTAATCAACAAATTTCACGTAGTGTACTTATGTCAATTTACTATATCTCTTGTAGTTTATCCAACGTCAACCAATTTGCTTTACATTTTTGCTCACTGCTTATCTTCATTTTGTCCCAGCGTAAGTATTAATAATTAATATATAATATACTATATACCTTTGTTACTCGGGAAGAAATACCTTTCTAAATACTATTTCCATAAGATTTTGATATATCAACGAAGTTCCATAGCGTTCGTATAATATAATGTAATTATAAGATTTTTTCGTTGGAGAGCAGCCAATTATATAATTGTTTCGAAACATATAGGAAAAAATCATTTTACCAACCAGTGGTCACAATCAGGTTAGAATCCTGATTGTGACCACTGGTTGGTAAAATGATTTTTTCCTATATGTTTCGAAACAATTATATAATTGGCTGCTCTCCAACGAAAAAATCTTTCAATTGCATTTCAGCCGTATAAAAAAAAACTATTATTATCATAATGTAATTATATTCAACTCGTCTGAAAAAAACACTCCATGCGCGGGCGTTCGTTTACTAAAACGCGTATATTTTGAAAACGGTCCATTATATTAAAAAACCGATTCTACCATTTATTAGGGCACTAATTTAGCCATTTAAATATGTGTAAATAAACATTTAGAAATTAATTACCATATATTAATAAAAACTACACTTATGACGCATTTGTGGCAAAAAATAGGATGTGCAATACGTGCGAAAGAGGCGATGGCCACTGGAGTGGCTTATCATTAAGCTTGCCAACTGTCCCGAATTTTTCGGGACGTCCCGTTTCTAGGGCTATTTTCAGGTGTCCCGTTGCGGGACGTAGTTTGTCCCGGAAATAAAGATAATTATAAGTTTTCACTTTGTTTTAAAGAAAAAAAAATGCTGTTGTATGTTTCTACTTTCTACTATATTTCAACTAAATAAAATGTTCATAATTAATTGACAATTGGTTTTATTTTTAGGTACTTCATAGAACATATTCCTTAAAATATTTCCGCTGTTAGGAATCGAGTAAGAAATTCAGTGTCCGTTTGTGTATGAAACATGAAACCATGTATAAGGAATCTCCGCTTGTCGGTATCATTACTTAAATTTTGGTATAGATGTGTAGTAAAATGATCTATAGTATATAAATGTTTACAATATCTGGGTGCCGAGCTTTGCTCGGATGAGTTCAAAAATATAGTAGGTACTTGTATGCTGTGAGATATTATTTTCTCAGAATATTATTCCGAAACGAATTTATTTCTGAAACATAATTTAAATAATTGTTTCTGTTAAATATTTTAAATACCTATGTGTATTTTTAAGCGTAAAAACTAAGTATCAACTTGAATCAAGCATTTTTTCCTGTAAATATTACTTAGGTCGCCATTTTCAAATGTACCGCCGTTATTGTTTTGTTGACTGAAGAACTCGCAAAAACCGATTTTCATAGATTGAATATCTTGTAAAAATGTTCGAATCAGATGAAATTCTGCTTGCCCGTTGCCGTTTCAATAATCCATTTTTAAACATTGATACCAAATATCAACTTTATCGAAGTACTTTTTCTCTGTGATGTCATCTTAGCAACTTTCAGTAAATTTCAAATATTTTTTTTGCATAGAAGGTACCTACTGAAAAACTCACAAAAATCGATTTTCGAAGAAATAGAATTCATATTATATCTTTTAATAACAAACGTCAGACTATAAACCTGCAGCGCAAAACTTTTTTGCATGCATCTTCACCATAGTTTTTAAAAATCGATGTGTTTTGATATACTGCATGCCTGCGTCGCTAGAAGTGCGGCCCTTCGGGCCGCCGTGCAAATTTTTAAACAAAACTTTTTTGTATGTATCTTAACAATAGTTTTCAAAAATCGATGTGTTTTAACACAGACTCGCGGTGCCAGAAGTGCGGCCCTTCGGGCCGCCTATTTGTCATTATTTACATATTGTGCAAGACACTTCTTATATTAGTGTTCATTTACAGTTTTAACCCTTGTGATATATTATACAAAATCTATGTAGAAATAGGCTTCGAATCGATCTGACAATTGACCGAGTTATAAATAAAAAAACTCTTTTTTTTAATTGCTCCCCCTGGGACCAAGATTCCTACCTAGATCGATTTCTCGCCCCGAAAAATCCCCATTCTGTAAATTTCATCAAAATCGTTATTCTTTTTTGAGAAAAAAAAGTCTAGGTAAGATTATACGTCATACTATATTTAACGTACATAATATACATATTTTATATAGGTAATATAAAAATAACATACTTAGGTATCTATTTATTTAAATATTAGTTAAAACTACTTACATAATTACGTTTAGTTTTTATTTCTGTTATTCTTTACTATACAAATAGTTCACGGATTATTTTAAAATAAGTTAAAAATTCTGTCAGAGTATTTTGACATATAAATAATGAAAGTAGTTTGTTTTCTCCAAAGCCTACTCACGATATTACAATGTTTTGACAGGTCAAAAAACCGTTTTTAAAAATGATAAAATCGATAGGAAAACGAATTTTTCCAGGGATGAGACCTAGCTAAATCGATTTTTTGCCCCCCGAAACCCCTTTTCGGTAAATTTGATCAAAATCGTTAGAGCCGTTTTCGAGAAAATATTTATATAGATACATAGAAACATATATATATACAAGATTTACTCGTTTAATAATATAGGGGGATTATTATATTGTTGTCCACAATTACCTAACTCATATCCCCCTATATTATTAAACGAGTATGACGTATAATCTTACCTAGACTTTTTTTTCTCAAAAAAGAATAACGATTTTGATGAAATTTACAGAATGGGGATTTTTCGGGGCGAGAAATCGATCTAGGTAGGAATCTTGGTCCCAGGGGGAGCAATTAAAAAAAAGAGTTTTTTTATTTATAACTCGGTCAATTGTCAGATCGATTCGAAGCCTATTTCTACATAGATTTTGTATAATATATCACAAGGGTTAAAACTGTAAATGAACACTAATATAAGAAGTGTCTTGCACAATATGTAAATAATGACAAATAGGCGGCCCGAAGGGCCGCACTTCTGGCACCGCGAGTCTGTGTTAAAACACATCGATTTTTGAAAACTATTGTTAAGATACATACAAAAAAGTTTTGTTTAAAAATTTGCACGGCGGCCCGAAGGGCCGCACTTCTAGCGACGCAGGCATGCAGTATATCAAAACACATCGATTTTTAAAAACTATGGTGAAGATGCATGCAAAAAAGTTTTGCGCTGCAGGTTTATAGTCTGACGTTTGTTATTAAAAGATATAATATGAATTCTATTTCTTCGAAAATCGATTTTTGTGAGTTTTTCAGTAGGTACCTTCTATGCAAAAAAAATATTTGAAATTTACTGAAAGTTGCTAAGATGACATCACAGAGAAAAAGTACTTCGATAAAGTTGATATTTGGTATCAATGTTTAAAAATGGATTATTGAAACGGCAACGGGCAAGCAGAATTTCATCTGATTCGAACATTTTTACAAGATATTCAATCTATGAAAATCGGTTTTTGCGAGTTCTTCAGTCAACAAAACAATAACGGCGGTACATTTGAAAATGGCGACCTAAATAATATTTTCAGGAAAAAATGCTTGATTCAAGTTGATACTTAGTTTTTACGCTTAAAAATACACATAGGTAGTTAAAATATCAGAAACAATTATTTTAAATTATGTTTCAGAAATAAATTCGTTTCGGAATAATATTCTGAGAAAATAATATCTCACAGCATACAAGTACTATTTTTATTGAACTCATCCGAGCAAAGCTCGGCACCCAGATATTATTGTTATTTATGAAACCATGTATAAGGAATCTCCGCTTGTCGGTATCATTACTTAAATTTTGGTATAGATGTGTAGTAAAATATCTATAGTATATAAATGTTTACACACGTCCCGCGAAAAACTTTGAGTCCCGCTTCTATATCCAAGAAATCCCGGGAAATCATTTATTACGGTTGGCAAGCCTACTTTGTCACCCTCGCCTGGGGCTCGGGCAAACGACCATTTTCCGCACTAGATGCGCAAAATACTATTATGAAAGAGTAATGTTTTCGCTGAACCCTGTGTATTATTGTGTACCTGAATGTGATTGCATGTGCGTGTGTATATGTGATGTAATAATATGTGTATTTGTTACACAATGAAACAAATGAGAATTGCCTTCGCATGTGGGGTTGTATTGTTTTACATGTGATATATTATAATGTGAAATAATGTATCTATGGACAATAGACAAACCGTGCTCGTGTGTCGGCGACATGCATTGTTCAATGTTTTACGTAATCACAATTCGCTGCCCTGGTCTATCCTGATCTGTCCTGGCCCAGTCTGGCCCCTTACTTTATAAGTTACGTAGTCGCTAATACTGGCGTTGCGCCGGGGGCGCAGATATACAGTTTGTTGTACAACAATGTCTCCGGTTCTATAGAATTACAAATTATAGGAAACATTAACTTCCTGTTTTTTTATTTTAAGTGCTTGTAATTTTCTTGTAGATTTTTCATGTTCAGAATGTTTGTATGTGTGTATATCTGTACAGGTACATTCTGTTGGTACCATCACTTGATAACTGCTAAACTAATTTTGATGAAACTGGATTATACATTATTACTATTATATACTATGATATGTATCTATGTCACCTCATATCTCCTGAATTTGTAAAACGATTTTGATTATTTTTGTTTTATTTAATAAGGCATACCTTTAGGATGGTTCCACATAAGTTTTACTAAAATCGGTTCAGTGGTTTTCTTATTTTTAACTTCCCAGTGGAAGTTATTGTAATGGGTCCGAAAATCGAAATCAAAATGTATAACAAATTTTTATGTTTCAAGGTCACTACACTATTTTTACACTCGTTTTAGAAAGATGTCTGTGTGTGTGTGTATGTGTGTGTACGTATGTGCATACGTACGTACGTATGTGTCCATTTGTTTCTAAGACGAAATCTCGAGAATGAAAAATGATATCGAATACGTTAGGGTGTCAATCGACGCGTATTAACGTAAATATGATCTGAAAGAAATTTTTTCAAAATCGGTTCAGCCGTTCTTTTTTCTTAACCAAATAGACTCCAAAAAAGTAGATGTCACACAATATCTCGCGAATAAAAAATTATATCGACTTCATAAGGGTGTCAATCGAGGCGTGTTAACGTCATTTTGATCCGACATAAATTTTATAAAAATCGGTTCAGCAGTTTTTTTTTTAATTGTTAAAAATAAATAATAATTATGTTTTAGTGATTAAAATGATTACTTTTCTGTGTAATATCTAATTTAATTATTATTAATAAATATTTATCAAACTGGGAAGTTCGTCGTGTGGACCTCAAGGGTCGCACTTTAGTCCTAATAAACGACCCACCTTACGGCTTGTTTAGTTTCGTAATCAAATATCAAGACAAAAGTCGGTTAATAACGTACTATAACTATGTGTTGTAAAACTACTAAAAGGTAAAAAATAAAAAACTTAAAAAAAACCTCTTTCAAAAAAGCTACAAAAAAGGAGAAAAATTATAAAATTTTGAGGTCGGATCCAATTTATAATAAAATTAAAATAAACATAAGAAATACAATCAATATGATTAGACACCTATACCGTAACTAAATTCACTATATTAGTGAAATTAACATAAGAATATCAGACGAATTATCATTATCATGGCGATAATTTGTCTGATATTCTTATGTTAATTTCACTAATATAGTGAATTTAGTTACGGTATAGGTGTTTAATCATATTGATTGTATTTCTTATGTTTATATTAAAAACCGTATATAGATTTCTCGTTATAATTTGATTTTTTTTTAAATTAAAGTAGATAGTATATAAAAAGTTTTAGTAATTAAATTGATGCCTACTTCAAAATTTTATTATTTTTCTCTTTTTAGTGGCTTTTTTGAAGGAGGTTTCCTTTTTTTAAATTTTTTTACGTTATTACATTATACAGGGTGTTCCGTACCGTTAGCTGTTCAAATTTTGTGAGCATAAGATAGACTTAATTCTAAAACTAAAAAACACTAAAGTGATAGGTCATTCCGAAGTTACAGGTCTGTGAAATTATAAACAGTAAATGATCCCGGAAAAAGTAAGACAAAAGTGATCGTACCTCGGATCGTACTGACACACGCACAAGCGCGCCAAATTAGAAAACTTGGAAAATCCAAAACTGCATTACCTTTTGTCAAGTTACCCTCCCTTTTTACGACCAGGCCATTAGGCTATTACCACTATAGTGTTTTTTAGTCATAGAATTAATCTATTTTATGCTCGCAAAAATTGAACATAACGATACGGAACACCCTGTATATTTTTACTATATTTGTCTAGAGAAGTTATATCGGAAGATCAGCGAAATCTAGTGATGGGACTCTAAAATGCTGACTGTTCAGATCTAAAAATAAAAATCAATTTATTAAAAATCTAAAACTGTGGTTATCGTTTCACAATGATCCAGAAATATTATTTACTACAGTTCGGTAATAAATTAAAATAATTTATAGTGAATAGCCTGGATTTATTAAAAACACCAATCATAAGAATCATATATGTACTCATATTTTTATAATCCAAAGTAATGTCATATATAAGTATGTAAGTTAAAAAGTTTTTTCTTTTTGTTTTTTTCTCATGAAATGATCACGTTCCTTTCTATATTTTTGATATCGCTACTGCCACAGGATTACCTTAAGTAGCGTTACTAACTATGTATCTATGTATTATTATTATTAATAAAATTTATTCTTATTCTTATTCTTAAAACGAAGCTAATGTATAATATACTCCAAAACTTGAATCTTGTTCTAAGGATTTTCTGTAAGCAGCAGTTGTTTAAAAAACAAACAACTCAAGTTAATTCACAGCTTGTATAAAATACAATAAGCTGTGTGATGGTCAGTTAGCCCTTGAACCCCACTCAATTATTCATTAAAATCCCACAAACGATATAAATCACTTAAAATAATACAATGAATGGATGAATGATTGTAAATTAACAACGGACCGACAACGATGGCCATTAGCGTCGATAAAATAATAGAGAATGCGGGAATAAACTGCCGTAATATTTAAATCCATTTGAATATTTTATTGTTGCATCTATCGCACTTGATTTCAATACAAATCAAATAAATTACTGTACAGTTGAATCTAAGAATTTCTGATTTATTGAGATGGGAAATTTTCTGTTATATTTGCGTCAATGTCTCTTAAAAATCAGGTGGGTTGTGTTTTGTTCGTCCCACAATGTTTCCCGTAAGACTACGTATTTTGGAAAAAAATATGTCAATGTAACCCCTACGTTTTTAATTAAAAAACTATTTTTATTAATACCCTGATGAGAACGAGGCATATCTATAATAGATATGTAACGTTAGATGATTATAAAGATTATATTCCGTGCAAATAGATGATTTCTCATTAAAAACTAAATGTTGGTAATCAGTACAAATAAATAGAACAATAACTTTGTAGCTGTAAGTTTTTGACGAAGGTTCAACATTAGTAGAATGGACTATATTACGACAAGTGATGACAGTATGCAAAAACGAGCGATAGCGAATTTTTACAGTTACACGAGTCATAATTCCGCGAGTCACACAAGTCATGCCACACTAGTGCCGTAAGTAACACATTTTCCACACGCTTGCCAGTTAAATGATCCATTACAGGGCAGTATACATGTACCGAAAGTAGCTATTTTGTAGTGGGTATATGGCAAAAAATATATTATGTACTACATTGTACCTAGAGTCTATATACTTTATAGAATACAGAAACCAAATTATAATCAATTTCACATTTTTGTAACTCTATCTGTCCCTTTGTCAGTTTCAGGTCAACTTAAAAACTACTGAGCCTATTTTGATCAGACTTTCACTATACAGGGTGATTCCAAAGTTGACGTTATCATTTCACCAGCGAATAGGGCTTCAACAAATAAGATTTTTTTTCCTTTGGCGCTTTTTCGAAATATCAACATCAACGGAGATACAGGGTGTCAAAGTTTTATTTAAAAAATTAAAATGTATTTATGACTGCCAAACCACTTGAGATATTTAAGAAAATGTAAAAAAATAAAATATGTATGTATTCAAAACTTAATTTTAGGTGCCCATTAAAACGGTTTTTATTTTTTTACTCGAAAACAAGGAATTCAATAATAATTTTTATTTTTAGAAAAATCAGTGGCGTACCATTTTTTTCTCAAAAACATTAAACAACTTTTTTCTACGCGCGCCACTGGTCAACCCAAAAATATTTTATTTATTGAAGAATTTCCCTCCCACGTAACTATTGACACCTACAAAATTTTTCTTAAATATCTCAAGTGGTTTGGCAGTAATTATTAATAAATTTTAATTTTTTAAATAAAACTTTGACACCCTGTATCTCCGTTGATGTTGATATTTCGAAAAAGCGCCAAAAGAAAAAAATCTTATTTGTTGAAGCTCTATTTGCTGGTGAAAGGATAACGTCAACTTTGGAATCATCCTGTATAGTGTTTGTTATACATCAGGGGATATACAATAGGTCGTATATAGCATTGCGCTTCTGCTGAACGGGCTAAGCAGCAGCCAAAAAAACGTAACATGCATACGTGAAAGAGCCTTTAATTCGAGATAAGTAAGTGTTAATCGATATCAAAAGTTGTCACATAATGAAATCCACTAATATCTACTAATTACAATGGTAAGACTAGATTATAACCAATGAAAGAAAGCCGGTCAAGATAGAAGCTCAATCTACAATCTCTCTTGACCGGCGTTCTTTCGTTGCTCAAACTATGTGCAGTAGTTGCAGAAACTGTAATAATTTATCTTCCATAAAATACACAACAGTTATAGTATGTGAGTTTGTTTTAAAAATAATTTATATATTTTCTTTAACTATTTGATTTTAACGTCGTAATCCGCATAAAGTTTTTATACGAACTTCAATTTTACTGTATTGTTTATTTTATTTTTTATAGCCTGGCTTTTAAAGTAAACTCTACTCTGTGTCTGTAAGTTGTTCTTTTCCTTATTAAATTTTTTACGAGCACCCATAACCCTTTAAACCCTAACTATATGTACATTATAATACTAGTTATAGGTATACACTTGCGTTTTGTAAGTTAATATAAATATGAAAAATCAAATTAAGGCTAGACTCAAAGCTCTCAGTTCATACATTTCCGCAAGAGATTCATACACTCGCTTTTTCAATAAACCTTGCATTTATTACTCTTCGCTGGTTTGTGTCAGATCCCAATATGGTTCAAGTCGTGAGTTAAAATAAAATAGATATACAAATAAAATAATATATTGTATAACAAGTGTAAGAAGATGCCTTTTTTAAAACGAGTGTGATATTTTGAAACGAGTTAGAGGCGAGTGCACCGGAGACGCCCTCGCCGGAACTGAATTTCAAAATATTGCACTCATTTTATGTTTACCTAATAGGAGGGTCAAGACTATAATCTTACGATACCTCATTTGTTCAAATCGGTCTATCCGTTCCAGCTCTAGAGCGTAACATAGACTGGTAAACACAATACCCTTGCGGCGTGCCGCAGCCGGGTAATAAGGGAACGTTTAAATATTATCTACGTAACGTTTCTCACAGAGGGGATAGTTATCATCAGTGTTAATTATGTTATCAAGGCGTATAAAAAAATGTTGCGATGTGTTATGATGAGGTAAGGTGTCCCGAAAATAGCGAAAAATACGTTATGTTATACTTGAACGTTCCCTGAAAATATCCTGCCTTAACAATGCTGAGCCGATCAAATCTGATTTAAAATGCATCTTATGGTATTGTTATACCGCATTTAAATTGCAGGTACATCGATACGAAGAAAGTAAGTTGTCAAACAATAATATAATTTGTCGATTGAATACATCTGTCATAACCAAGCATTATTTTAAATGAGCAGAGAAAACAATATTCTAGTGGGCTTCTACATCAGGGTTGCCAGATTAAGGGATTTTTTCCTAAATTTGGGGGACTTTTATACAGGCCGGGGAAAATCTGGGGAACAATGTTTCATGAGGTATTTTAAGGTAGTTTTATTTTTCATTGGGGAAAAATTGGGGTAAATTATGATCATGAAAACTTGATGCTCCCTTGTAAAATCTACTTACACAAAATATGAAGGGAGGACACCAGTCATCGACACATAGGGCTGCCAGATTAACGGATTTTCCCCCAAATTTGGGGGATTTTTATACAGGCCGGGGAAAATCTGGGGACAACTTTTCATGGGGTATTTTTTGGGGTTTTTTATTTTTCACTGGGGATAAATTGGGGTAAATTATGATCATGAAAACTTGATGCTCCCTTGTAGAATCTATATATCTCACTCGCGCAACAGAAATTATGTTAATTTTGCGGAATTTTTTAAAATTTAATTTATGAAATATTTGAATTACATGAAAAAACCATTAAGCTGGGAATAAGAAGGAAAAAAATGGGGGATTTTTTTAATAAATATAGTGACTTTGGGAATTATTTGGTATCGTTTGGGGGATATTCAGCAACGCGATCTGGCAACCCTGCTGTACTACATAAGAACAGACCGTGAAAAAGTAAAAAAATGCAGGATTTTACTTTAGCATACCTACAATAATGTGTCATTCTCAGATACTTCTGTTATTGAGTCCAAATATTTCAGTCAAACGTGCGGTAGTGATGGGACTCGAGTTGTGTTTCACTCGAGTGACTCGAGTGGTTTTTATTTTACTCGCTCTCGAGTCAAATTTACTTTTACTCGGATTTCGAATGACTCGAGTCAACTCGAGTGACTCGAATCGTCGAGTGACTCAAATCAGCTAGATTCACTCGATTGGCGAGTTGACTCGAAACACTCGAATGGCCTGTAGTGACTCGAGTGAGAAGTACAAGTTTAGACATGCTTAGCCGATGTATGACATACAATATACATTATACATGCCTTAATCTTTCATTTGAAATTCAGTACATAGTTTGAGTTGTTTTATTTGTTAGTGTAAACTGTAAAGCTATGCTAATAGTTCGTGTTTAAAATGAGTGAGAGCTACACTGAATGTGGTTAGTGATTACTCATTATTATGACCCGCCTGTATGTAAAAAAATGACTCGAGTTACATTGTCACTCGAGTGACTCGAACCATATCTTTACTCGAGTGAAGAAATTGTCACTCGAGTCTTATCTTGACTCGAGTAGCATTCGAGTGACTCGTTTTGTACAGGCGAGTGACTCGAGTGAAAAATCTCACTCGAGTCCCATCACAAACATGCGGTCGACTTTTTTCACTAAAAATATTTTATTTTTTATTTTATTTTATTTATATTAGAGATCGACACGTTTTTTTAGCAATAAACTGCAGGTATGAAGGTTTTGTAGCCGGAATTGCTTTTTCACCTTTAATCGAATTGGAACGAATTAAAAAAGAAACATTTACAAGTTTTAAAATTAAATCAATTAGATGTTTTTTAAATTAAAAATCATGTCTAAGTAAATATCACTAACACAAGTGTTTCGTTTCTTAACAAATAATTACTAAAGTGTGTCATTAATTTATTGAGAAACAACAATCTCTAATTTGAAATGCTTTTTACAGTCGCAATCTTTTAAAGTACGAGGAAATGTCAAAGTGTGACAAATGAGTAAGACACTATATTCATTCATTTAGAATCAAGTACTCCCTGTTTGAAATGCTTTTTATTAAATGTATTTACTATCTAAAGATACGTTTACACATTCAGGATTTAACATCATCCACCAAAAACAATAAACTCTCAAGTTGGAGCAAACAATACACATTTACAAAATTTCATTAAAATCGGATGAGCGGTTTCGGAGATTAGCGTGAACGAACATCGTGACATGGGATTTTTATATATTGTTCTATATAAATAATCCTTAAATTCACAATAAAAAATATCGAGGGTCACTTATCGGGATAAAAACTGTCCTATCTCTCAAGTTGGAGCATACAATACACATTTACAAAATTTCATTAAAATCGGATCAGCGGTTTCGGAGATTGGCTTGAACGATCAGGGATTTTTATATATTAGGACTAGCGGTACCCGTCCGGCTTCGCCCGGGTGCTAAGAAAGCCCGGATGCAATACACTACTCACTCGCTTCGCTCGTTCGCTTGAATATTATAAATACACTACTCACTTGCTTCGCTCGTTCGCTTGAATATTATAATTACATTACTCACTCGCTTCGCTCTTTCGCTTAAATATTATAAATACACTACTCACTCACTTCGCTCGTTCGCTTGAATATTATAAATACACTACTCACTCGCTTCGCTCGATCGCTTGAATATTATAAATATACTATTCACTCGTTTCGTTCGTTCGCTTGAATATTATAATTACGAGCAAATTTGATTACCATAAAAAAGTTATAGTGAGTTAAAAGATGGACATATGCTGTCGGGGACTTTTTTTTAGAACTTTTAAAGGAGAACAATTCCGTCATACATGATTTTTGCGTAACTTTAACCGTTTACGCAGCGCACGCAACGGAACCTCTCAAAAGGAATAATTTTTCCCGTTTTTGCAACATTTTTCATTGATGCTCCGCTCCTATTGGTCGTAGTGTGATATTATATAGCTTATAGCCTTCCTCAATAATTAATGGGATATCTAACAAAAAAAAATTTTTTCAAATCGGACTGGTATTTCCTGAGATTAGCGCGTTAAACCAAACATAAAAACAAACAAACAAACTCTTCAGCTTTATAATATTAGTAAGTATAGATAGATGTAATGATTTGTTTATTCTAGAACATAGCTCACAGAAACCAAAATAA
Source organism: Mongoloraphidia duomilia (assembly GCA_039654895.1). Taxonomy (NCBI): domain Eukaryota; kingdom Metazoa; phylum Arthropoda; class Insecta; order Raphidioptera; family Raphidiidae; genus Mongoloraphidia; species Mongoloraphidia duomilia. Next base: position 22,665,223 of record CM077522.1, on the reverse strand, counting down.
AACAATATTGTGACGGCAATTAATACTGCAGAGCAGTACGCTGTTATAGTATCAGTTACATGCAACAAATATTTTTCGTGGTGTTTATTGTTAACAATCGGGATAGAATATAATCCGTTGATCGGTTAAATACGTATAACAATCTTGCGAGTTGCGCTAACGGGAAATGCAGTATAAATCTGTTTAACCAACACAAAAATTCAATCACAAAAAAAAAAACTTACACCTAACAGCCCGAATACTGCATTAAGTGACCACGCAGTAGACAATTTGCATAATTTTAATTTTAAATCACCTAAAATCTTAATAACTGAAAAAAACTTCAAAAAAAGACTTGTTCATGAAATGCTTCAAATTAAAAAACACAATATTGCTATTAATTATAAAACTGATATAAAAAACCTAAATTCTATATACTTCAACCTCTTACACTAAAAGAAAAAAAAATGATGATGCCCAGAAAGGCGAAACGTTTAATATAAATATAACTCATTCAAATAAATAATTTGGCTGCAAAAAATTTTCCAAAAAAAAAAACCTTATAAATCTGTTTGTACAAGACGTGTAAACTTGTCTTTAGACTCTTGAAGCGTCAAAGCAACAGTCATTTTATGTAAAATCCAATAAACGTTTTGTCGGAAGAATAATGAAAGGGTAGCTTTTCTACGTACATACGGCGTAGGTAGATATACGTCTGTATGTATACTGCATTGTTAATACTGAAAACGCAAATAAAGAGCAACGCTCACTTGATGAACACGGGAGCCTCTCGATATATCTGCTACTAGAGAGAGAGAGGGAGGATGAGGTTTAGCAAGAAGGCAGGTCTTAGTCAAGAATAAGATCAGTGCTCACTCACAACCCTTCCCCTTCAATCGGAAACAAAACACATTTCATTTCGCATTGATTGAGGCGTGTAGTCAAAGTCATTATACCGTGCGTCGTTGAAGTCTCAACTATAACTATATGTAGGTACTTTTATTATAGTTAAGTCAGTAAAATGAATGAAGTGGAGCCAGCAGTAATGGATGAAACTAGTGATGGACGATTGTAAGATGTTTTTACATTCGAAACAATTGCAATCGTTCATAATAACAATCGAGTCCACAATCGACTCGGAGTTTGATTTTACAATCGAAATGTTCGATTGTTCAAGTCGATTATTTGCCAGCGAATGAGAATACATATAATCGCGATTCAAGGTTATATGCTAGTTGACTCAAGTCTGACGTTCACGCGACTCGTTCATCGCTGATTGTTGACTGTTCACACTGTTCAGTCGGTCTCAGAGCACTCGATTACTGCACAATCGACTCGACCACAGTTGTTGAGTGATGAACGATTATATATTACGTGGCTCTCGACAGTGTACATCGTCTGTACGATTCAGTACTATGCGACTCGATCGCGGTGAACTATGAAACAACAACAATCGAGTCCAAGTGAAAACCATTGAGAGTCATCGAGATGTTTGAACAATCGAGACAATCGAGACAATCGACTAAAATATCTCGTAATCGCCCATCACTAGGTGAAACTGTTATTTTTTGGTAACTGTTATCTACTGTTCGTTGAAAATAGGTTGCCAATAACTGTTCAAAAATGAATTATTTATAAATTAGAAAACAAAAAACCCAACTGCGTAAAAATGATTAACTAAAAGCAGAGCTGGGCAAAGCACCAAACCTTAATGCTTGAAGCATCGAGCACTTTCATAAATGCTCGATTTATTCAAGCAACAAGCACTTTCGTTTTCAAAAATGCTTATAAGCATCGAGCACACACTAAAATGCTTGAAAAAATTAAGCATCGAGCATAATATAAGCATTTTAAAGTAACTTCTTAACTTCCAACATTACAGTACATAAGTCCAAAGCTCAAATTAACATATAGGTACGTTTTTATTAAAGGTAAGGATAAACAAAATAAGTTTTATTGTTTTATTGAAAATGATTATTAATTAGCATTTAAAACGCTCGTTAAGCATTTCTAAACCTATAAACCTTGTTAAATTCTTATTAAGCAATTATGCTTAGTGCTTAGTAAGTAGCAAGTCTTTATGCAAGTGCTCTAAGCTTTAAGCACTTTGTAAAAACACTAAGTTCTCAGCATTTTCCGGCAAAACAAGTCGGAAAACCTTCTCAACACCTTCTTCATATTATGCAGTTACATATTACGTAGAACAGTTATTACGATATCAGATAAACTTCCAAACGCAGCAGGTAGAGACTCACTCAAAAATAAATAAAAGAAAGAGACAAATTAGATACATTTTTAGAGTGTTGGGGTCTTTAAGTCATTATATGAATATTATGAAGTATTAGAAATACCTTGTATTTTTTGATGTCCGTCTTGTGACTTCCTGTGTTTTAACATGATGCGTTTCAGCAACGAGTTGCTATCTTTAGATGTGGTTAAATTTTTTAAAAAATTACACATTGAGTATCCGTAACACGTTATAATATTAAGCACATGGGTATTATGTAATGGATTGTGGGGTACTTAATATTATAACGTGTCACGGATACTCAATGTGTAATTTAAAAAAAAATTAACCACACCTGAAGATAACTACTCTTTGCTGAAACGCGTCGTGTTAAAACACAGGAAGTTACAAGACGGACATCAAAAAATACAAGGTATTTCTAATACTTCATAATAGACAAATTAGGCTCCCACCGGCTGCGTCTTGAAGTTGACTATCATTATAACTGTTCTACGTAATATGTAACTACATATTGCATTCTGTAGCGCCCGTCATAATGCATTTTACGTGACGTCATCAACCAGTGTCACTGGTGAGATTATGACAAATCAATCGACATTTTATTCATCAAAATCCATCAAGCCATTGCTGATTTTTAACTTTTGCATTTCGGTATCACTCGAAAACTACTGGATCAATTTTGATAAAGAGTAGCAATTTTAATTTGGTACCGAAACATAAAAAATACTTTTATATAACACATGCACGCTTTTAGTGTCTTTTCGTATCTGTTTAGTGACCATTATGTAACGCTTTTCAGTACTATAACGGTTCATTATGTAACTAGTTACATAATGATCCATTATGCAACGCTTTTCAGTGCTATAATGAAAAAACAGTTGCATAATGAACCATTATGTAACTGTTTTTTTAATTCAATTAAATTCTAAAACCATGCATGTGTTATATAAAGTATAGTGTGCAACGCGTGTGCTAAATCTTTATGCGTCAGGCGCGATGTTTTCAGCACTCGTATGCGGCTCGCGATGCACACTCGCCAAGACTCGTGTGCGCTCGCCTACTACTCGTGCTAAAAACATCAGCAATCGTATTCGGCTCGCGATGCACACTCGCCAAGGCTCATGTGTGGTCGCCTACTACTTGTGCTGAAAATATCGCGCCTGACGTATAAAGATGTATTTAGCACACTAGTTAAACAATATACTATTAAAATCGACATCACTGCAAGTAAATCTGTGAGAAAAATCAACGTTCACGTGAGCGAAACCGCGGATGAAAGCTAGTTTGTAAATAACATACATTATAGAAATAATATTTGTAGAACTTGAATAATTATAAAAAACTTTTTAACAAAAAAAAACCTTGAAAAAAGCCATTAAAAAGAGGAAAATAATAAAATGTTGAGGTCGGCGCCAATTTAAATACCTACTATAAGAACTTTTTATATACTTATTATTATCTAATTTTATTTTGTTAATTTGGCGCCGATCTCAAAATGTTGTTATTTTCCTGTTTCTATATTGTGGCTTCTTTGAAGAAGGTTTTTTTTTGTTAAAAAGTTTTTTATTTTTTACTTTTTAGTGGCTTTACAATACGTAGGTAGTTTGCATGTTATTAACCGACTTCTGGCTTGGTATTTGATTGTTAAACTAAAAAAAGAAAACCAATGAACCGATTTAAGTAAAATTTATGTGGAGTCACCCTGAAGGTATAATATATATTATATTATTATACATAAATAAATGAATGAATTATGTAACATAAAATAATAAAAATGTCTTTCAAGAACCAAGAATGCATTCAAAATATATTCATCAAACCTGAGCCCCGTTTGATTGAAACAGAAAAATGAGAATTGTACAGTTCATTATTAATCTATTGTAATCCTTTCAATTTAGATTCGAATTACGTATCGACGATTCACAAAACAGAAGTGCAACTTCCTTGTCTCCCCGTATTCCTCTTCCGTAATTTTATTTTAATCCTGTAAGCTCTTACCATTATTTCATTGACTGACTCATGCCAAACTCTTTGTCAGTTTTCATTGTATACTTAATCCATCGAGACGTTAATTTATGTACTGACAAAAGTCCAGTGATAAATAATGGTTGACAATATGTTTAATGCGATACTATAAGTGGGATGTTCATATCCGCACCCTATATGAACTATGAATGGTCATTTTAGGGATCAGTCTGAATAAGAAATACGTAATATTAAGTAAACAAAAAGTTGCATAATATTGTATATTTTCCTGTAATTTAATTATTTTAATTATTTCCAATATTTACATGAATTTATGAATAACAAGCCGTGAGGTGGGTCGTTTATTAGGACTAAAGTGCGATCCTTGAGGTCTACACGACAAACTTGATAAATATTTAATAATAATAATTAAATTAGATATTACACAGAAAAGTAATCATTTTAATCATTAAAACATAATTATTATTTATTTTTAACAATAATTAAAAAAAAAACGGCTGTACCGATTTTTATAAAGTTTATGTCGGATCAAAATGACGTTATTACGCCTCGATTGACACCCTTACGAAGTCGATATAATTTTTTATTCGCGAGATATTGTGTAAAGTCTACTTTTTTGGAGTCTATTTGGTTAAGAAAAAAGAGCGGATGAACCGATTTTAAAAAAATTTCTTTCAGATCATATTTACGTTAATACGCGTCGATTGGCACCCTAACGTAGTCGATATTATTTTTCATTCTCGAGATTTCGTCTTAGAAAGAAATGGACACATACGTACGTACGTACATACGTATACACACACACGCACACAGACATCTTTCTAAAAATAGTGTAAAAATAGTGTAGTGACCTTGAAACATAAAAATTTGTTATACATTTTGATTTCTATTTTCGGACCCATTACAATAACTCCTATGGGAAGTTAATAAATTTATAAGTAAACTATTCTCCCAAAATCGCAAATCTCAGTACCTACTAAGGCAGACATAGAAGATATGAAATTTAGACGTGTAGTAATATAACGCTATTTTTGAAATCAATAGGTATTTATTATATTACGTATGAAATAAATCAAAACGAAAGTTACGTTATTTTTCCGAAGTTTCCAGAAATATGATCAACTATACTTAGAGAGAAAAAATGTAAAAGTGAAATTTATCTATGTAAAACCTACATATATATTAATACGAAAAAATGTTATAAATTGACATTTTCAGAAAAAATATTTATAATAATTTGGTAAAATATTACATCTGTCTTTTTTGTCCACGTACCTACGAATATACCATCATTTATTTATAGCATCTATTATAATATAAGATTTGTTTTTCGTTGCCATGGTTACACCGTTGCATCTTTTCGTCGGATGACTCCAGTTTAATCTACAGTGCGTAAAGAAGTTTCACTTCAGATATATTTCAGGTATACATGTAGAGAATATCATTTAAAAATTTGCGAAAATGGAAAATTTCAGTTCAATTTAAGAAAACAATTTTTGAAATTAACGCCAGTATATCAACCAAGGATGGAGAGAAAAATCTGGTTTAAAAATGTATTGGATTTGCATCATTGTATTTACATAGTTTCGGCCAATCTGTGGTCATTTTCAAAACGTAAAAAAAATTAATGCTAATTATAATGTTTATTTAATTAAAAATTATTATAAATTATTAACATGTGATTATTTTAATGTTTCGGAAATGATCACATATTAGTTGAAAAGTCAACAACAAAACCATGAAAATCCAATAAATTTGTTAAACCAATATATTCATTCAATCTTACTACCGAATAAGGATATGCACTGTAGAACTTGACCGCTAGGGCTGTCAGCTATAACCATCGCGATCTGTGGGCAGTTCATAGTAGTGTGTACAAAATAAGCTTATTTAAAATAGTAAAGCATTGACAGTGCCGATGTGCTGTGTTTACCAATGTTCAAATCATAGCTATAGAGGTTTTGTGTTTCCAAAGGATTGCAACAATAGGCATATTTGTTGAACCTTTTTTTTTTGCAATTGTCTTATTTTGTTTTTTTTGTCCCCTGTATAACGGCAACTCATTTAACCTGCTGTTTTGAGTGTAGCCGTTTTGCATAATTTTAGATTGTAATTATGTAATCTGTACAATGTTTAATCCATTCGCTTGGTGGCTGGTTATTAAAAAAAAAGAGATTTTTTTTCAGTCGCGTACCTCCTGTCTTCCTGAGATAATTGTATATTCGTTTCCTCACCAATAGATAAATTTTCAATGATCTTTTCTTTTTCTTGTATCTAATTTTATTGTTTAAATTTTGATTCCTGTATACGTTTTTGTATTTATTTTGTGTTTTCTTTTGTTATTAATTTTGTTTTAAATATACTTACCTTTTGGGTTAAATCGTTTATTTCGTTCTTATTTTGTGTGTTTTGGAATTATAATTTGTTTTTTTTGATCGAGCAAATATTATTATTTGGGCCCAGCGACTCTGTATTTTTATTTGTCACCTGTTTGCTCGTTTCGATGTGGCCTCAACGTCACAGAATGGTAGCAGATCGTAATTATTAATTTTTTCTAAAACGCAATTCTTTTTATTTTTCATTTTTAATACAGTATTATAGTGCTCTCTAGTACAACTGTGTTTCATTGGGGTTATATAATCCTTGCTTTCTCTTACGCAACCTTTTTAATAATTTTATGTTGCGTACCGCATTCCTTTGTAAATTTTAAAGGACCGTATTTTTGAAAATTTATTATTTTACCTTTTTTTTCTATTCCTGTCAACCTTACCGGTCGTTTCCACATCCTCGCGTACAGTTTGTTTTCGCGAATAAGTGCAATTCAGTTAAAGTGAGTACAATGCCGACAAATACAAGATCGCAAAGCAATCCATCCACCGAAGAAGATGCCGCTACTTCAGCAAGCAATCAGCGTACGACGGCTAATCTTACACCTTCAACCTCTGCGGAACAGCCGTCTGCTTTGGTCCAAGCCACGGCAGTTCATATGCAACTGACTGCCGGTATACACGACGTGGTGCAGCAATTATCACAGTGGTCAGAGAACTTGACGAAACATTTAATAAAGAAAGACACCGAATTCAAGCACGACTTAACAAATTTTGTGTCTAAAATCTCCACATGCTGCGGTACCGAACCTACAAAAATAATTGCATTTATTGAGGAAGTCCAAGATCTCGTCAATTTGAAGATACAGCCAGAGACTTCGATTCTTTTTGCTCTCCTCAGTCGTCTCCAAGGTGAACTTTTAACTTGGTGGCCGGAAGCAACGTCAAAATTTCAAACCTGGTCAGAGCTGAAAAGGGAATTGTTAATTCGATTCGTTCCGGCTACAATACGATTGCAACTGATTAACGCCCTTATAAGAAGGTTTCAGCGACAGACAGAATCGTTCAGCGATTTCATTCGTGACATTTCAAGAAAGGCTCAAGCCTTAAATGCGGAAATTCCCGAGTCCGAACTTATTTGCCAAATATGGGCCCATGCCAACGTTAACACATTAATTGAACTGAAGCATATACCGATGCCCACTGCATTCACCGAGCTGGAGGAATTAGCCCGTCGAATGAACCAGTCCGATTTACTTATCCAGCTAGCTTGTCAACGTGAGCAGTCGTCATCGGAGGCCCGCCCTTCAAACACAACAAACGGTCAATGTGCTTACTGTAAGCTGCCGGGACATCACATTACCGAATGTCGTCGTCGACAAAGAGCGAACGAAGCCAACTCGTCACACAATCAACCGTCAAAAAACTCCTAAACCTACGACTTGGTTTCCAATCAAGTCAAATTCCCAAACATGACAATTGTACCCTACCGGTTATCCAAATCTATATTGGTAATTCACCTTTCCATTCACTCCTAGATTCGGGTGCGTCGGCAAATTTCTGCGATGAAGGCGTTTGCAACATGCTTCTTCGGTACGGATCTGCATCTTCTTCAAAGACCTACTCCAGAATACGTCTAGCCGACAATACCATGGTCTCCGCTGAAAATAAAATATCAGTCATCGTGAAGATTTCCAGTTTCACATGGAAACTAAATTTCACCGTTATCCGTAACCTGTCTTTCCCTTTTATCATCGGAATTAAGTCACTACGTCAAATGAAAGCCGTCCTGAATTTTTCTAAGTCTTACCTTTCGTTCAACTTTCGTCCGGACGTTGTCATTCCCTTTATTGACCTTTCCGATAATTCCGACTTGAAATTATTTACTACCGTCGAATCTTCGTACAAGTTGTCACCGAATCACGATCTACAGTTGCAACAATTAACGCAACAATTTGAAAGCACGCTTACTAATAATCTTGGCCGAGTCAGAGATTTCTTTTATGAAATTCGTCTCAAGGACCCTTCTCCGATTCACCAGGCTCCGTATTCGTTGACTCCACCTAAAGCGACAGCCATGAAACTCCACATCAACAAGCTTCTCGAATTGCACGTTATCGAGCCTAGCCAATCACCGTACTCCAGCCCCTGCTTCTTGATACCGAAGAAAGACGGAAGTCAGAGACTGGTAGTCGATTACAGGAGGGTGAATCAACGCATCCATTACGACGCCTATCCTGTACCGAGACCCGAGTCGATATTTCAATGTCTTAATGGCGCAGTCATCTTTTCTAAACTGGACTTAAATATGGCTTACCACCAGCTGCCTCTAACGGAAAATTCCAAGCCAATTACTGCATTTTCTACCACGTTTGGCTCCTACCAGTATAATTATTTGCCCTTTGGGCTATCCGTTTCGGCAGCCGCACTAAACCGAATAATGAATGCCGTCTTCGCCGACCTACACTATAAATTTGTGGTGAACTACTTCGACGACCTATTGATTTATTCGTCTAACGTCGACGATCACATAAGGCACCTACGTGAAGTACTTACTCGCCTACACACTGCAGGATTTACAGTCAATCCGGACAAAGCTCACCTGTGCAAGTCGAGACTCAAATGTCTTGGATACGTAGTCTCAGCTGAAGGCTGCCATATCGATCCCGATAAAATTAAGGCGATTCAAGAGATTCCGGTGCCGTCGAACCTTAAGGAAGTCAAAAGTTTTCTTGGGATGACCGCCTACTTCGCTAGGTTTATTGAGAATTTTAGCGAATTGGCTGCTCCGTTGAATCACCTTAAAAGGAAAAATGTAAAATTCAGCATGGACAAGATTCAGCTGGACGCTGTACGAGCGCTGAAAGGAGCACTTTCCACCGCTCCTGTGCTGAAATACCCGGACTTTGACTCAAAATTTATCGTACGGAGCGATTCGTCGGATCTCGCACTAGGCGCAGTTCTTCTGCAAGAGTTTCCAGACGGCACTCACCCTATTGCGTACGCCTCCCGCAAGCTATCAAACGCCGAGAAGCGCTACGCCATTATGGAGAGAGAAGCCCTGGGAATCATCTTTGCGCTTGATAAATTCAACGACTACCTCCAGGGTCAAGAATTTCTTCTTCAGGTTGACAACGAGGCACTAACTTGGATGATTCGTCACCCCAAACAACTTGGTAAAGTCGGAAGATGGGTCCTCAAGCTATCGAAGTACAATTTCCAAGTTCAGCATATAAGAGGTCCATTAAACTCCGTTGCCGATGCGCTCAGCCGTCTTTACGGGACGTCTGAAGTACATGAAGAAGAAATCCACCTGCTACACGAAGTTCCGCAGAGCTTTTTATCCCTCAGAACCCATCAAGAATCCGACGCGGAGACTAACCTCATCTTAGAACGTTTGAGAAGCAATCAAGATGTGACAGGGTATGTCGAGCGCGAAGGCCTTTTGATGCGGCTAGTGGGAAAAAATCGCTTGAAGAGAGTGGTCGTTCCCTCTTCGGTGCGGAATATGATTCTTTACTACTTCCATGATCTTGACGCCTCTCATCCCGGAATAACGAAGAGCTACCGAGCGATCGCTAGACGTTTTTGGTGGCCTGAAATGTTTAAGGACGTTCGCCAGTACGTTAGATCTTGCGAAATCTGCCAGAGGGTTAATCCAGCCAACCGCCGACTTGGAGCTCCCATGGCGTCGACTATACCGACGTCGGCGTACTCCAGAGTATATATCGATTTTTGCGGTCCTTTGATTCCGTCATCTTCGGGCAATCGTTACGCGCTAGTCGTGCTCGACGGGTTCTCCAAATGGATTGACGCAATCCCTTGTCGACGTGCCACGGCGGCCGTTACCGTGAAGAAACTGGTGGACATTTGGAGTACGTACGGCCCTCCGGAAGTCGTCGTCTCCGATAATGCGACAGTCTTCCGTAGCGATCTGTTCAGGCGGATGACGCTCGCTTGGGGTATAAAACACGTATTCACCGCCCCTTACCAACCGTCCAGTAACATGGTGGAGCGCTCTATGCGCGATTTGAAGAAGTCGTTGACCGTTATGGTTCAATCGTGCGCCAAGGACAATCACAAAGATTGGGACAAGTATCTCAAACTCTTCACGTACTCGCATAACGCCAATGTTTCAGAAGTGACAAATCAGTCGCCAGCCAGCATCTTTCTGGGTCGTGAATTGCCCCGTCCTCTCGATCGACAATGGGAATTGGAGAAATTTGTCGATCCTGTTCCAGACGCCACGCCGGAAGAAATCAAGTTGAAACTCAGTCAAGCCCATCGTAAAGTGAAGACCTTATTCGACCTCAAGCAACCTGCTGGACATCGCCTCCACGTTGGTCAGCTCGTGGTACAGCGCCTTCACCGAATCGTCCCACAGGGCAGTCAAGAGGCTCAAAAATTCATCCCAAGGTGGAGCACGCCCAGACGAATCATCCGGTTCACTACACCTTCATCCTGCCTCGTGGCAAGCGACGACGATCCCACTAAGCGATTTAAAACTCACGTTAGTCAATTGAAGCCTTTCGTTAGAAGAGAAGAAGCCGCTGAAGCGCTTCATTTCACTGGGGGAAACTGCAACAATAGGCATATTTGTTGAACCTTTTTTTTTTGCAATTGTCTTATTTTGTTTTTTTTGTCCCCTGTATAACGGCAACTCATTTAACCTGCTGTTTTGAGTGTAGCCGTTTTGCATAATTTTAGATTGTAATTATGTAATCTGTACAATGTTTAATCCATTCGCTTGGTGGCTGGTTATTAAAAAAAAAGAGATTTTTTTTCAGTCGCGTACCTCCTGTCTTCCTGAGATAATTGTATATTCGTTTCCTCACCAATAGATAAATTTTCAATGATCTTTTCTTTTTCTTGTATCTAATTTTATTGTTTAAATTTTGATTCCTGTATACGTTTTTGTATTTATTTTGTGTTTTCTTTTGTTATTAATTTTGTTTTAAATATACTTACCTTTTGGGTTAAATCGTTTATTTCGTTCTTATTTTGTGTGTTTTGGAATTATAATTTGTTTTTTTTGATCGAGCAAATATTATTATTTGGGCCCAGCGACTCTGTATTTTTATTTGTCACCTGTTTGCTCGTTTCGATGTGGCCTCAACGTCACAGGATTCGGAACTGAAAAGAAGTGGTTGCATACTATCAGAAGGGAAAAAATTGATTTCTCGGGCATTTTTCTACGAAAACCAATGATAATTTAGGTGGCTATATACCTGCTGCCATCTATATTATGTTTCTCATGTGCCCATATCCCCTGAAGCTGCAGGTAAAGTAATTCAAGTATTCAATGCACCCACATTTTATAATAATTTCCTTGTAGTTTCTGTGAACAGATTATAAATCACAGTCCGACTATAAGAGTTACTATTGTTAGAGTACCTACATACTTTGACAGTTACAAGGCTAACGGGTTAGAACAAAGTGCAAAACCCTAGGGACCTACTCTAGGTACACGATGTACTTTTATGTCAGTTGTTTGCGAGGATTCACTTTCGTCACTCGAAAGTAACCCGTAACTTCCGCCACGATATGGTGGGAGAAAAGGGTACGATTTTATTTTTTCAGAACAACGTTTTTCAGATACGCTTTAAATTTTTCATAAAATACACTCAGAAATCTACGGAAAACATCCTGTGGAGAACATGACTTCCATGTTCCAAAATATACCAACAATATACATGATTAATTGACACCAAAATTTCGAGTACCTTAGTGAGACGAACATTAAAAAATAAATATCGTTCAAATTGGTGCACTTTTGCATTATTATTATAATTATTAATTTAGCAGTAACTTGATTATAAAAATGAAATTTTTGTTTTTGTTGCCCACTTAAAAATAAAATATTGATATCCTTTAAGTTTATCAGTAATACCAATACTGCATAAATCCTTGATCCATGGGATTGTTTTTTAACAAAGACAACGTGTATGAAATTATATCAATAGTTTTTATTTATTGTAGATTATTGACACTCGACAACGAAGATCATTACTAAGTATAATTACATTAAACTAAATTAAACGACATAACAAAACATCGATGAGCGGAGGTGGATTTCGAACCCACGACAGTTTGATTCAAAGGTCAACACGCTACGTCACCAAGCTGTCGTCGAAACATTTGAAGTCAAATTTTTCAGTACAAAGTAAAATTGCTGATATTGTTTAACAAAATAATAATATATAAAAAGAAACTACTTTGAAAGATATCTTATTTTAACAAAAATGTTGTCTGTGATGAAAGAAAATAACTTATTTTGTGAGTATTTACGTACATAGAATGTTGCTGTCAACAAGCTCGACTTGTTGCCAACATACTTGACGTGAAACTAAACTAATTCAACGAAATATTTGTATTCTTCAAGCTACTGACAGATGAAATAACAAAGAGTGAGGGCTGTCCGTTTTGGTATACAGAGTAACAGAACGTTCCGAGAATTGCGACAAGACTGGCATGTCAGCTCTAGGATAAAGATCAGAAGCTGTCAAACATTGGTCCAATTATTCACATATGAGTGGATAAAAAAAGACAAATATTGACAAAACATTTTATTGACAAGATTTAGAATCGATTTATTTGCATAGACAGGTAAAATTATTTTTTAAGGCTACCAACCGCTTGAGGTTATTTGAGATTAGCACCCGAACTCATGGTTTCAATTTATTTTTTTGTTTAATAATAAATTTATATGGTTGAGGTGTTAAATTTTCCTTGTAAAAACCAGTAACAAAAAAAATATAAATAAATAAAAGAAACAAATGGTCGCAACTTAGTTTTTTATTGTAGTTAACTTCAACCGATATATCAAAATCAGATCGATTGATTTTAATAAGAAACAACTAAACAATTAGGTATTTAAGTTTAAAAAAAATTATTATTTGTTGGTATTTGTGTATATGTATTACACATACTATCAAAAATAATAAATTTTTAACTTGGTAACCATGGATATAAAGACCATAGATAACATAATGACGTCACACGCGTTCGGATTCTTTCGGCGCGTTATCGGAACTGAGTTTAAAAATTAATTTTTATTTAAATATAACTTTTTAATTAGTAAGCAAAAAAATTAAATAAAAACAGTTTTGCTATAAAACTTGATGTGGTCCTTCCATTTAAGTAAAAAAAAAATTCGTTTAAAAACCCAATTGTAAAAAAGTGTCTTTAGACTTAGCATGGGCAAAGTCTGTGCAGCTGCATGAATTACATTAATAAGGGGAACGACCCGCGGCTCATATGGTCTAAAATTTTATTTAATAAAGAAGTTAAAAAAACTTAAGTACTTATTCTGTTCTTTTTTACATCAGAATCAAAACTGTGCTATAGTCATAAAATATGTAAATGTATACGTGTATATAAATATAAAAAATTTCAAATATATCTATTAGTAGGTACGTCTTATAATATTTTCGAAATTGTTTAATTTTTTAATTTTCTGAAAAATGAAAAATCCACTTAACAATTTGCGTCGATATCAAATTTGATAAATATTCAACATATGACCACGTTAGTTGAAAAAAAGTATAGTGTTTACGAAAAATTCATTGAGATAAAAAAAACTCAATTTTAACAAAAACCTGCGTATAATCTATATACAGGCTGTCCTCAAAGACACTTAACACACGCCTACCACATGTTCCTGAGACCAAAATAAGCCGATTTAAGCAAACTTACCTTCTTACAAAATTTCTTAGTTTGGGCGCTATACGGCCCTGAAGTTACAATTTTGAAATCGTTTTTTTGTTATAAATTTAAAACGGCTTGTGCGATTTTGCTAAAATTTGACACGTTGACATAGTTTTATGAGACAAAAAAACCCATTTCAAAATTATGATTAATATTAATCCATAGGCGTAGAATTCGGGTTTTTTAATATTTGAACGTTTCAAATTTCTACGCCAATGGAAGAAAGGGGGTTTAAGTATAAAATTTAGATTCAGTAACTCATTTGCTACAAAAAAGCTACTCTAAATAAGACTCGATTACTCTCATGGTTTTTGAGAAATTTGTATTTTAATAATTCGCAGTAATTTTTACAAAATGAAGTAAAGCTACTAAAACATGAATAGAAATAAATAAATATGTCATAAAAAGTGGTCAAAGTGGCCACCATTTTTACGCATACAAAGATTTATACGACGATGAAAATTAATTTACTCTGTCCATAACTTCTTTATTATCTCCAGTTTTATTCTTAGAAAAAAGCATGGCCATCTTATTTGTTTATTGATCAACTTATTATTATCAACGTATTATTATTGATTACCTTATTATTAAAATACAAATTTCTCAAAAACCATGAGAGTAATCGAGTCTTATTAAGAGTAGCTTTTTTGTAGCAAATAAATTACTGAATCTAAATTTTATACTTAAACCCCTTTTCTTCCATTGGCGTAGAAATTTGAAACGTTCAAATATTAAAAAACCCTAGTTCTACGTCTATGGATCAATATTAATCATAATTTTGATATGGGTTTTTTTGTTCCATAAAACTATGTCATCGTGCCAAATTTTAGCAAAATCGCAGAAGCCGTTTTAAATTTATAATAAAAAAACGATTTCAAAATTGTAACTTCAGGGCCGTATAGCGCCCAAACTAAGAAATTTTGTAAGAAGTTAAGTTTGCTTAAATCGATTTATTTTGGTCTCAGGAACATGTGGTAGGCGTGTGTTAAGTGTCTTTGAGGACACCCTGTATATAAAACAGTTCCGTTACTGACTGATTGATTGACTGACAGACAACGCCCAGGTCAAACCGCTAAAGATATAAACTTGAAATTTGGACAGTAGGTTCCTTTTGTGACGTAGGTACCCACTAAGACAGGATTTTTCGAAATTCAACCCCTAAGGGGGTTAAATAGGGGATGAAAGTTTGTATGGAAATTTGTCATTTTTGAAGTTAGAAGCATGAAATTTTGCACAGGAGTTTCTTATATAACATAGGTGAGCACTAAGAAATTTTTTTTTGAAAATTCATCCCCTAAGGGGGCTAAAAAGGGGATGAAAGTTTGTATAGAATTTCGTCATTTTTGAAGTTAAAAGCATAACATTTTGCACAGGAGTTCCTTATATTACGTAGGTTAGCAATAAAAAAGGTTTTTTAAAAATTCGTCCTGTAAGGGGGTTAAATAGGGGATGAAAGTTTGTATGGAAGTTCGTCATTTTTTAAGTTAGAAGCATGAAATTTTGCACAGGAGTTTCTTATTTAACTTAGATGAGTAATAAGAAAGAATTTTTGAAAATTCATCCCTTAAAGGGGTTAAATAGGGGATGAAAGTTTGTATGAAAGTTCATCATTTTTGAAGTTAGAAGCATGAAATTTTGCACAGGAGTTCCTTATATAACGTAGGTGAGTAATTATGTATTAATAAAATTCGATCGGACGAGCGAAGCGAGTGTCTAATGTATTATTAATATTCAAGTGAATGAGCGAAACGAGTGAGTAATGTATTAATAAAATTCGAGCGAACAAGCGAAGCGAGTGAGTAATGTATTAATAAAATACGAGCTAACGAGCGAAGCGAGTGAGTTATGTATTATAAAATTCGAGCGAATAAACACCACCAGCCCGGCTTCGCTTCGCAGGAGGAGAATTTTTCGCGGGGGGATAATAAATCATAAATCGAAAAATACGTGGGCGAAGCCACGGGTAACGGCTAGTAATTTATAAGTACCTACCTACGAAATAAAAAAGTATAAGCATTCTCAGTGAGGTACCTTCTTGGTACAATGTGTAATAATGAATAATTATTTACTCAATTACATTCATTTCATAAATAAACAATAAACATGTATTTAATTTATTTTATATGACAACCTCCGGGTTTTTTGTTTAAATATGAGATATTATAATAATAATTAGCAAATACAAATGACTGCTTATGTTAGCATTTCTGTTTAGGAATGACGTACCTAACGCATTACAATGCAATACTGGAAACATTCATTTTCAAACCAATCTCAAAGTCAGGATTCAAACCCGAATCTTCCACTATCGCGGCGGCTGAGTTATTATTTACTCTACAGCGACACGAATAAATAATCAATTGCTTCCATTATACCTAAAGCAAATTATAACAAATATTTCACCTCATCCGAGAGCTGTTATGTGCGACTCTTTATTATAATAACAATTATGAATTAACATTGTTAATTTGATAGTCATTATATGAAATTTTATTTTGTTGGTAATAATTTGAAAGTTTGACAAGCACCGTGATCGAAACGTACAGGATATGCATCCATGTCCTGTATATTGCCCGCAGGAGCCGGTCCGTTTGACAGCCACCATTATAAATCATATTAATTAGTTTGTGCGCCCGGTTAAGGGAAGTAAACCACCACCATCATCCAGCACCGTGCGCGACTGGCAAGGGTTACACGTATGCACAATGCAGAGGGAAACTGGGAACAATATCTGGAATTTACTAAGCAGAAGGGTTGTTAGCGTCAGCAACTCGAAGTAGTGTATATCTGTGCCTACAAGGTAAAAGTGCTTAGGTATGTTTAATTTTTTTTATATTTTTGAAGCGAAACTTCTATAGGGGCGGTATGTTCATGAGGCGATGAACAAAAATGGCGTGTACGTTATATTGTGTGTGATATGAAAGAGAGATACAGAAAGAGAGAGAAAAAGATAGAGGACAATTTTGACAACTATGATTAGGTAGGCAAAGTGGTCAACGCACTATTTATGAACTACACGTTTGGTTGGAACTATCATGTATGGTTGGGTAGGAAAAATAGTCAAGAAGGGTCTCTTTTACTATGTGGTTTTAAGCATATACTCTCTTTTTTCTATATTTTCAAAATTTAACTCTATTCGGGCAACATTGCCTAAAACATCACAAGAAAACACCTGCACATCATTTCGTTTTACATTATTGTAAAACGAAATATTATTATGGTGTTTTTTTCTTATTGAAAAATTTATTAATGTGACATTTTTGAGCGCCTTCCCATTGCATATTAAAAGTGTTTCAACAACAGATATCTTGCGTTCGGAGAGATCAAATCATTTTCTAATTGAAGTAACATAAAGATACTTTTGTAATTAATAACATATTATCATTTATTTTCTTGATATTTAAGACAACTACCCTAAGCGATTTTGCTTTGGAGGCACAGATAATATGCGTTACGGGGACGAAAAAATCAAGATAATGTTATTTTGACAACTAAATAGCTAGCTAAATTATTCGAAATGCGTGTGTTATGGGTGATAATAATGCTGCTAGATACCGGTTATTAAAACGATTTATTCATTTCATAATGAAGGGTGGCCTCCCCTTTTAATTTTGTTTTTAGTTGAAGTATTTCAGTGTTGCATATTTTACAATTATTTTATCTTATTTTTGTTAACTGATATTTTTACATTTCTTAACCAATTCTCAGTTTTAATTAAAGAGAACTACAATAGAAAGCTTTGCAAAATACATAACGAACTACAATTTGCGAACGTTTGAAAAATATTATATTAATTGCTCTATAAATCAAACAGTTTTTGCTTTAAAAATGAAATAAGAAAAAAAAATAATATCCTTTAGTTGAAAGGAGGAAAAAAGTTAAAGAGAAGATCCCCAAATCCTAATTTTCTAATGATATAGATAAGTATATACTTAACTCATTTTGAGTGCAAGCAGTACGTCAATTTTCTTATTTTATAAATACTAATATGTTTATTTTTATAGCATAGTAAACATTATCAATATAAATAAATAAAACCGTAATTTTGTAGTAGGTACATAGGATTTCTAGACCAATTAAGCTATTTTCAGAAATTTTGTTTTCATGTCTTTCTGTCTGTTTATACTCAAAAACTACCCAACCGACTTTTTTTGGGCTTTCACTATAGTGTTTCTCATGTGCATCAGAGAATATAGGATTGGCTATATTATATCATCGCGATTCTTTTAATAGATCAAGAGCTCGTGGTCAAAATAAAATGCAAGAATTTTGTAAAGGATAATATTTTGAGATACTACAGTATAGTGTTGCCGTCTAGATCTAGACTTTCTAGACTCTTATCTTGTCGTCGGCGACGCAAAGTCTTGTCAAGACAAGACAAGACAAGACTTGCTTTATCTAGATCAAGACTTTTGCCAACATTCTAGACAATTTTCAAGAGTCTAGATAAACCAAGTAGTAGTAGGTAAAGTTAACCACTCGGCTATTCTAGACTCTTGAAAATACGAAATGTTATAATTAGCACAAAACACCAAACCATAACAAACACTCTCGACGTACGTTTCGCCAACCAAGTTGGCATCATCAGGAGATGATTAAAAATCATCTCCTGATGATGCCAACTTGGTTGTAGAAACGTACGTCGAGAGTGTTTGTTATGGTTTGGTGTTTTGTGGTAATTATAACATTTTGTATCTTTACCACCAAAGGTTCCACCACTTTTTATTGTCTTGAAAATAATCTAGAGTTTTGATATTAGACAAGACAAGAGTTTTTTAATCTAGACTTAGACTTAGTGAAGTCTTGATATTTCAAGACAAGACTTAAGTGAAATCTTGTCTTGATATTTCAAGACAAGACAAGACTTTGAAACTCTTGTCTTGTCTTGTCTAGACGGCAACATTTTACACTACTACAGTCAGCAAGTCTGGGGTCAGGATACCTGGCATCGGGGCGCATCAAAAAATGTAAAAAAACCTAGTGAGTTTTAAAAGCTGAAATTTGTCGCATGGTTAATTTATTGAATATTATTTATGAAAAAACAGTCAGATCTTATTTTGATAGAACCGACCTAGGTCAGCAGTCAGTAGAAGTTCCAAAAGTTTCTACCTACTGCTGACTAATTCGGTTTTATTAAAATGAGGGCTGACAGTTTTTTTTTCAAAAAAAAAAATAAATTAACCGTGTGCCAAATTTCAGCTTTTACAACTACTAGTTTTTGACATCTATTAAAGCGTCCCGACGCCAGATGTCCCGACCGCTAACTTGCTGACTGTAATATTATATTTATTTACACCCTAAAATTTAAGGCCTAAATACTAACTTAAGTATCTCAAAATATTAGCCTTTACAAAACTCTTGCAATTTTTCAGCACGAGTTCTTGGCTTACAAATGGAGTTGAAAGTAGTAAAAAGTCGACATTAACGCAACTCTAGTAGCTAAATAAGCTTTAACAATTTAAGTAGTTCGTCAAGACTCTTTGTATAGAATTATATAAATTGTAACAACAAACAAATCTAAATATAAAGTAAACCGATACCATACGTTATAACATTATCTAAATTGCAAATCTGGTTCGGTTATAAATTAAATTTTTAATTCAGTTGATTGCACAATCTGATACACGATGGACGCTACGGATTTACACGACAACGGCACAAACACAGATACACACAAATATATCAAATGGCGCAAAACTAAACTGAAATTTGCACTTTAATTTGGACAGATGATGAATGAATTAAAACTCAGTACAATAAACCAAGTGAGAACCGATTTTTACGGCATTGTTGCAATTAATGCACGCATTGTAAATCAAATCAATTAATCAGATGTTCAGAACTATATCATACTAAATTGTATTCGCTAAAAAATACATTAACCTAAAATTGATTCCTCAAACCGAAATAAAGCTCGGTAATCGTTTTTTTAACTTTTAACGAAATTGAATTTGCAAATTCTATTATAGGTGCCTATATTACAATCGGGTTAATACGGGACTTTACTTACTTCGCTCATTCGGTCGAGTTAGAATAAGAATTACGTACGGGATCCAAGGTTTGTTTTACATTTTTGGACACTGCACGTTCTCCTTTTGTCGTACCGTTATAATAATATTATAATATAGTGAAATTATAGTATTATTATACTTCTTTTCGGTTATCATAATAATATCTTATTTTATAATATGTAACGTATAACGTATAATATGTAACAGGACCGGCATCGTTACAAATACACTGATCGGGAAGAAGTAGGCTTTTAAACAATGGATTTTTTTCAAATTGGTTCAGTAGTTTCTGAGATTAGCGTGTACATACACACAAAAAACTTAACCTCTTTATAATATATTACCACAGATTTTAAGTTTATTGGTTAATAGAACTGCAAGCAAAATAAAAATTATGATTTTTTGTCAGACATCGTATATTTGAAATGTGTGTTTTTTTTAATATCACACACAGGAGCATTTTTTCTTAAAAAATTCCTCACTTTAGAAAATAGAAGCATAAAAAACGGGTGATACTTTTTATTTCAAAATTATTTCTGAATCACTCGATATTCAAAACAATACAATACACATATAGCCAATGCATTTCAGTGTAACTACACTACATTTCATTTGTCTCCAATGAACGATTTTTCATAGTCCATAAAAATTTATGAATGTTGTTTTATTTGTGATGAAAACAAACAAGCTTCATATGTCAGTCCATTACAGCTAGAATTAATGTCATTCTGTTATTATTTATCAAAATATTCTGTTCTCTTAAAGCTTTCAAAAACTGACATTTGGAATATAAATTTCAAAACATGATTCAGATGGCAAAATATATTATAAAAATTATCTTCATTCTATAATTATTATAATCCTTTTCTATAATAAAAAAGACGTAAATTAGCAAAGTGACCTGCTAATCGTTATTCATTAAAAAGTCTTTGACGTAGCAAAATACTGCAATTTAATTCCCATTTAATTTGCATAATGATCAATAAGCAATTAATATAGTTTTTGATAAATAAAAAATTAAAATAAATTCTAAAACCAAAATAAATCACGTTATTTCCATGGTCTTACTGCACGCTTTAAGATCTAAATTTTAAACGAATGCGACAATATTTTTTAAAGCTATCAACAGCCAGGCATTTTAGGCTTAGTGCAATATTTTCAAAGCCTTTTTCCTGAAGTACGAAAAATGTGTCACTAGCAGCGCTAGTGGTACTGTATAGGGACACACATTATCTTGTCCATTTAAATATATGTAAAATCTGATTTTAAAAAAATGTTTTTGACAGAAGACGACGTCCCAGGAGAAAAATTAAAATTTGCAAATGTCAAGGATAATATTGTAGTAACATTAAAACGTTGCAGTTGGCTATATCTTACCGTAATTCAAAAATTACAGAAAAAAATGAATTAATTGACAGGTCAGTAAGCAGCGTTTAGATTGATTTTATAGCGATATTTTCGAGCTCGAATAACAGACGTTCAACATTATTATAAGTTTAATACTTATTTCATAACGAAATATTAGTCAAATGTACTAACTTGTTAATATTCAATTAATAATAATTAAAAAATTTTATTCTGTAACAAATTGAGATTATATTTTTCAATCAATGTATATTTATTAAGTTAGCTAACTACCTATACAAATTATGACTTTAAAGTTATTAGTTTATCATTTACTAACCGTTTCATATTATGTATATTTTGTTGTTATCCTCGATGCATGAATCAATTTATCACATCTAGCCTCGTCAATGTGTCGTTTTACGAATGGTATAAAAAACACGTTTTTATCTGAATATCGATTATCCGAAGTACAATTAGCAAAACTACAATGTCTTGTTGGCATTGTGGTTATTTAATAACATTTTTTTTTGTTTAATAATTTTAAATAATTAAGTTATACCATTAAAATAACAAGGCACTAAATGGGGAATAAATAACGTTTGTTCCTACAAGTGCTGCCTCTCGTGGCTAATTGAAAGGACTATTCTCATGAAAAAGGCTCCTTGATACTTCTACCAGATCTCAGATTAGAACTTAGCGACTGGAGGCTTGTAATAGAGCAGTCATATAATAGAAACGTCATATATATATAAACAGCGGCATCGCTACACACTCGGCTATTCTCAATCTCAATGCGACAAACAAATTAGTTCTAGGACCCTATAGTTTTATTCAGTCTTAATGAAATAGTTTTTAATTAAGGAGCGTATGCAAATGTAATTAATCCAATGTGCACTTTATATGTGGTGTTATTTTCAAAGCTTCACTGCTTTATAAACTTTTAAGGTCAGTACGAGATTGTGTACCGTCCTATATCTAAAATGGACCGAATACACACCATCCGTATTAGCCATTTATACAGCAATTGCTTATTGAATGTATCGGCTGATCAAAAAAATTTTGTTCGAACTGTAATTTTAACCATTTTAACTCCAAAGCGAGCAAACGAATATGGAATTAGAAACAATCGGGTTTCATCTAATCGCTCGCCGAAGGAGAAAGCAAGGAATTATTGGAATCTGTCAAATGGGCATATGACATCTGGTGGTAGAATAAGGGAAAAATGTACATGCCAATAGTGTAAATTTATTGTGAAATTGTTCATTACAAAAATAAAACAAGTAAAATAAACAAAAAGTTTATCGAAAATGGAATTCGCGACGTTTTTTTTAAACACTATCAGTTATTGTCCTGTAAAACTTACTAATTTACAAATCACACCAAATTATTTTCTAATGAAATGTACAGAAACTGTATTTATGAATTAAAAATTATGTGTTTATATTTATATACATCCACTTTTAACAAAATCAAATGGTCGTAAAATGTAATAAATAAAATAATTGTAATTTTATCTTCTTATATTTTTATCCAATACCTATATTCTTATATTTTCATATAAAAAAATATATTAAAAGCTTCGGGATTCGAATCTGGGCTTGGCGTTTGTACCTGTCGGTACACTTGTACTTTTTCCGCACGGCCACCTGGCCTACTATGTCTGAGACCTTAACATAGATATACATGCTGTGTTTTGTTGCACATGTCACCACTTCCGATTAATTCCGTTACATCTAATATTTCTAAAATGCCACCTCAGTATGAGACATTACAAATTATTCACGTCAAAAGCATTTTATTTATTTATTGTATTTATTGTAGATTATAGACGCGTCGACATCTCAAGTCATTAGCGTCTTTCAACTACACTAATTAATATAACAACTACCTTAAAACTAAATGACATCACAAAATATCCATGAGCGCAGGTGGGATTCGAATCCACGACAGTCTAGTCTAGAGGCTGCGGTACCAAGTACGCTAACCACTAGGCTACACTGCCCTCACGTTAAAAGGAGCGTTCAGAATTGTTACTTTATAAAGTAATATTAACATTAAACAATTACATTATTATTTCTTTTATTTACTGTTCCAAACATCTTCACTCCGTTGAATTTCGACGTAGTCAGTCTATTGAAGTTTGATCGTTATGGTTCAATCGATTCAAAAAAGTCCCAGTACATTTTGAATACACCACGTACCCACAATGCATTGTGCAACATATAAATCCAGGTGAACTATACCCATACAGAGAAAGGCACCAACTACACTAAATTTACATATTATGCAGGCAAGAGTGAATTAGCATGTACCTACCTCTGTACGAGCTGTATAGCTCCGGCTCCCCGTAGCTTTGTGACGTGTGACAGAGTGATAAATTGTAGATGTTTCCACCACTGCACCTATGTGTGTCGGGTATTCCCCGGTGTTCTCTGTGCACCTAACAATGTATGTTTGTAGTTAGGAACTGAACCTATATGCAACATATCTACGGTCATAAGGCAAAACAAGTTAAGTCAGATTTTCGATAAAATCGATTATAAAATGAAGATTGGATCATCCAGTACATGAGAGCCCGCACAACTGGCAACTATTTTCAAGAAACTTTTTAATCACAAAAACAGAATATGTACACTATTACTTATGATAACCCGCACATGGGTGATTGCTTAGTTGACGCAACGAAAAAAATTTCAAAACGGCCGATTTTGCGGGTAAGTAAACTGTTGCCGAGGTTAATGCCCATATACATAGTTAACCCTTAATGATAAGTGATAAGGGTCCCTTCGCTGAGGGTCGCTTGAGTGCTGAGGGCACCTTATTCAAAGGAACATTTCATAGTCATTTCCTTGGGTGAGGGAAAAATTATAGTAAACCTCCATGATTTTTTCCTTTAAAACAGTTGGTCATACTGCAGACCGAATCATTGTGTTTAGTTGTCATTTTTGATATAAATGCGTGTTTTTAGCCACAGTTAGCCACGATTATTAATTTTTGTCAAACGATGGAATACCAACGGTTAACAATACATCTATTACAACTCCTTTGCTGAAATCGATATCTTTTCGAAAATTCATTTTCTTCGTAAAATTCAAAAGGATTTTCAAGATCGCGTATATATCTCTTTTTTAAACGTTCTACTTTCATCACTACTATCGTACAATTCGTCAAAATCCATTTTTATAATCTTTATTTTACGTAATATTACGCTGTTTACACAAAGAATGCAGGTTAGGTTAGCAGAATAATAATAATTATTACCTACGTCTATTTGCTTCTTTGTCTAAATAAAGACGCACATACTTTTTCGACACTTAAGGGACGTACTACCCACCCTTAAGGTGAGAGTTATGTAAGGGCCCTTACAGACGTCAATTTTGACTACGAAACGCATATTCGATTTGAGGGTAGAGTTAAGTGTCCCTTACTACTTAAGGGTTAACTATGAATACGGCCGTAAGTTATTTAGTTACCTGAAAGTTGCCGCACAGCTCGTCCAAACGCTCACTGGCTACCAAATAGTTACTTTTCTTTCAGTTTTGAAATAAATTTCGTAGAAAGTGCTTGCATTTGTTTGCTGCTTGAAAATAGGAAAAAAGACAACAGACTGTGTAAACTGCGAACGACTTTTTAATCACCAGTGCGCGGGCGACGACAAAAATGCACGGTCTATTTTCACCGGCAACAGTTTACTCACCCACAGAATCGAACGGGTTGGATTTTTTTAGTTGAATCAACTAAACAATCGCCAATATGCGGGTTATCATAAGTATAACAGTGTGTTCTATTTCCGCGATTAAAAATTTTCTGGAAAATAGTTGTCAGTGTACAGGCTCTCAAGAAACAGATCTGTCGACTTAATATACGCCAAGACATCTTTCTATCACACGAGCTTCACAAACAACGAGTTAAATGAAATTCATTCACCAGCGTCCGTTTGAAATCTAATTAAACTAGTAAAAATGTTTAGATTTTTTTTAATTTTAAAATTTACGCTAGTGAAGGAATTTCATTAAAACGTCATTCGTAACGATAGTGTATAGTAGGAAATTGCCTTTGCACATGATCGGTAATGCTATTTCCTTTTATTGCGGCGTAAAAGTGACTACCCGATGATCCACGTCCTACTGGAACTGTTTTAAAATGCAGTTAAAATTTAGAATTTATGTAGAGATGAAACGTTTTACACAATATTTTACGCAAATCTCTCTGAAGATATAGAAAAAAGATCAAGATGAACATTGAACGTACTTCATGCGCCGAGGGTTCCGTTCATCATGTCCATAAAATAAATAATGATAAATATAATCCGCGGAAAAACGCAATACATACATAAAAGGAGTCAAACTAATCATTCATCAACAATTTTATTTTGCGCTGAATCTCAAAAACTAAAAAAAATCTGACGTTCCCTATAATTTTCCTGTAGTCTAAAAATAACCTTTAAAAAAATTCATCAAAAAATTAAAAAAAATATTTTTTTTTCTTCAAAGTGAGCCCTTTTAGACGATATGCTGCTTAATAAATAAAAAAAAATTGTTTCTCTTTAATTTCCTGCACTTTATTAGCCGCAGAGGACATTTTTCGTTAATAAAACGACCTGCCAAAATATCTGCGCAACACGTCACTCTATATATGCGTGTCAAATTTTAATTTCCTACGCTCACAATTTACGTAGGAGTGACCGAGTAGACAGAAGGGCGAACAACGCAGTCTCGACTATATAATAAAGGTTCCGTTTTTACCAATTTGGTACGGAACCTTAAAAATTTCCAAAAATTCAATATAGGTAAGCGATTTTGTCTCATGCCAACAGATATAGACGGTAACTGCCCCACACATACACACACACACTTGATATCAAGTTGGAAAATTAGGTGTTTCAATGCATAATGCATCCAGTTAACATGTAACAAGTACATTTATGTAGATGACCAGTACCGGCCACCGTCATTGGCGCATGAATAACTAATATCAGCTCTAATTTACAAATACATAATTCTATCAACTATTCTATGACTAATGCTTCCTTATTCCTTTATTTAAATCAGTTCATTTGCCAATCCGATACACAAACTTAGGCAAGTACAAGAATCTACATTTTAATAGCACAAAAATAACAATAGGAAGTGCAACACTTGTTCCGAACTGCATAACACATTGTCAAAATTTCTTACAATGCGACTAAGAAATTCTGGGTTGGGTATCGTAGAACTTTAAATCGATCTTGCTCAAAGAAAATAACTGATCGGTTGATTCGTTTTTCGTCTAAATGCATACCTACCTATCTACATCAAGTTTCCTTTCGAAATAATACTTTCCTGGTCATATATTTATCAAAAATCTCTTGTATCATTATCAACCACATCCTACCATTTAAGGCAACCGCTCATTGTGACCCTATATACCTTTCAAATAAATGTAATGATAAATAGCACATTTTAATGTAAAATTATATAAAATATTTTTACTTACTTATGTCTATTTTTATTGTTCGATTAACTGTTTGGAAAGTACACTCGAAAAGTTCCCACTGGGGGTAGCTTTTCACGAAAAAGGGGATAACAACGTGGCCCTCGATCGTACCTACAAGTCTCAAAACATTACTTGGGTCCCAACTAACACTGTACCAAATGGAACTCCAACCAACCTGCACAACACCACTTTCTCAATAACCACTTTTTTCCAGAAACATTCAGTATATGTATAGCGTTTGAACCGAGAATTATTCTACAAAAGAACCTAAATTGTGTTAACTAAACATAAAAATGGCAGCTATAAAAACTAATTGTTATGTAACGAACATAAAAAGTGTTGTGTCCGGCAATTCAAAAGCTGTATAATATAATTGTTTGCGGTATTCCAATATTTGTTATGTGACAGATAATACATCGTCGCTTATAATGTAATAGCTTTGGTTGTTGCAATCATTGTGGCCAATAAAAGCTGTGCAGAAAACCGTGAAGCTGTGTGGTCAATACGGAAATAATGCATGTGATATTCAAATTTGAAATGGGTTGTTCAAAAAGTGTTGTCAACCTCAAAACTTGTGATACGCTAATGGTCTCGGACGCTGTCGAGCGTCCATAATTTTATTATTCATTTATTTATATACTCGTTTTTAGGGTTCCGTATCTCCCTATGGAACCCCATTATGTCTGTCTGTCCGTCCGTCTGTTATGGGGCTCTATCTCACAAACGGTAAGAGGTAGTTAGTTGAAATTCCACAGATCTGTGTGTTGTTATGACATGAATCCTGGCAAATAATAATTAGAATTAAATAATCAAATAGTTTTTATAAATTAATGTTTTTCATACTGACAAGTGGCGTCATCAATTATTATCATCATATATCATTTCTATTGGAATCAAATCATAATATAACTGTCTGTCAAACTATATTATTTATATCTGTCAACCATGAGGTTCTGAGCTTCCACTAGTTTACACTATTTAAATTGTTGTAGCTCTCATGCGCAAGATCTATTCGCACTTGACTGGTTTTTTGTCTTATATTAATAATATTTATAATTAATTATTTAAGTTTTCCTACCAAACTTGGCAGTGCCAATTTACTAAACTTCTAATGAAACCTTAAATTAGATCTATCAATGCAAAATTTTATTTTATATTTTATCGTCTCCTATTTTTCTACCAATCGTCCGCTAGCACAGTATTGGATATTTGTGCTGCGAGTGGCTTCTGCTGTCAGTATACAGTAGACTTCGGAGATAAGACCCTCGGAGGAGGCGGAGAACGTAAACACTGAATTAATTAGTGTTAAGATTCGAATTATTTAGTAGGAATAGGAACTAGAGGAGCATGGATGTGTGTCAGTCTGTTCGTTATTATACGCTTATAACTCAAGAACTACCTACTGATTTGATTTACATGGATTATTTTTTACTTCCCACCTCTACTATGGTAGGGAAGTAATGGATTTAGTCCGAAAAAAATATTTCGAGATTTTAACAGATTTTCACGTTTTGAGACCCTAGCGATCGTTTAAGATCATTTTCTGACTGATGTCTGTATGTGTGTGTGTAGTGTGTGTGTATGTGGTCAATTTTTCGCCTTCGATATCTCAAGAACGGAACAACATACGGGCATGCCGATTGTTCTATTGTGTTTATCAGTCTTTAACTTAGATCTGATTAGATTTTGAGTCAAATCGGTTCAGTGGATCCTGAGATATTCAAAAAAACGTTCTCAATGTCA
Organism: Mongoloraphidia duomilia; assembly: GCA_039654895.1. Taxonomy (NCBI): domain Eukaryota; kingdom Metazoa; phylum Arthropoda; class Insecta; order Raphidioptera; family Raphidiidae; genus Mongoloraphidia; species Mongoloraphidia duomilia. The sequence continues at coordinate 22,636,400 of CM077522.1, read as the reverse complement.
CGTATTAACATAGGTAAAAAAATATATAAATGAATTCTAGATGTTATAATATGAAAAAAATGTAGATATTTTTTTTCTCTAAAATGTATAGTTTTCGAGAAAAAAAATATTTTACTAAAAAAAGAAAATTGTACGTAAATCAAGGTAACCATGATTTTTGCTATATTAAGCTAGCCATCAGTATAGATCACCAAACAAAAAAGAGGGCCATGCTTTCTTCAAAGAATAAAAATTAAATTGTGTTTTAAAGACCACCAACAGCTAAGGTTATTTAGGCCTAGTCAAAGAATAAAAAAAAAGAGTGTTTATTTTTTGAAAATATTTACTAGGTGGGAAGTATAGGACTGGTCATCAGTCGAATTTTTTTAGATTAAATTGTAGATTATAAACGCTCAACAACTGAGTTCATCAGCGTCTATTTTTTTTATTATACGTTGTCTAGCCAGGTTTTAGGCCATATTTGGTTACGATGGTAACAGGGAATTAGCAGTGACGAATTTACTGAAGCAAGAGGATAAAAAACAAGCTTTCTTGGCATACGCTACCTAAACCGTTAGAATTATATTAATGCAAGGTATGGAAGATCTGTTGGTCATAATATACAATTCCATAAAAAGACTCGGTGTATATGGCCTATCATTAAAAGGAATTCTGTAAACCCGGGCGAAGCCCGAAAGGAGTGCTGGTTTACTATAAAATTTTTAAGATAAATGTTCACGATTTTTTATTAATTTCGAATAATGTGAACTTAATGCCATAGAATCAATCAGCAACATTTCGTCTGCCAAAGCTTATATTATTGCATTTGATATTACTGAATTGATTGAAACAGGAAGCATTTCTGCGATATAATTGGATTATATTTGAACACTAGAGCTGCTATCTGAAACAGGCATTGCAATAATACAGGTGGATGGGTATGACAGAATTACTTTGCTCCCTGCTCTCTATATTCTGGAGACAAATAATAAACTTGACGTCGGAAAACGGAATGCAAGGCAAAAGAATAAAATTGGCTAAATTCTTTAATGGCCTACGTTTCAACACTAATTGTGCCTTCTTCAGGACCTTAAAAATTATCAAATTGTTCTTTTATATCTAAATTGTCTAAACTCTGTAATTCTTTAAAATTATTGATGTAATATACAGGGTGTCCAAGTTGACGTTGGCTAACATGGGTAACTTTGTTATTAGTGGAGATAGAAAGTCGGTTAAATGGGCAAAGTAGTGCAGAATTATGTGCTCATTAACGTCCCGTCGAAAAAACAATTGAATTTTGACACACTATGGATTTATTTAGAAAATAGTAAAAATTGCCGTTTTTGAAAACTGGCCATAACTTTTTTATTTATGAAGATATCTGAAAATTTCTTAACGCATTTTTTGATAACTTTTTATGGTCTTTTCAGTGGCGTAGGTTTAATTTTTTTATATCTACTACATAATGAGATATTGACATGAACTTTGGTTTTTCTTATGGACGCCATTTTGGATTTTTAGAAATTCGAATTCTGCTTATTTTTCTGATTAATTTGGTGTATCACATGCCACATTTAAAAAATTTGCAATGAACGTCCCATATAAGAGACATTAAAAACAACTGACAATCAAGTTATAATTAAGTAGTGCGAACATTTTAAGTGTAAAATTAATTATAAATCGTAGTTTGGCAGAACTGAAATATAATTTGACTGCCAGTTGTTTTTATAGTGCCTCTAATATGGGACGTTCATTGCAAATTTTTTAAATGTGGCATGTGATACACCAAATTAATCAGAAAAATAAGCAGAATTCGAATATCTAAAAATCCAAAATAGCGTCCATAAGAAAAACCAAAGTTCATGTCAATATCTCATTATGTAGTGGATATAAAAAAAATAAACCTACGCCACTGAAAAGATCATAAAAAGTTATAAAAAAATGGTTGAAGAAATTTTCAGATATCTTCATAAATAAAAAAGTTATGGCCAGTTTTCAAAAACGGCAATTTTCACTATTTTCTAACTAAATCCATAGTGTGTCAAAATTCAATTGTTTTTTCGACGGAACGTTAATGAGCACATAATTCTGCACTACTTTGCCCATTTAACCGACTTTCTATCTCCACTAATAACAAAGTTACCCATGTTAGCCAACGTCAACTTGGACACCCTGTATATTATAATTTCCAAACATTAAATTTCCTTTAAGAATTTTATTGGATGAGCAGCCAATTACATAATTGATGCCTGCAGCATCGGAAAAAATCATTTTACCAACCATAGTCACAGTCAGGAATCTAAACCGGAACCTTTCCACAATCGCGGCGGAATGATCGCTTACGATACTCAACCGTGACATGATTATTGATTACCAGTCTAACAATCTCCACATATGTGCTTAATCAGCCGTGATAAAAAAAATCTATTAATATTAAATGTCCCTTTCTTGATAAAAATAATTAATAAAAAGTATGTGGTTTTAACATTAAAATTTTGTAAAATTATAATAAACCTAAAATATAGGACGGCAATAATCAGGAATATTGTCAATAAAGAACTCATCTTGCAATTTTCCTAAGAGCGCCCAGTAACATTATAATAATTTTTAAATCTGCAAGCAATATTGTAAGACTAATGCTGGGTTGCAGAATGTTAGAAAATCTGATTTAACAAAAACCTTAGATTGTGATCATATTATGGGAAATTATTCTTTCTCCCACAGATCATATAATAAACTAATTTTTATATTATTATTTATTATTTTATTTTATCAAACACAAAACTTTATTACATCAAAAAAATACAACTTTCTGTCAAATTTATTTTCAGATTTTTTTTTTGCAATAATTAATTATTTTTGTAACAACTTTTCATGGCCACCGCCAATGCTTGAAACTTGCGAATGCTACAAAAAATTATAATTCCAATTTTTAATATGCAGGAACAGTTTAATCTTGTCAAACTCATTGTTTTGCAGAACATTATATTGTACCCATAAAAAATAAACGTGATCCACACACAAAAAAATCGCTTTTCAAGATAAATTTTGATTACATGCGTAGAAAAATATTGTTTCGAAGTAGAAATTGTATAAAAAACTATGCAGGCTCAGTTTAATATCGTTGTCAAACTCCCTGTCACAAAAGCTAAATTTTAATAAAATATATGACGCATACAAAAATGTTGTTTCGATTTTATTTATTGTGGATTATAGACGCGTCGACAACTTAGGTCATTAGCGTCTTAAATACAACAAATATCAAAATATATCACTTAAAAACTAAATAACATCACAAAACATCCATGAGTAGAGGTGGGATTCGAACCCACGACAGTCTGATTCAGAGAACGCGACGCTACCAACTGAGCCATACTGTCCTCATGTTGTTTCGAAGTGGAAATTGTACAAAAAAATTATGTTAAATACATGTATAGGTACACAGTTTAAAAAAAAAAAATTCGACTGATAACCAGTCCTATACTTCCCACCTAGTAAATATTTGCAAAAAATAAACACTTTTTTTTTTTATTCTTTGACTAGGCCCAAATAATCTTAGCTGTTGGTGGTCTTTAAAACACAATTTAATTTTCATTCTTTGAAAAAAGCATGGCCCTCTTTTTTGTTTGGTGATCTACTGATGGCTAACATAATATAGCAAAAATCATGGTTACCTTGATTTACGTACAATTTTTATTTTTTTTAGGTAAAATATTTTTTTTCTCGAAAACTATACATTTTAGAGAAAAAAAATATTTACATTTTTTTCATATTATAACATCTAGAATTCATTTATATTTTTTTTTACCTATGTTAATACGTGACATTGAGGACGTTTTTTTGAATATCTCAGGATCCACTGAACCGATTTGACTCAAAATCTAATCAGATCTAAGTTAAAGGCTGATAAACACAATAGAACCATCGACATGCCCGTATGTTATTCCGTTCTTAAGATATCGAAGGCGAAAAATTGACCACACACATACACACACATACACACACACACATACACACACATACACAGAAAAATGATCTTAAACGATTGGTAGGGTCTCAAAACGTGAAAATCTGTTAAAATCTCGAAATGTTTTTTTCGGACTAAATCCATTACTTCCCTACCATAGTAGAGGTGGGAAGTAAAAATATCGTTTCAATCGACCAATTATTTTTCGAGTAGGATCGATTTAAAATTCTACAATGCTTTTCTTATTGAGAAATATATTTGGTCATAATTTAAGGTTATTGTCAAACTAGATTTTCTAATAATGCTTTCTGCAATCAAGCATGAGTTTTAAAATCGATTGACAATAATCGGTACTTCTGCAATTTTCCCAGCTTTATTATTATATTTCAGATTTCACAATATTCCTGCGACATATACCTACTATAATGTGAAAGATTTACATTTTCAAAATTTAAATTACCTCACAATATAACGTCTGTTGATTCGAATTGTGCATTCAGAATTTTTTAGGTCTAGTGTCACAAAAAAAAATGTGGAAGTGGCGACCTCTCCGCTCTATTATCGTCTTGTTAGTCCCAACTGAACATAGTACTTTGGCAAGTAACAGTAGTAAATAAGTCAAAATGGTTGTAGAATCGATTGTTATAATACATGTGTCTATACACGTATAAAATTAAACGAGAAATTCAGCGTTGGATTGCGTGTTTCAATTATTGTAGTGATTGTGAGACCAAAACGATAAACTGAGGATTTTAGGTACCTATCTTACAATGTACAATCCTATAACGGGTCGGGCCTTCGAGCCGTTGTTAGTACCCTTTATAATATACTTATTTATTTTAACAGTGACGTACTTAAGGCTGTCGGAACGCTCCGAAATTACACATAAAATAAGGCTTCGGCTCCCAAGTGATTATTGACTTATTAGTCAACATTTTGCCAAAATTATTTTTCTATAAGGAAGATAAAAGACCAATCTTGGTTTCTAGCGGAGTACTTTTTTAATTTATGTATGATTTCCTAGAAAAAAATTGACAATAATTGCGCGAAAATTGCTAATTTTTGAAGTCACGCTACAACCTTATTAATATTTATTTGACAAAACTGTTTCATCAGAAACCGAAAGTGAACCTTCCTTTTTCGGAAAAGTTCAAAAAAATTTCGAATATTTCCAAAAAATTGGTGTAATCTATTGGAAGCGGTATTGGAAGCGATATTAGAGTGAGATATCGCAAAAAAGTATACGCCTACAGTATGCGTTTTGGCTACTTCGTCTCTCACCGCGATGCCCCTCTAAAACTTCAGGGAAGTGTTCCAACGCTGTTAAGAATTCAAACAAACTACATCTTGTATTCTGTTGATTTTTTGAGAATCTGAAACTCGAACAGAACGCCCAGTTTCTGGACCAGTTTGAAAGGTGATGAAGGTTCTGGAACAACGAAGAAGTGGAGGTCTCTAAATATTTTTAAACCAAGATCAAATACAGAAATCGTAACAGTATTTAAATAATTTGTTGACAAATAAAAAGTTTTCATCATACAGCACAAAAATCTATTGATCACTCGAAAGCGCAGTTAAATGGATTGAAGATTGTTTGGCACAGCACTGCTTTAGAAAGCTTTAGAAATAAAGCCCTCTGTATTGTTCCAAGTCCCATAATTGCCTGCACGTGGTATTTTGTACAATTTACGCTATGTTTCCATTCACATTTTATTGTTGCGTTACACCTACGTAATATTTTAGTGTTTTGTTTTGCCGAATATTACACAACATAACTAAGGGCGAGCGCACACATGCTACTTTTTAAAAAAATTTCGCTGGAAAGCAGCCCATTATATAATTGATTCGAAACATGTTGGAAAAAATCATTTTACCCACTGTGATTATGGTTGGTAAAATGATTTCTTCCAATATGTTTCGAATCAATTATATAATTGGCTGCTTTCCAACGAAAAATTTTCAATTGCAATTCAGCCGTATAAACCTTATTAATTTATGCTACTTTTTGTCATGCGATTTTGCGTTTAAGTCGCTAATATTGTAAGGCTGAAATACACAACTGATATATCACAATATAATATCCTAAATCGCGCGTTTTCTATAAAAAAAGGTCAAGTGCGAGCAGAACTCGTGCCACAAGGGTTCCGTACCGTTTAATTTAATTAGTGTAAGCTGTGTCTATATGGTAAAAAGCACAGTGTAATTTCGAACATCACGGTTGACAGTTATATGGTTTGATTCCAATATAAACAATATAGTTTATAATAATAGCGTACGATGACGCCACTTCCATTTGTCAGTATAAAAACATTCGTTTATTAAAATTAACACTTAGACTGCCAAGCCGATTTGGAGGTTATGTCACGTCAGGCCAAACTTTTTTTTTCATTTAAATGATTTGTTATTAACTTCTTTTTAACTTTTATAAACTATTGTGAAGCGGCAAATAAACTATTGTGAAGTGGCAAATGCATTTTTGAGTTTTTTGTTATGTTTTCAGAATTTTTCTTATGTTTATAAGTTCGTTTTATAAATAAATGAATTGAAATAAAGCTTGTGTTATGTCTATTAACATGTCACGTTCCAGGCCATAGGACAGATCTATATGTCACCCTCAGGCCAAAGTTCAATATGCAGGTGTATTTGTACAGGCCAAGCCTATCAAACTGCAACGTTAAAGTATAGGAATTGTGCGCGGTAGAGATACACCACACGAAAAACAAAGTGACTGTAGAGTGTATCGCTAGGGATACACTTGGCCTGTAGTGACAGACAGCGGTGTATCGCTAGCGATACACCTGGCGGCCAAAGTGTTTTGATTATATTCAATTCTAATTATTATTTTCCAGGATTCATGCCACAATTTACTATCTGTAAAAATTTCAACTAGCTATAACCTCTTACCGTTTGTGCAAGATAGAGCTCTGTGATGGACGGACAGGCAGACAGACATCGTAGGCAGAGTAATTATAAGGTTCCATACGGAGGCAAAGAACCCTAATAAAAAGTAGCATGTGTGCGCTGGCCCTAAATGCGCTGACATTTGCCTTGAGGTGATTATTTATGACAGTGGAAAGGGTTCCGGTCAACATAGTGCAATTAGCTCATGAACGATAGTCCAAACGTTCTAAGTGCAATTCAGGGAATTATCAGGCGCCAAAGTTCAATAACGGGAAATGGGGAAATGAAAGGGATTAGTTTGAAATAAGCTTCACGAATTTTCACACTTTATTCCGTTATTCTGTATGCCGATGACTACTTATTTTATTTTCGTCCATATATATATTAATAAAATTAAGAAAAATCGCAGAATAGTGGACAAAATATTGGATTTATTTAATTAAATGTACGACGTTTCGTCTATATATTTAGACTTTTTCAAGTACATAAAAATAACAATATTTATGAAAATTAATATGTACTTGAAAAAGTCTAAATATATAGACGAAACGTCGTACATTTAATTAAATAAATCCAATATTTTGTCCACTATCCTGCGATTTTTCTTAATTTTATTATAATCACGATGGACACGATTTCTAATATAAATATATATTAATATAAAGTTTACAATAGATAATGAAAATATAGCGATATTGCAAGTCAGTGGAAGTGGCTAATATTATCGAACAGACAGGGTACAATACAGCGGACACATCCGGTGCATACCATTGCAGCTGCAATGAACACTGGTTTATTGCATTCCTGACCTTGCTCATCAGCTACTTCAATGCACTGGCTCTGCCACTAAACTGCACCATAGTGCACTCAAATAGCAAACTCTATACACATTCCTTTATGATTGTTCGAGCAGCACACAGGGCTCTTTTTGAATAAATTGACTATATATTTTTAATTAAAACTCGAATTAATTTGTAAAATGGATATCACCAGAATGATCTTGACTGAGAAACTATCTGTCTTAGTTTCAACAAACCAATATTAGCTTACATGTCAAAAATTCTTAAATTATTTTTTTAAGACCGCCAACAGTCAATGTCATTTGGGCCTAGCACCAATTAATATTTTCGTGAATCGAAAAACAACGACGTTATCTTCATAGATATATTGTATGGCTGCATACAAGTGTGATGGTAGTCGACTAGACCAGTACTCATCGAAAAGCAGCGAAGTTATGTTCATAATTACTATATTGTACGTCTACATATTGTTACGGATCATCCTGTATATAAATGACAGGCAATAGTTCTGAGAAACGGGGTCCGCTTACTGTAACAACTGGTACCTGCACGAAAGTTCTAGAGAAAGCGAGAACACACTAGGCTTATGCCACGCAACCTATATAAACAGCAGTGCGAGTGAGTGAAGGAATCAGTCAACGGTGAGTCACGCATTCAAGTCTACGTTGGAGCAGTAAAATAAATAGTGCCGTGATATAAATAACCAAATTGATAAATAAATACGAGTGTAGTGGTAATAATTACGAATTATTTTATATAGTTGTTTTGTTTTGCTTTGTAATTACTGTTTAGTTATTGTTTACTTCTGTTGATTGTTAGAATTGACTTTTCGTTGTTGCGTTCATTATTATTGTGTTTTTAATTATTGTAAATAAATATTTATTCCGCCAACTCAGAAAACAGTTTTGTAACAATATTAACAAAATATATCGTACGAATATCCATATTGACCACCAATGATAAAATCTGGATTCTTACGTTCGTTTCCATACTGATTAAGGTTCAAATCACAAAACCAAAACCACGTAGTAAAAAAAAATTATATACTTTCAGTGATTTCAGGTTAAAAGCGTTTAGGATTATGGCAATAAAGTTTCACTTGCACAGTGGTTTCATAAAACCGTATCCTAGTTTTTTTGTAATAATAAATTGAAAATCCAATTGATACTTTTACCAGTTTTCGGAGCCATAAACTCCATACAAACAACAGCATCGATAAACGCTCGTGTATTTTCAATTCCAGCAATTTTTTTTAATTTTTCGATCTGTTTTTGAAGTTATACTTATTTTGGCGCGTTGAGAGAAAAATGTTTGCAGGCAACGGAAATGACGAAAAATCGACATTATGAAGTTGGCGTCATAATATTATAGGCAAGTATAATAACATAATGTACTCGTCGCTAGCATTAGTCATGTATAGTCACTGATAAGCTGTCTGTAACAAAGTGGAAATAGCCGGGCAATTAAAGGCGTCTAGCCATAATATGAACTCCACAAGGTAATAGGGTTCGAGCACGCAGTCAGGAGAATATGAAATATATTTGATTTTTTCTCATTTTTTAAGGCCACCAACAGCTAAGGTTATTTGGGCCTAACACCAATTCATATTTTTAATTTAATATTTTTTAATAGATTTTTTTCTTTCTAATTTATTATTAAATATAATAAATTGAAAATTATTAAATTACTATTTAATTTACATTAAATTAAAATTGAATTTTACATATCGATTTTCGAAAACTATTGTAAAGATATGTTCAAAAAGTTTTGCATACCTATGTAATTAATGTTAAAACGGAAATGCGGCCCTATTGGCGCCGAGGGCCTGTACAACAACACATCGATTTTTGAAAAAATACATTCAAAAAAGTTTTGCAGATGTAAATAATATAAAAACGGCGGCCCGTATAACCGCAATGCTGGCGCCGCGCATGTGAATTAAAAATTAGTCGCTAAAAGATTATAACTTCTAACGCGCGTAGATAAGTACACGCACCTGCACTATTTTGTTTTAACTCGACCGTTTGTAATACTGTTAAGTGCGTAGGCAACTCTGAATGAATGGCAATGACAATCTTTGACCCCAGAAGAATGTACATAAATGGTTTTATTTGTAAAATGATATTATTCATAAGAAGAAAAAACAGATGAAGGTTCTGTACCATTAAACCATGTTATTTGCCTTTCAATTTCGAAAACTTATATAACAGTCTGTTGGAAACATCGTAATAGTTTTCCTATAAGTACTTATATAAGTAGCGGAGGGAATCAGTTTTTGAGTAGAGTTTTCAGGAAAATCTCGAAAACTACGTAGCAAAGTTTTGAAAAAAAATATTGAAATCCTTCAGACGTGACCGAATACAAAGGCTCTTTTGTGTTGAACGTTGTCCCCCCCCCGCAAATTTACCTGCGGGGAAATATTTTTTTAAGGTTCTGACTATTGGAATAGGTATATTATATCTGCCTTGCAGCTTGATACCTTTATTTAGTCCAGAGAAGTCGAATGTGACATACATACGTACGGACGGACAAACGTGTGTTCCCTCAAGAGTTCCGTTCTTTTCCTTTTGAGGTACGAACATAGAAATATCATAGATGGAGTAGGGAATCCTGCACCTAAAAAAATGTGGATGCATAAGATAGAGATGAAGAATAGGGCAGTTCTTTTATCTTCTTCTATCACTTATACATAACCATGGTTACAGATATAATACCTACTATACATTTTTAAATTCACAAATGCGTTAAAAGACAAGGAAAAGAGAACTGCTTCGTTTTCTATCTCTCTTTTCCACGGTAACACTGTCGCTTAACAGTTGTGCCTATCAGGCTCTCCTACTCTGTCTATGATATCTCTATGAGTACGGAACCCTAAAAATTAATATTCTTCCTATTTAAAGATATTGTATATTATGTATTAAACGTATAATACATAAGACAATATTCTTTTCTACTGCGTATAATAGGCTATATTGTTAACGCGTAAAAATGTAATAAAACCAAACGACGATAAAATCTTTAGAACTAGAATATAAAAAATTTTACATTTTATGCCTATAACATGCATGTAGTAAAATATAAACCAGTATAAATCGTTCACTGCCCAAAAATCAGTTATTGTTACAAATCGTCCCTCATTTCACGTAAAAACGTAAAAAGTGAGATACGCCACTGAACAACCGCTCTTAAGCCTAACTTTCTTCTCACGAAGTGACGTAACTGTGGTGTAAATGGCAGATACGTCTTTCCTTCAGATGAGGGACGAAATGAGCCGCATTTAAAGTGAAGTCAAACACAGCACCTACATTGGTGGGACCCTGTGCAAGATCCGTACTCCGTATGCAGAACCCTGCTCAAGGTTCGTATGCAGAGAATTTGCACTGTGCATTTGTATTTGGAACAATTTTAACAGTTTAAAAATATTATATACAAAAATAAAACCTCCTTCAAAAAACGCTACTAAAAAGAAGAAAATAATAAAAATCTGAGATCGGCGCAAATTTGATTACTAAAACTATTTACTTTTATTAAATAGCGCCGATCTCAAAATTTTATTATTTCCTTTTTTAGTGGCTTTTTTCTATATTTTTTTTTGTAAAAAGTTTTATTTTTATACTTTCAAGTGGCTTTGCAATGCGCTATAGTTTTCACGTTATTGACCAACTTCTTTCGTGATATTTTATTACTAAACTAGAAAAAAATCGCCTCACAAATGCAAGAGTTATGAGGTAACATACATTTAAAAAACGGGGTAGTTGTGTCGTCTACATCACCGCGGGTGTTTTGGGCGTGACAACGTCTACTTGGGATCAAAGAAATAATAGTAATATACCTAATATAAATTCAAAAGGAATTTAATGTTTTTCGATTTATTATTTTTAATAATAAATAAAAAATATACATTTAAGTACTATTTATATAAGGTACTATGTAGTATGTACTACTACTAGAAATTACGTTTGTTGCACAACCGACTTGAGAACCTCGACCATTTTTGAAGTCGATTAAAAATGAATGGAAAACAAATTAATATTTCGCACACTTTTAGTGTATTTATTTTTCAAACTCATACAGACGGTTCAGCTTGATGTCCTGGTCGTGCTGATCCATAATCTGACGATTATTTAGAGGGATTTTCTTAATCTGACCGTTTGAAAAAAAATTTTTTTCATGATTCTTTTTTCTTAAATCATTGAATGTAACAAATAAAATATTTGATACTAGCAAATTCCTTCCTCCAATTTTGCGATGATTCTTTTTTCTGTTCATTGTTTTATAATTTCGAGTCATTTAAACGACAATTATTTCTTTTAATTTTTGACATTTACATTTACCTATCAAACTAAATATGTTGCCAAGCTACTGACTTTTTGTGAGTGGGGAATACATGCTTCACTGCAGCTGCACGCGCTAAACTTTATTGACGACTTTTGTTACTTCGGCTTGTGGAAATCGGCAGATTATATTTTTCCCGTTATCCTTGAATTATTTCCTTTAAAATAAAAAAAAATTCGACCGCGCTCGAGAATGTCGAGGCGACGTTTTATTCTTTTTTGCAAGTTTGTGACCCTAAATACAAAACAGGGATATGTAAGTACAGAGCTGAACAAAAGGAGAAAGAGCAGGTTCACGTTTACCAATTTCTTAGCGAACGTTCTATAATATATTAATTTGTCTAGTTTATATAACATAAGAAGAAATAAAGAAGTGCGTTTTCGTAGCATGTGTTTAGTGGAGTGTTGGAGTTTTATTTTAACATTACTGTTATTTATATCATGTACGACAATAGAAAAATGTTTGTAAAGAAAAGCAAAATTGAAATAAAAATCAATTTATATGTTACTGTCAAATCTGATCTGACAATGATCTTAGATTGTAAGCACACATATTTCACCATAAGAAAAGTTTTGTAGAATTTTAAATCAATCCTGCTTGAAAAATACTTGATCGATTGAAACGATATTTTTTTAAACTGTGTATATACGTGCATTTAACATGGTTTTTCGTACAATTTTAACTTCTAAACAACATTTTTCTACGCATTTTGATCAAAATTTAGCTGTAATAAAAGCGATATTTTTTCTATAAGTACCTATAAGTAGATCAAAAATTTGTTTTTCTGTGAGTATGTATAGTACAATCTAATGTTCTACAATATGACAAAGAGTTTGACAACGACATTGGACTGTTCCTGCATGTATAAAAAACTAATTATATGATCACAATCTAAGATCATTGTCAAATCAGATTTTTTGACAATGGTTCCTGCAACCCAGCTTTAATATATAAGAACTGTCTAAATCCGTATTCCTTGAATCTGATTATTATCATAAGTATATGAGTCTAATTAATAAAACTGGATCTTTCATAAATGTTTATAGGTTAAACATTAATAAATCCAAATACCTACGAATCCATACATATTATTATAACTATTGTCTATAGCTTCTCATTTGAAACTTTTAAACATTGAATGGCTAATACTATAATGAGTTCAGATTAGTTTTAAAACATATTTTTTTCCACTGACACACGTTCGGATCTGTTACCTAATATCATCTATTATTAGCCTTTTCTCTACAGTCGGTGGCTCGGTCTGTTAGTGGTGTAATTAGAGTTAAAAGCTTTCAGGGCTGTAGTAAACCAGATACTTGTAATAAATTCACTAGTTATTGTTGTAATAAAGGTATCGTGCTTCCTATCCTTATTTATATTTTAAATGTGTTCCAGAAAATTACTGCGACACTGTTTTGTTCCGCAATACATTAAAATTTTTACTATATATTGTTCGTACTGATATATTTTTAATTTTTTGTGCAGAGATAAATTAACGAAAAATTACGGAAAAGTTTATATTCCAAAAAAAAAACGATTATGTGCGATGCTGTTTAAAATTACAACAAATTCGTGAATCTTTTATGTTATTGAATTATTTTGTATGAAGAGTGCAAGGGATAAAATATTCAGAATTTCGGGTATTTCGCACGTTTTGTTTCTATCTGTCTGTCTGTACTGGCATCACTCGAAAACGGCTGGATAAGTTTTAACTATTGGTACGCTATCAGTTGGTAAAACACAAATATAACGTAGAACATACTTAACTATTGGTACGTTATCAGTTGGCAAAAAACAAATATATCGTAGAACATACTTTTTACCCGGTCACGCTCGAGTTAAATTTCTCGTAAAAAGCAAAGCTACGCATTAAAGCTAGTTTTTTATGAGTAATAGTATATTGCATTTTAAGGGCCGAAACATAGCGTTTTCAACCAGTGTGAAGTCTGCTGCCAGAGGTACCTTTTAAAGGTTTTTCCGTTTTTTGAATGGAAACCCCGTTAATTTTTACTTTTTGTTTTTTTTTTATTATTTGTTAGGATATCCGCTATAATAACACATATTCTGTGAAAATTTCAACCGGCTACCTGTTACGGTTGGATTCAAAAGTTACAGCCTTTTAAAGGTAGGACAAGAAGACGGACAGACAGACGGCGTAAGCTTAGTAATGGGGTACCAGTACGGAACCCTAAAAAATACACGCTACAGGAGTGAAATTTCTAGTCGTGTCGACTATATAGACTCTATAGTCGACACAACTCGCACTTGATTGGTTTTTTTAAATCCGGGAACATTTTTTGGCGATCCGTGTCATCCTTCTAAAAGTGGTTACCAAAATTCTATTATTTTTTAACTTCCCATTGGAAGTTATTGTAATGAGTCCGAAAATCGAAATCAAAATGTATAACAAATTTTTATGTTTCAAGGTCACTACACCATTTTTACACTATTTTTAGAAAGATGTCTGTGTGTGTGTATGTGTGTGTGTACGTATGTACGTACGTACGTATGTGTCCATTTCTTTCTAAGACGAAATCTCGAGAATGAAAAATGATGATATCGACTACGGTAGGGTGCCAATCGACGCGTATTAACGTAAATATGATCTGAAAGAAATTTTTTCAAAATCGGTTCAGCCGTTCTTTTTTCTTAACCAAATGGACTCCAGAAAAGTAGATTTTACACAATATCTCGCGAATAAAAAATTATATCGACTTCGTATGGGTGTCAATCGAGGTGTGTTAACGTCATTTTGATCCGACATAAATTTTGTAAAAATCGGTTCAGCCGTTTTTTTTTTTTTAATTATTGTTAAAAATAAATAATAATTATGTTTTAATGATTAAAATGATTACTTTTCTGTGTAATATCTAATTTAATTATTATTATTAAATATTTATCAAACTGGGAAGTTCGTCGTGTGGATCTCAAGGGTCACACTTTAGTCCTAATAAACGACCCACCTCACGCTTGTTTCCTCGGAAATCCTTCAACTTTCAGTTAAAATAATGTCTATTAACTAGGTGTTATCTGCCTATATCGGTATCTTAGTATAGCAATTGAGGAAACAGTTTTAGCAGTTAACAAAGTCATGTGTGAATATTTAACCAGGGCACCGTAAAACACAACACATTTAACTCACTCGTTGAGATGAGTTTAAACAGAATCGAGGTGAAGTTGACAAAGGCTATCTTGTTGCGCCTCCACTATCGTAGCGTAAGACGTGTCCAGGGGCGCCGAAAGACCTGTTGTATGTGTTGAGAGCTCAACATGCGTGAAGATTCCCCGTGTGGAATTTTCACGCATTTTCGGGAATAATGTTGCGATTCTGCAGATATCTATCATGAGTTGACTGACAAAATAGACATAAAAAAACTTATGGATGAATTTATTGTCAGAAATACGAAACGAACGAATGTGTTCGCTTTATCTAAAGATGTACCTACTTTAACATCTTTCGACGTAATAAACGTTTTTTTTTTTGTAAAAGTAACACTGAGAACGCTTTTTAATGTGAAATATCTAATGGCGCGCCTTAGGAGTAAAAACATTTCAATGTTAGATCGCGTCTGACGCAGTCAGACGCTACTGCAGTACACTGTTCACACTCGTTATGTTACGTGTATCTGTGTGTGTGTGTGTGTGTGTGAATATCTGTGTATTGCTGTTTCAATACCTTCGCTGGGTGAGAGTTTCTCGCGGGGTGGGGGGTACACTGTTTCGCTATGTTACACATGTGTGTGAATATCTGTGTATTGCTGTTTCAATACCTTCGCTACTGAACCGATTCTAAAAATTGTTTCACTAATAGAAAGCTACAATATCCCTAATTGATATAGGCTATATTTTATTTTGATGTAGCGGGGGGTTTCAAGCTACGAATTTGATTCACATCTCCCATGACGGCTCACATTTTTTTCGTGTATCTTTCACAAGTCTGTAATGTAGGTCTTGCAAAATTCTGAAAATTTTTATTTTCAAAGGGGACCCCCCTTCCCTGATAAACCGCGGCTCGACCTACTCAACACCCAATTCTGAAACATTCCGGCGCCCCTGGACGCGTCTAATAAAGTGGTATCCCGTCCAAGCTTATATTACCGGGTGTAAAACGTACATTGTTATATCCTTGAAGACTGTTAAATGCACTAAGCTTTGACACATCGACTTTCTCTCGACGTCTTGTCTTTCAGCTTTTACAAAAATTATTATCGGTACCAAATACAGTCTCAGAAAAAACTTTCTAGTTAATTTGAAGATACGATAAATGGCACCAAACACAATTTTTTTTATAAAATTAATCCTCAATCAAAAGATATATATATATAAGAGAAACCCCAATGATGTCACGTTGCAATGCAATATCAGAAAAATGTATTTATGGAACCCGCCACCGTCGGACTGAAACTCGAAACTTTCAGAGTCGCGTTTGCTGAGTTATTAGGAATTACTCTATAGTGGCAAGACTAAATGTACAACGTTTCGTCTATAGATTTAGACTTTTCGAAGTACATACATAAAAATAACAATATTTATGAAAATTAATATTAATTACTAACCATAGCAATTAACATAAGATAGGGTACATAAGACAAAAACATGGTAACAAATTATGTTGACTATAAATTTTAACAATCAATAATAATAATAATAATAATAATAATAATACAAAAGAAATTTATGCCCAGTGTCGAAATGATGAGATGACAACGCTGCCTTATTATCACTTAATAAGTTTATTTTTCTACAGTCCATTTTGTGTCCACTATCCTGCGATTTTTCTTAATTTTATTATAATCACGATGAACAGGATTTCTGATATACAAGGTGATTCTGTAATGAGTACCATAAATGATACAGAATGTACCTACTGTCAAAATAATACGAAAACCAAGAATAACTTTTTTTCCAAAAGTGCTTCCCTAACAAGATACAGGGTGTTAAAGGGTCGATTTGGAGAACACTTATTTGCTCGTATCTTTTAACTGGGTTAAACAATTTAATTCATTTTTGGTAGACATCTACTATACATAATAAGGACCGTAAACGGACAAAATTTTGTTGCATTTGAACAACCCAGTGGCGTAGAATTGGGGGTCATGTTCCAATGGAGGACACTTTGAAAACTTACTTTAATTTTATTTTTACTAATTTTAATTTTTTTGTTTATTAAACTTTATTACCTAGATGTATTCGACTTTAAGTATTTTATTTGTTTGTTAATAAAACTTTTTCTGTGATAACTTTGCAGCCTGGTATTTCACATAGTGACACGCAAGTCAGAATATCTCGGAAACGGACGCTTCTGGGCAAATGAAACAAGTGTACCTTTTTTGTTGTATTTGAACCAATAATACTAAAAAAACAAAGAAAAATGGAAAAAACCCAACAGCAACTTTTTTGGGGGGAAAAAGTGTCACATGACCCTCAATTCTACGCCACTGGGTTGTTCAAATGCAACAAAATTTTGTCCGTTAAAAGGTACACTCGTTCGCTCGAATTTTATTATTACACTACTCACTCGCTTCGCTCGTTCGCTCGAATTTTATTATTATACTACTCACTCGCTTCGCTCGTACGCTTGAATTTTTTTAATACACTACCCACTCGCTTCGCTCGTTCGCTCAAATATTATTAATACATTTCTCAGTCGCTACGCTCGTTCGCTCGAATTTTATTAATACACTACCCACTCGCTTCGCTCGTTCGCTTCCGGGTGGTATGAATTTATGATTTATTAATACATTACTCAATCGCTTCGCTCGTTCGCTCTCGGGTGCTACGGATATATGATTTATTAATAAATTACTCACTCGCTTCGCTCGTTCGCTCCCGGGTCGTATGAATTTATGATTTATTATTATATTACTCACCCGTTTCGCTTGCTCGCTCCAGTTATTATATCTATTCGTTAGTCTCGCTAAAACTCAAAAACGGCTTAACCGATTTGAATAATTTTTTTTGTTTTGTTCGCTCTAATACAGGGGTGGTTTAAAAACAAAAGAAATTAAAATTGGTCAAGCAATTTTTGAGTTTTAGCGAGACTAACGAACAGCTATAATAACTGGAGCGAGCAACTGATTTTTATTATATATAAGTATATTACACTCTTTATAGTGTTTTTGTATTTTGTTCTATTCCGAGTCGCCGGCGGATTAAGTCGAATAATTAGACCAGTGTAAGGTCACCTTTATTTTTCAATTTTTCAAAAAAGTAGAATTCTTTAAAGTTTAAGATGGTGACAACTGTCGATGTGTCAAGACATTTATGCGAATTTCTGGCACTCTCTTCATAACGCGTAACATTATTTTTACGAGGCACAACGCAATATGTACAGGGCGACTGAATACGTTTTAATATCCTGACCCAGTCATAAAGTTGTTATGTATGTATTATTATATCATCTGTTGGCGTTATCACTTACACACTGCTTGATTGTTAACGTTTGTCTATTATGGTATTCTCATATAACTCATGTCACTTCATAACACATATCTTTATTTTATTATATAGGTACTAGATGCCTCGTCCGGCTTCGCCCGAGTGCACTCACTTTACTCGTTCGCTTGAGTTTATAATTAACTGCCAGCGACATATTATTATTGGGTATAATATTATATTTCACATCGCTTTTGACATAAACTTGGTTTCAGTTCGACTTGAAATCAACTCGGTTTGCACCCGAGTGAATCCGAGCCGGACAGCTAGTGTAGTGACCGAAACCTTACTTTAGAAATAAGCTATCGATTGCTAAAAACCACATTCAAATCCGTTCAGTAGTTCTCGAGATTAACCGTTATAGACAGACAGACAGACACCTATCGAGATTTCCTTTTATACTATGTATAAATGAATACTTGTGCTTTACAGAGTTCGACAGTGGAATGTGTTGACGGTGAGAGCGTAGTGACGAAGTAATTTTGAATAACCACGTGTTCTCCAAGCTATGCAGTTTATCCCGCCAATCGATGTGAAAAAATACACTGACCCTAGACGTAGCTAATGGTTTTACTTAATGTAAAATCTATAGGCTGTTGAATGGATGTGCAAACAATTCTGTTTGCTACATTAAATACAATAGAATAAACTGTTGACTGCTTCCTTAAAATGTTTCTACTACCTCAAAATGAGAAAAAAATCTATACAGTGTCATGCAAAACAAAATTCGTGCCTAAATCTTGTTTCACAACGATTGTTTGAAGCATACGTATAGTCACATAAACTTCTCTGAACGCTTCGTTCCACTATAAGTGCGCTCAAAAAGTCGTCATATTCACTGCCGAACCCTCGGTTTAACTTCTTGAAAGTTCCTGGTACCATAATTTACTATTTAAGAAGACATCGTCACAAAGACGTAACTGGCATCATCATAAACACCACAATGCGTGGTGACTATAAATTTTTGAAGGACACATTTCACTGATAATAAAAAGCAACATTTAGTAAATTGATATTTATGTCCTGTAATAGCGTTTCCGCAAGCGGTAAATCGCAAAACTAGCCAGGAAATATTAAAGGACGGGAAAGAGATATTTACATAAAAATACTGGAAAATTTAATTTAATATTAAAGGACTGTCAAAAATCTTAGCTAAGAAGCAATTTTAAGGATAAGTATACATAATATCTAAAATAACTTTTCATATTATTTTCAAGTATGTATCATAAGTAGGTAATAATAATATGAAGTTGTTCTCTTTGACCATTAATTTTGACATTTTTATCTAATCAATAAATAGATAGGTACTTTTAAAAATTTTAAATACTTGATTCATTATAACTATCAGTGAATAAGTTCACAATTTTGGCCCATGGCTTAACCATTTTTTTCTGATTTTGTGGTGATATATTGTGTATTGATTTTTTGCAACCAAAGAAATGATATCTGACATTATAATGTAATTTTCCAGTACGATAGTGACTATACATGAACTATTTCCAGATTTTACAACGCAACAAATTATTTTATTGTAAATTTATTATTATTAAATTAAAGAGAAAAGATTATTAATCAATAAATAATGTACTTACTATTCTGTTTGATTATTCAGTTTGGGACATTTTTTGATATCTAATCATTAAAGATTAAACAGGCTCGATTCGATTACTATAAATAAATAAGTTCAATTTTGGATATTACCACTTTTTTTAACTTTATACAAGCATGTACACATATACATTAATATTGCTAACCTTCTCAATAGTAGTTAATTGTGCAGATGTGTTAATAAAAATCAATGATGGAAACTTATTGGGAGACACTGCTCTAGATAGAAGAAATAATACATTTTATAGCTTTAAAGGGATTCCATACGCCAAACCTCCAGTAGGATCATTAAGATATCAGGTTAGAAAATGTCCAAAAACTTTATTATGATCATTGATTACAAAACCTATAATCAAATCTACCAACGGTTGTCCAGAAACGTTCAAAATAAAAACCATTTTTTTAGTTTCATTATAGTTAGATATTTATTTATCCAGTTGAGATATATAAAATCAGTTTGACACGTCAACAAGAACTATATAATAATAAACGGCAACATAAAAATTAATAATTTACACTCTAAAAGGCCGCAGTTCTGATAAAAAAATTCTTAATAAGATTTGTTTTAAAAATTATATAGGTTTTACTTTTGTGCATATCAGGTAGTTTATTGTATATGTAGGCTGTCTAATTTTCTGGACAATCACAAATAGTATAATATCTTTCGTTATAATATTCTGCATTACTAATCTAGGAAAATTAGATGTAACAATTAGATCTAACATCATATCTATTTTCTCAAAAAAAAATTTTGCCAGCTTTCTGGATGTCAAGCGACTTAAGACCTTGAATTTCAGGACGCATCTTAAATAGCTTTTAAATTACAACAGTGAAATGGCGTAACTTCTGAAGGATGATTTACAATGTTACTCTAATATACTACATTATGTACTAAATATTTTTCTTTGGAATAGGCACCTCAACCAGCCAAACCATGGAATGGTACAAGAGATGCACGTAGTTTTCGTGATATTTGTTTTCAATTTGACTTTACTGGTAAATATTCGGGATCCGATGACTGTCTATATTTAAATGTGTATACGCCAGAGGTAAGTACTTATTTTTATATTGATAAAAAAATTATATGTCATAATTAATTAAAAGAGCTCTACAACTCCGTTTTAACATAACTTGCCCAAAGGTATAAGGTTGCCATCCATCGGGATTTTTTAGAACATTTCCGGAATTCTAACATTGTACGGGCGGAATTCATGCATACGAATATTACATAATATGGAACTTTTTTTGTAAGACTATGATGACCCAGCAAGAAATTCCCGCTGTGTGTCGTTTGTGGGTGGTGCCATACAAAAACAAAGAATTATTCATATTTTTCAAATGTTATTGAATATATTTCTCAGTGACCCAATTGGTTATGGTACATTAAAGGGAAAAATAATTATAATTTTCCGAACAGCTACCAAAAAATGGAAGTGCTGATCCAAATAAAACAGTTATGATCTGGATTCATGGAGGAAGTTTTTCGCAAGGATCTGGTAATAATGATACGTTTGGCCCACAATACTTGCTTGCCCATGATGTAGTTCTGGTTACAATCAACTACCGTCTCAGCATATTAGGTAGGTAGATTAATCAGTGTCAATATTTTCAATAATTGTTTATTTAACACTATGTAATTAAAAGTAAAATTAAATTGAATAATTTTTAAAGCGTTTACACAAAAAATGATTCCCTTTATTAAAACTTTCCTTGTAGGATTTTTAGTAGCTGAAGATCCAAAATTAAAGGTACCAGGTAATGCCGCATTGAAAGACATGGTTCTGGCTTTAAAGTGGGTCCAAAACAATATTAAATACTTCGGTGGCAATCCAAATGATGTAACAATATTTGGAGAAAGTGCTGGTTCATTAGCGGTTAACATGCTTGTTTTATCGCCAACAACGAAAGGGCTATTTAGTAAAGCTATTAGTGAAAGTGGAAGTGCTCTGAGCGATTGGGCATTAGTAACAGAAAAAGTCACCATTGGAATGATAACATCACAATTGGGCTTTAACATAACATCTGAAGCAGATAGCTTAAAAGTGTTAGAAAATGAATCCTTAATAAATATTTGGAAGGCAACGGAACAATTGGCTTCAAACTTGGTAAATTAAATTCAGTCAAATTTATTCATAATTACGATATGCTAATTTAAAATAATAGACGAGATAATTGCAAGTCGAAGTACGTTTTATTTCTCGTTCTTTGACTCTTTGTTTTTAAATAATTGATAATTTAAAAAAATATAATTGAAGTTATACTTCTTTTGGTGCGTTGAGGTAAAATTTTGGCGCACGCGTCCAGCTAACGAAAATTCGACAGTATGAAGCTAGCCAAAAGTATAATATTATGTAGTTGTTAGCATTAGCCATGCGTATAGTGATTGCTAAGCTGTTTGTAACAAGGTGGCAGTACCCGTGCATTAAAGGCGTCAAGCCATTATATGAACTCCACAAGGTATCAGGGTTCAAGCCCACAGTTAGAAGAATATGAAATATTTGAAATTTTCTTTTTTAAGGCCGCCAACCGCTAAGGTTATTTGGGCCTAGCAGCAATTCATATTTTCAAATTGATATTTTAATAGATTTTTTCTTTATTTATTATTAAATATAATAAATTGAAAAACATTAAATTACTATTTAATTTACATTAAGTAAATTAAAATTGAATTTTACTTACCCCACACCGATTTTTGAAAACTATTGTAAAGTTTAGCATATTATGTAAATAATGATAAAACGGTGGCCCGTAGGGCCTTATATCTGGCGCCGCAGGCCCCTATCAACACATCGATTTTTGAAAAAATACGTTCAGAAGAGTTTTGCCGGCGCCGCGTATGCAAATTAAAAATTAGTCGCTAAAATAATATAACTTCTAACGCGCGTACGTAAGTACACGCACCCACTTTTTTATAAACTTAATACAGTGTTATAACGACCTTGTCTAGTTTTAAATAGACCCATTTTTAAAAGGGTTTTCTCACTGGCGACAAAATACATTGTTCTAATTAACACTACACACAAAATATTATCCATAGAAATTAGAAAATTACTCTAACAACATACCTTACGGGATTTAAATGCAGCTGAAAAGGACACAAAACAAGCCGTGAGGTGGGTCGTTTATTAGAACTAAAGTGCGACCCTTGAGGTCCACACGACGATCTTCCCAGTTTGAAAAATATTTAATAATAATAATTAAAATTAAATTAGATATTACACAGAAAAATAATCATTTTAATCATTAAAACATAATTATTATTTATTTTTAACAATAATTAAAAAAAAAAACGTCTGAACCGATTTTTATAAAATTTATGTCGGATCAAAATGACGTTAACACGCCTCGATTGACACCCGTACGAAGTCGATATAATTTTTTATTCGCGAAATATTGTGTAAATTCTACTTTTTTGGAGTCTATTTGGTTAAGAAAAAAGAACGGCTGAACCGATTTTGAAAAAATTTCTTTCAGATCATATTTACGTTAATACGCGTCGATTGGCACCCTAACGTTGTCGATATCATTTTTCATTCTCGAGATTTCGTCTTAGAAAGAAATGGACACATACGTACGTACGTACACACACACACACATATACAGTGTGTCCACAGACTTATCCTCAACATGGGGATCTCTGTTGTTATGGGAGATAGAGATTTGGTTAAATGAGACAAAATGTGCAGAATCTCCAGTACTACTACCCTGCGTAGTCAAACTTTCCATATTTTGCTTGGTTCGCGACCGACAGTTGAAAAACGAGATTTACCCATTTTCGTTTTTTGTTTATAACTCGCTTATTAAGTAAGTTAGAAAAAAAATATTTTCACTTTCTTAAGGCCCTTTTTTATGAAGATTTCAAATCTCTTTTCATATTTTTATTTACTTTTATAGTTTTAGAGATATTGATATTAACTTTGTTTTTTTAAATACACGTCAAAGATGGCCATGATATCATTCGAAAGAGATTTTTTTCCTCTTTAATTTGATATCAGGGTTGATGGATTTATTTTCAAAAATAACAGAGTTATACGTAAAACACTGATTTTTAATAGTAGGCTATGCTAAATTAATTGATAAAACAACAGAAGGCTTAGCAAACAGTTGAAATTCGCGTTGGCTTAGTAAACGCCTGTTTTGTTTTAGCTGTCAAAGTGCAGTTTGTTGCTAATTTGTCAGTTTACTAAGTGATTTATTAAATTTACTTTTGTTATTATGGAACCCATTTTGTAACAATGAAAAATTTGATATGTTATCTTGTTACATTCTATGTCACAAAAATTCGACCAGAGCTGCAAAAATGTACTTCGATCAGTATCCAGAACGAAGACAACCTCATTCGTCTATTTACAGAAACTTACGAGTAAATTTATTAAAACTATGGATCATTTAAAAAGCCGTTTACTAAGTCAACGCGAATAAGTGAAGAAGACAAAACTACTGTTTTACGATCAATTGTTGAAAATCGCTTATTTTTCATTGTTACAAAATGGTTCCATGATAACAAAAGTAAATTTAATAAATCACTTAGTAAACTGACAAATTAGCAACAAACTTCACTTTGACAGCTAAAACAAAACAGGCGTTTACTAAGCCAACGCGAATTTCAACTATTTGCTAAGCCTTCTGTTGTTTTATCAATTAATTTAGCATAGCCTACTATTAAAAATCAGTGTTTTACGTATAACTCTGTTATTTTTGAAAATAAATCCATCAACCCTGATATCAAATTAAAGAGGAAAAAAATCTCTTTCGAATGATGTCATGGCCATCTTTGACGTGTATTTAAAAAAACAAAGTTAATACAAGTATCTCTAAAACTATAAAAGTAAATAAAAATATGAAAAGAGATTTGAAATCTTCATAAAAAAGGGCCTTAAGAAAGTGAAAATATTTTTTTTCTAACTTACTTAATAAGCGAGTTATAAACAAAAAACGAAAATGGGTAAATCTCGTTTTTCAACTGTCGGTCGCGAACCAAACAAAATATGGAAAGTTTGACTACGCAGGGTAGTAGTACTGGAGATTCTGCACATTTTGTGTCATTTAACCAAATCTCTATCTCCCATAACAACGGAGATCCCCATGTTGAGGATGAGTCTGTGGACACACTGTATATACACACACAGAGACATCTTTCTAAAAATAGTGTAGTGACCTTGAAACATAAAAATTTGTTATACATTTTGATTTCGATTTTCGGACCCATTACAATAACTTCCAATGGGAAGTTAATAATAATGTGTATCGCAGCATGATCGTTTGTAATATGTACGCACAAATGTAAAAAAGTCGTTCGCTATTTACGCTCTCCCGAACTCGAAAATCTCAAAAAATAAAAGATGCTTCTATGCGCGCTATCGAGTACTTTTTAATATTTTTATAGCGCTGACGTAAACTATTCAATATTCAGAAAGACGGATCAAAAATATGATCGGGAGTGTATAGGAAGTTAATTAGACGGGAAGGAGGGAGCTAAGTCCCTCTCAAAAACTTTAATAAAAGACAATTTGCATAACTGCTTCATCACGATGAAACTATTATACCTAATTCAATTTACAATTTCTGTGATATGATAAATTTTGTTTCAAATTAATGTGTTAACCACAATATTTATTCCGGGTATTAAAAGAATTTTAACCAGCAATTCTGTACATTTTTCAGGAAGTTGGTAGCTTAAATATATTCAGCCTGATAGTTGAAAAGAAAATCGATAATGAAGAACCATTTTTAATAAAATATCCCATTGACATTTTAAATGAAGGAAGTTTTATCGATATTCCTTATATGATGGGGTATAATGACAAAGAAGGTATACTATCTGCTGGAAATCCAATTCCAACTAGTAATGTAGATTTTCAGAAACTTATTCCAAAAAATACAGGCGTTACATTTGGATCTAATAAAAGTATTGCCATAGCCGAGTTATTAAATATATTTTATATGGGTGGAGACACAGAACAAATTGATCTGTTATATGATTTCATTGACGTAAGTACCAACTCTTGGCGCAACTGTGTCCAAACTGGGGGGCAAAAATACTCAAAAGGGCGCAGAACTTATTCCATTTTGTATTTGAATAAATTTATATCATTTAAACTTTTTATTTTTCCTGCTAACGTTAAAATTTTATCTTTGAAAGTCTGCGTAGAGACGTCGATTTCATTGAAATTCTAGAAGTGGAACTAATAATAATAAAAATGTATTTATTTCATAAATGGATGTAAGAAGCGTGAAACAAGTCAACAGCTAACATTAAACATTTAATTAAAAAATTCATGTAACAAGTACAGACATTTACTAATTAGGTATTTCCTAAGAGATATTTTGAACCGATTTGTAGGCATATTTTTTATAAAAAGCGGAATACAAATTTGCCTTGGTAGATAGCATAAAAAAAGAATATAAATGTACATTTAATCGACTCAATTTAGTTCAGTAGAGTACAGAACAAAAATAAAATAAACGAAAACCCGCAGACGGCAACATACGATTCTGTGCCGAACCGATCAGATACGATGTGCGTTTGTTCTAAAATAGCTGAATGTTCCCTCCCATGCCAGGCTGAACCGAGCCGATTCAGTGCACATCCTGCTTTAGTACAAACACATTTTATTTTATTTAACAGCTTCAAACAGATCGAACATTTTTATATCCAGCATATCGCATTCTTTTGTTGTTATCGAAAAAATCTTCACCAATTTATTTCTATAGATTTGCATATGACTTGGCAATAAATTTTTTGAAACATCAGAACCAATTGGAATGGTTAAAAGGTCAGATATTATGATTCGAAAATTTGTTTTTATGTAGCTATTTTAAAATACATGATTTACATTTAAAAAAAAACCAATAAAATTTTACTTGCAAAATTTTCATTTAGGTGCTGCACATGCTGATGAATTGGGTTATTTATTCTATTACGAGGGGAATCCCAAAGTTGAGCCTGGCAGTCTAGAATATATTGCCATTGACAGAATGACAGAGATTTGGACTGCATTTGCCAAAACTGGAAATCCAAATGTTGAAGCAATTAATGCCAATTGGCTACCGTTCACAGCTAATAAAACAAATTACATAAATCTTGATGTCAACATTACTACTGGCCCTTTGATACCAGAGTGGAAGAGAGTGGAATTTTGGGAAAAGTTGTACCAATTTGCGAATGAGAATTAATAACACTTCATTGACAAAAATATTAGAAAATTATTGATAGAAAAACAATCAACGACAAATCTATTTAATAACTAGTTTTTGTTATCGACGATGTCTTTAATATTTCAATCAAATGTTACTTAATTGATCATATTGTACAAATATTTTTTTTAAATCTAAATAAATATTTTTGAAATATCAAAAACTATCCAAAAATTGTTGCTAAAGATCAAAATGTGTTTCTATTAATTAATGTCTAAAACAAGAATAAAATTTGCTTTCATCTCATTTTTAACCGACTTCAAAAAACAGTGGTTATCAATTCGAGACGTATATTTTTTTATGTGTGTTCAGCCATAACTTCTCGGGGGTTGACCAATTTGATAAATTTCGCCGCCCTTGGGTTCAGAATGTTTACGGAATGGTCCCATATAATTTTTATTTAAATCGATTCTGTAGTTTCTTTTTTTCTGATAATGAAATTAATTTTTTATGTAGGTATGCTACCACATAATCATTTGTGAACCTATTTTGATGATTCTTTCTTTAATCAATAAAATATACCTTCAGAGTGGTCCAAAATAAATTTTACTTAAATCGGTTCAGTAGTTTTTTTTTTAGTTTAGTAATCAAATATCAAGAAAAAAGTCGGTTAATAAAGTGCAAACTACGTATTGCAGTCACTAAATAGTAAAAAGTGAAAAAAATTTATAGAAAAATAGAACCTCCTACAAAAAAAGCTACTAAAAAGAGGAAAATAATAAAATTTTGAGGTTGGCGCCAATTTAATAAAATAAAAGTAGATATTTAAAAAGTTTTAGTAATTAAATTAGCGCCGACCTCAAAATTTCGTTATTTTCCTCTTTTTAGTGGCTTTTTTAAAGGTTTTATTTTTAGGGTTCCGTATCTCAATAAGAAAAAACGGAACCCTTACAGGATCACCCGTTTGTCCGGCTGGCTGGGTATCCGTCAATCAAGACCCATTTTCTCAGGAACGGATAAAGATATCAAGTTGAAATTTATACGAAATACTAAAGTCTACGGTTCCTTAAAGGTGTAAAGAATTTAAGCTTCTAGGTCAACGCAATCAAACGATACGGCCATTTTGTCAACTCATCAAAAACCTATAGGGTACTTCCCGTTGACCTAGAATCATGAAATTTGGCAAAAAACAAGGTCTCGCAGCACAAGTAAAGGGAAAGATCCAAAAATCACAAAAAGTAAAAATTAAAGGGGGTCCCCACACATAAATAGAAAAAACCTTTTAAAGGCTGTATCTTTGGAACCGTAACATGTAGCCGGTTGAAATTTTATGACTGATAAAGTAAGGCCGCACAACGCAAGATTCGTGCAAGATTACATTACAAAAGTCTGTTTTCGGGTTATGGAGTGGCCAGCATGCAATCCCGACCTAAACCCAATTGAACATTTATGGGATGAGCTGAAACGAAAAATTCGTGCCCCAATCTTGATCCCACAGCTTATTGTTGCAGTAAAAGATAATAGGCTTAACATCCCACAAGAATCAATATTGAACTTGATTAGATCTATGCCTAATCGTATGAGAGATGTTATTAGGGCAAGAGGGTGTCATCCTAATTATTAAAAATCAAGAGTTAATTTAGATAATTGCCAATAAACCATACTTCTTTTAGTAATAAAAAAAGTTAATTTGTTTCATGCATTAATTTTACAATTTTAAGCCTAAGAAGCCGAAATAAAATTAATAAACTTATACTAATATCGAAACATATTAAATTGTTTTTCAAACAGCATATAGTCTTTTTTGATCTGATGAATAATTCCTTAAAAAAATAAAAATATAGTTAAAGTCAAAAGTTAACAGTGGGCCGATATATATATATATATAATATATATATATATAAACATTTCCA
Organism: Mongoloraphidia duomilia; assembly: GCA_039654895.1. Lineage (NCBI taxonomy): Eukaryota > Metazoa > Arthropoda > Insecta > Raphidioptera > Raphidiidae > Mongoloraphidia > Mongoloraphidia duomilia. Next base: position 22,607,325 of record CM077522.1, on the reverse strand, counting down.
AAAATGGTGCCAAATTGTTCAGGAGGCTATGAAACGTTGAGAGATTTTGGTCCGACCTCTAGGTCCCGCCATCCGACCGACGCCAATAGTGTATGTGCCATATGGCAAATACACTAAAAATATATAAATATAGGTACACGTTGAATTGATAACCTCCGTTTTTTGAAGTCGGTTAAAAATAGGGCCCGTTCACCAAAAGGACGTATTAGAGCTCAGGGGAACCAAAAGTTTAAATTCGCCCCTGCGTTATGACTATTTTTATCCTTTATATCCGAGAAAAAAAACTGTATAAACTTGGCCTAGAATACGTGAGAATCTATTATTATTATTGTTAAATGCAAAATGATCGGCGTTTTATTTTATTATCTGTACAATCAAATTAATTGGAATCTCAGGGTCAAGTACTAAATTATCTTTGAATTTGGTATCTCAGTATCCAAAAAATGAAAAAATCACATTTCAGAATAACTAGATATTGTCTACTTATAGAAATATTTAAAAGTAGGTAGGTACACTTATTTTATGTGATACTGTATTGAAAAGAATCAGATAACTTTTTCAGAACTGATGACAAATATTCTCATTTTTATTTATTAAATAAAAAATACTAGGTAAATGTTTATGTATTGTAAGAAATTAAGCACTTCAAAAAAATGTAAACTTAAGTAGCTGACCGTGTCAACGAATTCAATGCCAGTCCAGGAAAATTAACTCTAATTTTTCAATAAAATAAAGTCAACAAAATTTTTGCGTGATTCGCTTCGTTTTAATATAAATAAGAAAACATCCTAAACTATAAGCTTTCTTCAAATTATTATGACAAAAAGGTGGCGAAAAAAGTTTTTCGGTAAAAATTGAAAGCAAAATCTATAATTATTAATAATATACATACATCACGTGAAAATAATAAACTGAAAATATTGCTAGAGATTTGGTTCTCGACGGTGTGGAGACCATACTAAATACCTGTATGTCCAAGGGGCGAGGGTACTCGTTTACTCAGAAATGTTAAAGGATTCTAACATTTTATGTGTGAAATAAAAAATGTATACCTATACCTAACATTTTTCGTAACTGCAACCATTTTAGATTTTTGTGGTGTAAAACCATGAACTGTAGTGACCATTGACCTATCACAGCAGCTTTTTGAAGTTATACTTTTTTACGGACATTGTGTGTTTGACCGCAGGGGAGTAAACCGAGAAAAAGCGCGACCGTACCGTCACCGTTGGTGGTCAATGGGTATTTGCAAATGTGCTGCTCGACTGAATCGACTGAATATTCGTACAATATTTGTAATAATATTATGTAGACGTACAATGTAGTTATATGAACATAACCGTCGCTGCTTTTCGATTAGTACTGGTCTGGTCGATCGGTTCGATTGGACGTGACGTAAACTGATGCTAGACATGCGAACCGAACGAAAAAAACGAGACTAATAAACTTTCACTTTAAAAAATTGAACTGGTTTTATTTTCTTAAAAAAAATCTAATATACTAAGCTTGCCATAAAGCGAGATAATTTAATTATAACTTTCATTATTAAAAAAACTCGGGTCGCAGTGCCAAAACCCTGCCGACAATATAGTGTATTTGCTAATACAGGCCTTGTGGCTTTAATACGTAAACCTAAGTTTGTTTTTGGACAAAATAAAAAATTTAACCCCTTAATACATCCCTTAAAATAATATTTTTTTTCTTAATTGCAATATTATTATCAATGCAACCCCTGTACCAAATTAAATGCATCCTTCAGTAAGTAAATCACTATCCGTAAACTAGTGTTTTCATAAAATTTGTAAGTCCGGTCCTGTCGAGCCGATTTTATTAAAATTTTAGCAGCACATTTTGAGCTTTATTAAAAGGTTAAATTTCAATTTTGAAACAATTCTGAGAATTTTTTCGGTATTTTGGGCCCAAAAATATTTTTCAACCCCTAAAAACTACCCTTAAAATGGTCCGATTGGGCCCATTTTAAATAGGCTTCGTGCAGTTATAGATTGCAACGTGCCTACCCAATTTCGTCAAAATCAATTAACTCTTTCGAAAGTTATAGCCCGTACACACACACACACAAACACACACAACACACACACACACACACATATATATATATATATATATATATATATATATATATATATATATAAATAATTAGACATTTCCAAAAATGGTGCCAAAATGTTCAGGAGGCTATGAAACGTCGAGAAATTTTGGTCCGACCCCTAGGTCCCGCCATCCGACCGACGCCAATAGTGTATGTGCCATATGGCAAATACACTAAAAAGTTGTAAAGTGCAAAATTTCACAGTAGATAATAAAGAAAAAATATACTTAATGTGTAGTTTATAGCAAGAAATCTACTGAATATTTTTGAGAATAGTTTTAACAAAAAACTGAAAACTTTTTTGAAGACACCGAAATAAACGATAATGTATTTTGCAAGCGATAATCACATAATTTAATTTCTTTTCCACTCTGTACTCTCCGCCTGATCGAACAAATGAATTATAAATTGGTTGTTTTGCAACTACTGCACCTGTGTTCTTTTAGTGACCATATAAATTTGTGTTCATTGAGAAGTGAGAAGTGAGGAAAATCCTTAGGCATTACGGACACATAAAAAGGCGTTATAATTATCGCAAAAAAATAATTATAATGTCAAAACAATTCGAATTACGAAATAGTAGCTGTATAATAATATTGTTGTTCCCTCAATATAGATAAGGTGACGCTGGATAGTGGATATCTGCACTTTCGTTTTTAAAAAAACTGAAAAAGTGATTTTTTTTCGATATACTTAAATGCAACTTTTTATCCTTTATAATAATGGCACTGTTCCATTTCTGAATTAACTTTCTTTAACTGGTTGTACAGATAGACATTATATAGATTGTAGATTATAGACGCTCGACAGCTAAAGTCATCTGTTTCTAAAGGGTGTCTCAGCAAGAACTTGAATTTTGAATCGCGCGCCATTTTCGACTGTTAATTGTTGAGTCAGCCATATTTGGTATTTGTTTAATTAAAACATTGACATTTACGAAAATGTTGCGTTACAGGTCAGAAGAACGTTTGTTAATAGTGAAAACCCATTACAAAGAAATTGCACGCCAAAATGTTTCAGCAAGAAATTGAATTTTAAAAACTTAAAAAATATGTTAATTTAATTATTTATTTACATTTTTTTCTTCATAGGTAATATGTAGATAACTTTACACATGAAACAAAATATCGGTTAAATGACCACCGTTGCTCCGTTGGTAGGAATATACTCTTTTGACGAAACTTTGCAGTACATTTTGCAGTAAGGGCTGCTGGATTTCACGAATTTGGCGTGCAATTTCTTTGTAATGGGTTTTCACTATTAACAAACGTTCTTCTAACCTGTAACGCACCATTTTCGTAAATGTCAATGTTTTAATTAAACAAATACCAAATATGGCTGACTAAACAATTAACAGTCGAAAATGGCGCGCGATTCAAAATTCAAGTTCTTGCTGAGACACCCTTTATAACTGGTTGTTCAACAAAATCGAGAGTTTGCGTATGAATATTATCCGTGGTATAAAGTTATTCATGTTAATCACATCGTATTTAATAATTGAATTATCCGTCATTCAAATTAATGATAAAAGTTTTTATTTTAAAAATTAGTGGATAAAAATTTGTGGATACAGGTGAAATAAGAGAGAAAAATTTTATTTGTGATTTTATTTTGCAAACTCATACAACTTATGCCAAAACTCTATTCTCTTTCTTTCTGGTAACAAAGTGCCAGCTGTAATATTGACATCCAAGTGAATATAGTTGGTTTGATTTTCACTAAACGGTATCCAAGTGGCGTTAATAGTTCCAATATTTGGATTTCCAGTTTTTGCAAACGTTGTCCAAATGCTAGTCATTCTATCAATGGCTATGTCTTCATAACTGCCTGGCGTCACTTTGGGATTTCCTTGATAATAAAATAAATAGCCCAAGTCATCAGCATGCGAAGCACCTAGGAGTAATTAATACATTTGAATATTTTATTATTTATATCCTCTATAACAACAATATAATATTTAAACTGACCTTTTAACCACTTCAAATTAAAAACTGTTTTTAAAAAATTTATTTCTAAATCATACGTAAATCTATAAAGATATGTAGGAGAGATAGCTTTAGCCGAAAATAGTGCAGCATAATGATAAATTTGATAGATAAATGTTCTGTCTGATTGGAGCTACAAAAAAAATGTATAATATTATTAATATTGGCACAGAATGATTACGATAATTATTAATAAATAATCAAAGTTTTCGAACAATATTGCTCCACTGATGATCAGATTTTTTAGAAATGCTACATGGAAGTTAAACTAATGAAGAATGTATGAATTAAATAGACATCCAACTTGCATCGTGATGAAAACATAAAATTTAAATAAAATCTTTCTTTACTCACATTTATATAATCATAAGTTATGTTTTCGTCGTCTGTGTCAGCGCCTATATAAAACAAATCTAAAGTTTCTCCAATAGCAACGCTTTTAACTGAACCAAAAGGAACGTCAATGTCTCTTGGAATCAATCGCTGGAAGTCAGCATTTGAAACTGGAATTGAATTACCCTCTTGAATACTCAAAATTCCTTCCTGGTTATTGTATCCAATTATTAATGGAATATCATTGAAACTGCCTTCTTTTAAAATGTCAATAGGTTCTTTAGTCAGAAATGCTTGTTCATCAGTTGTTCTTTCTACTACTAAAGAGAACGGAATCTGTAGAACTGTGTTCTGAAAAAGATAAATAGTGAGTAGGTATGGCCAGTATAACTTTTCGTGGAAAATTTATGTTACGGAGACAAAATATTTTTTTCCATTACCGTAGCAACAGCAAGTCGATCTGTTGCTTCCCAAATATTTATCAAAGGCTCCGTTTCTAGAATTTTTAAGGCTTCGGCATCTGTCGTTACATTAAATCCAATTTCCGAAACAAGAGCTCTTGCGGTAAACTGGTCACTTTTCTTTCCCCAATAACATAGCCCGCTACCACTTTGAGCGATTGCTCTGTGAAATAATCCTTTCGTTGCAGACGACAAGACAAGCATAGTGACTGACAATGATCCAGCACTTTCACCAAATATTGTAACGTCATTTGGATTGCCACCAAAATTTTTAATATTTTTTTGCACCCATTTTAACGCCATTACCATATCTTTCATTGCAGCATTACCAGGAACATTAAGTTTTGGATCGTCTATCATTAAAAATCCTGCAATAATATGAATTGACTAATTATTAATTTAATATCTAGTAATACTTAAAAAAGCCATGCAGGGTGTTAAAATTTTAAGGAATAATAAACAGAAATATCTGTTGTTAATTTGAGTAAATTGTCAGCAGAAAGTCTACCCATAATTTTAATGAAAAGAAAAATATAAATTCTAAAGAATGTTAATATAATACCTAAAGCATTAAGTCTATAGTTGAACGTAACCAAGACAATATCTTTGGCAAGTAAATATTGTGGTCCAAATACATCATCATTGCCTGATCCTTCTACTAATGCGCCTCCATGGACCCAAACCATTACGGTCTTATTTGGATTTGAACTACCATTTGTCGGTAACTGTCAACAAAAGAACATCAAATAAACTGTAGGGACCGTACTCAAAAATATGTTAAAAAATTGAGAAGGAAGGTGAATATAGAACTGAATAATCTTTTATCTATCGACTCACCTGAATACTTGTATCATAAATGAAAAAAAAATCAAATGCGAATACACGAATTTAATATACGGTTATTTTCTTAAGAAAAAAAGTTTCAACAAACGATTGTTTATTTTGTGGAAGTTATTATTTGTAAAATATTACTGTTCAGTATTTGGAATTATAATGGACAAGTTTATAAATATGCGTTACCTATCTAAAAATACACAATTTGTTTTTGTGGTGAATTTTCAAAATTGTTGTGATTATTACCTTCGGTGTATACACGTTCAAATATAAGCAGTCGTCAGATCCTGTATATTTACCGGATATATCATTTTGAAAACAAATATTTCCAAAATTAAGAGCATCTCTTGTATCATTCCATGGTTTGACTGGTCTAGGTGCCTTTAAATTATGTTATAATATTAAAAGTAAAATTTTAATTTGTAAAAAAAATACTATATAATTATTGAATCGTATAGCCCTACATATATTATATTTTAAAAATTAAGACAAAACAAAAAATAGTTGACAAGACCAAAAGTGTACAGCTCGCTGAGTTTTCTACTGTATGATAAAAATTAAAAAAAAAACATTATTTGATAAATTAAAAATAAATAAAAAAGATTGAAAAAGTTAAAAAAAAATAAAAAAAATTATGATGTCGGCCGGAACCGAACCGGCAATTATAACTTGTCCGTACGAAGCAAAAGCCTTGTCCACTACTCCACGAGCTCAACGGATGTTTAGCTACTTTTTTGGTAAGCAGTCAGTTGTTAGTTGTTCTAAGATAATTAATAATATACTGTACAAATTTTATTATTAACTGTCAAAAATAATAAAATAAAATTGTTTATAAAAATTAAACTATAGTGAACGCATTTCAGTAAATTTAAATAGGGTGCTAGTGTGATAATAAACAAAGCGAATAAAATATAAACCAAAGCCATTCGTCAAAAATTGCAATCTGTAGACCTCGGAAGTACGTACGTACGTGCGTTCAGACCAACCGACAACTGCTGTTCGTGATTTTCAGTTACATTATTTTAGGAGTAAATTATTCTGAATTCGAAACAATCTTAAAATGCTGATAAAATTAGAACTCCTTCAAAACTGTGGATAAACAAATCTTTCCTTAATCTTAAAATGGTTCCATTTTATAAAAAACAATCTCCCCTTTTCAAAAAGCTACAATTTGAATGGATTTCGAGCTAAATTAACCTAGATATAACGCCATGAACGAAGCTCAGCTCTGACGCGCAAAGCGATAATAGAGCATATCCGCTAGTAGTTAATAGTGGTATGCGCAACGAAAAATATCAAAATACCTTATATCTTAGTGTTCCGACAGGAGGTTCTGCGTATGGAATTCCTTTAAATCTATAAAATGTATTGTTTCGTTTATCTAAAGCTGTATCTCCCAACAAATTTCCATCGTTGATCTTTACTTCTATGGCTGCATAGCTAACAGCAATAGAAAATGTCAGCACTATTAACAACAATGAATACATCTTTCTTTTCATAAACACAACTGATTTTTTGTTATTTTATATCAATTCGATTATTTATACGAAAATACATTATTTTATCTTAAAATCTGGAAATTACACAAATAAATATAAGCACTTAGACTTTCGACAATATAGATAATATAAAAAACACGTGACGAAAATTTTTCAGGAAAACATGTCTTTTAACTTTTATTCTAAGCAGAGTCATTGCATTTCTGGATTTTTTTTATCTAAAAATCTAGAAAATCTAATTTTATTAAAACAAAGTAATTTTTTGACAATTTTAGAAAAATATTACAAAAAAATTTCATCGCGTGTTTTTTTATTATCTAATATCAAAAGTTTAAGTGCATGTATTATTTTTGTTTGTTTAATCTCGGTATTAATTATTCCCGATTTGAAGATATTATAAAGTAGATTCATATATAAATAGTTATGTTGGACATAAAAATTTTAACAAAATCTGTTATGTTCACTAAAGAAAGATGTATTTGTATACTCTCTCGTTAGTATTGTTAACATTTTCTGCTATTGTTAATTGTGCAGACATAGAAGTAAAGATAAGCGATGGAAATTTATTGGGAGACACAGCTCTAGACAGAAGAAACAACACATTTTATAGATTCAAGGGAATCCCATATGCAGAACCTCCAGTTGGAGCGCTAAGATACAAGGTATATTTTTTTTAATTTTAATTTTACATTGAAATATACGTGACAATAATCAAGAATTATATTTATTACTATTTATAATTTGATTTCTAATATTGTAACATATTTTCAAGGCACCTCAACCAGTCAAGCCATGGAATGATACAAGAGATGCTCGAAATTTTGGCAATATTTGTTTCCAAAGTGATATGTTTGGTAATAATTATTCAGGATCTGATGACTGTTTATATTTGAACGTGTATACACCGAAGGTAATAGATCTTATCAACTTTGAAAGTTCAGTATCAATTTATCAAATTAAGAATTTATAGATACCTATAATATTTAACTAAACTATTAATAATTTGTAAATCCAAATATTAAATCGTAATACTATTATCTTAAATATTCTATTCTGAAAAAAATTATTATAGTTCAGGGGTTTAAAAAATAGCCAATTAGGTATGTAGTTATACAAAGAGCGGATTACAATGTTCGTCGGATAATAGATCGTCGAATTAAAGAGACAGTAGGTACTGCATAACCAGACTTTTGTCACTGCTATTCTCGAAAGCGAAAATATAGGCCGTTATTAAATTCGTAATTTCACAGGTGTGTTATTTCGTTTATTATACCAGTAGTTTTCAGGTGAAGAAGTCGATAGAGATGAGACAATTCTGTTTTATATTGACCTTCCTTATCATTCTTTTATATACTACATATTGTTGACGTCGTTCTTTACAATCCATTTGATATTCTTTTGTTGACAGTTACCAACAAATGGTAGTGCAAATCCAAATAAAACTGTAATGGTCTGGGTCCATGGAGGCGCATTAATGGCAGGGTCAGGAAATGATGATGTATATGGACCACAATATTTACTTGCCAAAGATGTTGTCTTGGTTACGTTCAACTATAGATTAACTGCTTTAGGTATCTCTCTACTATTTATATTACCGTATTTAATTTACCTTTGTGGTATTATTGGCCTAAGCCGTCGAACGTCTATAATCTATAATCCGTCTATTAATCAATTTTATCTTCCATTAACATTATAGGTAAATTTTCTGTTGGTGATGTATTCAAATTACCATAGATTGTATGTCTGTTTATAATTCATTAACATTGTGACACCTGCCTCTGAAGTATCAACCTACGAGACATTGAATTAATAATAAGTTAATTCATATAATTGCAGGATTTTTAATGATAGACGATCCAAAACTTAATGTTCCTGGCAATGCTGCAATGAAAGATATGGTAATGGCGTTAAAATGGGTGCAAAACAATATTAATAGTTTTGGTGGTAATCCAAATGACGTGACAATATTTGGCGAAAGTGCTGGATCAATGTCTGTCACTATGCTTGTCTTGTCATCTGTAACGAAAGGATTATTTCACAGAGCAATCGCCCAAAGTGGAAGCGGGCTAAGTTACTGGGGAAAGAAAAGTGACAAGTTTACCGCTAAGGCTCTTGTTTCGGAAATGGGATTTAATGTAACGACAGATGCCGAAGCTTTAAAAATTCTAGAAACGGAGCCATTGATAAATATTTGGAAGGCAACAGATCGTCTTACTGTGGCTACGGTAAATAAAAAATATTTAAAAAGAAAATATAATATAATGATAAGAATATTTGTAAATGTTGGACGTAACCACATAATATTATTAAAAATTACTAGCTTTTGCCCTCAACTTAACTCACGTGAACGTCAAATTTTGCTCCAGATTCACTCATGTTTTATCAATACAGTGTTAGTAAAAAAGATGTTACCACTTATATGGGAAGGAGCTTTATTCAGATAGCTTTATTCAGATTATTATTCATGCATATAAGTGGTAACGTTTTTTTGACTAGTCCTGTATTATTCAACAGAAATTTATGCCTAGATTTCTCCTCGAAATGACCAAAACAAGTGTATTAATTATGATGGCGAAATGTATGCCTCATCTTGACGATCATTAGTAAAAATACTACGGACATTAAAGAAAGAGTCAAAAGAGATAATATGGAGAGAGTAAAACTTATTTAGAAATTAATTACAAAAAAATAATATTAACTATTCATAGGATCTTGTTTCAGAATTTGGTTGAACAAATTCCATTCTCCCTGGTGGTAGAAAGACCAACTGATGAACAAGCATTTCTGACAAAAGAACCTATCGACATTTTAAAAGAAGGCCGTTTTAATGACATTCCACTAATACTCGGATTCAATAATCAGGAAGGAATTTTGGGCATTCTACAGGGTGATTCAATTCCTGTTTCAAATGCTGACTTCCAACGATTGATTCCAAGAGACATCGACGCTCCTTATGGTTCAAATAAAAGCGTTATTATAGGAGAAGCTTTAGATTTGTTTTATGTAGGCGCTGACACAGAAAACGAGGATTTAATGTATGATTACATTAATGTGAGTAAAGAAAGAATTTTTTAAATTCGATTTTATATTTTCGTCACAAAGTAAGTTTCATTTCTATTTGATTCTTACACTCTGCATTAGTATAACATGCAGGTCGCTTACCCTTAACACTAGTGGAGCAATACTGCTTGAAAACTGTAGGTCCAATCAATAGGTAAGTAGTTATTTTTTAATAATAATTAGATCTCATACTTTAAATTTAGCAATTAAGTTTGACATATTCATAATGTGTCATTATTATACGTTTTTCTTTTACAGCTCCAATCAGACAGAACGTTTATGTACCAAATTTATCATTATGCTTCACTATTTTCGGCTAAAGCTCTCTCTCCTACATATCTTTATAGATTTACATATGATTTAGAAATAAATTATGTAAAAACTTTGTCTAATTTGAAGTGGATTAAAGGTCAGTTTCAATATTATATTTCATTCTATAGATATAAATAAAAGATGCTGTTTACTCTGCAGGTGCTTCGCATGCTGATGACTTGGGCTATTTATTTTATTATCAAGGAAATCCCAAAGTTACACCAGGCAGTCCTGAAGACATAGCCATTGATAGAATGACTAGCATTTGGACAACGTTTGCAAAAACTGGAAATCCAAATATTGGAACTATTAACGCCACTTGGATACCGTTTAGTGAAAATCAAACCAACTATATTCACTTGGATGTCAATATTACAGCTGGCACTTTGTTACCAGAAAGAAAGAGAATAAATTTTTGGCATAAGTTGTATCAGTTTGCGAAATAAAGTCACTAATATAATTTTTCTCCTTTATTTTACCTTTATCTACAAATCGTTAATTATATTAACGGAAAAATCAAATCAAAAATACTTTCAACTAAAGTTTATTCAAAATCAAAAATTCTAAATAGACCGGGCGCCCAGGTGAAGTTCGTATACAAAATATGAGGACCGCATTCTGGTGTATGATGTGGGTTTTGGAGGTCACCAAGTTCGATATTATTAATGTGTTGCCAGTGGATACCTACGTCATAAAAGGAACGTATCCTTTAAATATCATGTTTCAAAAACCAATAGTATGGATACAATCATTAAATCTGTAACACTTAGGGGTGATATTTTGAAATTTTCCTCACTCATGCTTATTTTCGATTTCAAGTACCTAGTACTAATGATGATTTAGGAGATTTCCTGTAAAGGTCGTCTTTGTCAAAAATTGTGTGGGGTTTGGAGTATGAGGGAAGCCCGGCAACATATGTTTTCTTATAGCTTAAGGTTTCAGGCAAACGTATCATAAAACAGTTTGCGGTCCTCATATTTTGCAGACAGAAGTATCCATGATTAGACAAAACATTTTGATAAATATAATGATAATTTTTGATACAAACTTTAAAATTAAACTTATATTATTGTAGTAGATACAGTATAGCTGTACATCAATAAACAATAATACACATTTTTATTATTAAAAATAGTACCTATTTTAATAATTATCTCCAAAAAACTGATTTTTCCTAGTCATTCACGAATTTTCATTTATAATTAATTAAAATGCAGTTACAGTAGACTTTCTTTTAATAGAGTAGTTACAAAGTTCAACAAAACTGGTTTTCCATTTTGATCATAAAATTTTTAACGTACAGTCTTAATATTCGTTCGCTAAGAAAAACTCCATATCCCCCTATATTATCCCTATATTATTAAACGAGTAAATCTTGTATATATGTTTCTATGTACCTATATAAATATTTTCTCGAAAACGGCTCTAACGATTTTGATCAAATTTACCGAAAAGGGGTTTCGGGGGGCAAAAAATCGATCTAGCTAGGTCTCATCCCTGGAAAAATTCGTTTTCTTATCGATTTTATCATTTTAAAAAACAGTTTTTAACGTCATAAAACAGTGTCGTATTGTGAGTAGGCTTTGGAAAAAACAAACTATTTTCATTATTTATGTCAAAATTACTCTGACAGTCAATCTTTAACTTATGAAAATAATCAGTAATTATTTGAAAAGTAAAAAAATAACAACAATAAAATCTAAACATAATTATGTAAGTAGTTTTAGATAATATTTAAATAAATAGTTATGTTATTTTTATAATACCTATATAAAATATGTATAGGTAAGTAACGTTAAATGTAGTATGACGTACAATCTTACCTAGACCTTTTTTTCTCCAAAACGACTAACGATTTTGGTGAAATTTACAGAATGAGGATTTTTCGGGGCGAGAAATCGATCTAGGTAGGAATTTTGGTTCCAAAGGGGAGCAAATAAAAAAAAGTGTTTTTTTATTTATTATAACTCGCTCAATTAAAGTCAGATTGATTCGAAGTCTATTTCTACATAGATTTTATATAATATATCACAAGTGTTAAAATTTTAAATGAACACTAATATAAGAAGTGTCTTGCACAATATGTAAATAATGACAAAACGGCGGCCCGAAGGGCCGCACTTCTGGCGCCGCGGGTCTATGTAAAAACACATCGATTTTTAAAAACTATAGTTAAGATACGTACAAAAAAGTTTTGCGTATCTAAAAATCGGCACGGCGGCCCAAAGGGCCGCACTTCTAGCGCCGCAGGCATGTGTATCAAAACACATCGATTTTTAAAAACTATGATGAAAATACATGCAAAAAAAGTTTGGCGCAGGTTAGTCTGACGTTTGTTATTAAAAGAATCGATTTTTGTGAGTTTTTCAGTAGGTACCTATGCAAAAAAAGGTATTTGAAATTTACTGGAAGTTGTTAAGATGACATCACAGAGAAAAAGTACTTCGATAAAGTTGATATTTGGTATTAATGCTTAAAATTGGATTGTTAAAATGGTAACGGGCGAGCAAAATTTCATCTGATTCGAACATTTTTACAAGATATTCAATCTATGAAAATCGGTTTTTGCGAGTTCTTCAGTCAACAAAACAATAACGGCGGTAGATTTGAAAATGGCGACCTAAATAATATTTACAGGAAAAAATGCTTGATTCAAGTTGATACTTAGTTTTTACGCTTAAAAATACACATATGTAGTTAAAATATCAGAAACAATTATTTAAATTATGTTACAGAAATAAATTCGTTTCGGAATAATATTCTGAGAAAATAATATCTCACAGCATATTAAGTACTGTTCTTATTGAACTCATCCGAGCAAAGCTCGGCCACCCAGATATTTAAACGAGTAAATCTTGTATATATCTATGTTTCTATGTATCTATATAAATATTTTCTCTAAAACGGCTCTAACGATTTTGATCAAATTTACCAAAAAGGGGTTTCGGGGGGCAAAAAATCGATTTAGCTAGGTCTCATCCCTGGAAAAATTCGTTTTCCTATCGATTTTATCATTTTTAAAAACGGTTTTTTGACCTGTCAAAACATTGTAATATCGTGAGTAGGCTTTGGAGAAAACAAACTACTTTCATTATTTATATGTCAAAATTATCTGACAGAATTTTTAACTTATTAAAATAATCCGTGAACTATTTGTATAGTAAAAAATAACAGAAATAAAAACTAAACATAATTATGTAAGTAGTTTTAACTAATATTTAAATAAATAGGTACCTAAGTATGTTATTTTTATATTACCTATATAAAATATGTATATTATGTACGTTAAATATAGTATGACGTATAATCTTACCTAGACTTTTTTTTCTCAAAAACGAATAACGATTTTGATGAAATTTACAGAATGGGGATTTTTCGGGGCGAGAAATCGATCTAGGTAGGAATCTTGGTCCCAGAGGGGAGCAATTAAAAAAAAGGGTTTTTTTATTTATAACTCGGTCAATTGTCAGATCGATTCGAAGCCTATTTCTACATAGATTTTGTATAATATATCATAAGGGTTAAAACTGTAAATGAACACTAATATAAGAAGTGTCTTGCACAATATGTAAACAATGACAAACAGGCGGCCCGAAGGGCCGCATTTCTGGCACCGCGAGTCTGTATAAAAACACATCGATTTTTGAAAACTATTGTTAAGATACATACAAAAAAGTTTTGTTTAAAAATTTGCACGGCGGCCCGAAGGGCCGCACTTCTAGCGACGCAGGCATGCAGTATATCAAAACACATCGATTTTTAAAAACTATGGTGAAGATGCATGCAAAAATGTTTTGCGCTGCAGGTTTATAGTCTGACGTTTGTTATTAAAAGATATAATATGAATTCTATTTCTTCGAAAATCGATTTTTGTGAGTTTTTCAGTAGGTACCTTCTATGCAAAAAAATATTTGAAATTTACTGGAAGTTGCTAAGATGACATCACAGAGAAAAAGTACTTCGATAAAGTTGATATTTGGCATCAATGTTTAAAAACGGATTATTGAAACGGCAACGGGCAAGCAGAATTTCATCTGATTCGAACATTTTTACAAGATATTCAATCTATGAAAATCGGTTTTCGCGAGTTCTTCAGTCAACAAAACAATAACGGCGGTAGATTTGAAAATGGCGACCTAAGTAATATTTACAGGAAAAAATGCTTGATTCAAGTTGATACTTAGTTTTTACGCTTAAAAATACACATAGGTATTTAAAATATTTAACAGAAACAATTATTTAAATTATGTTTCAGAAATAAATTCGTTTCGGAATAATATTCTGAGAAAATAATATCTCACAGCATACAAGTACTATTTTTTTGAACTCATCCGAGCAAAGCTCGGCACCCAGATATTTGATTTTTAATCGTGATCTCTTTGAATTTCTGTGCAAATTTCTTAAAAAAATTCAACTAGATTTAAAATTATTTAGTGGCTAATTTATATACAAATGCATTATCTAATAAATTTCATGAATTTTATACTATTTGTGGGGTAAACATCATAGTTATAGTTTATGTCACAAAAAAGAAATCAGTGTATTCTCATTTCTTATCTTCCGAGTAAACTTATGAACTATGTACCTACCCTTGAAGACACTTAAAGGCCCAAAAATTCTAAACAGCACTTAGAAAATCTAATATAGACAAATTTATTATTCGTATATTTTAAAAAAGCATGCAGAAATTATAAAATTAAATTTTTTGGGAAAAAAATCTTTCGATAATTTTGTATTTACGCAACAGAACTTTTGCTAAAATAAATTACGTTTGAGACGGTAGTTACGACATGTTTTCCGACTGTATTTCAAAACATCTTAGTTTCTTTGCAAAAACATTTAATATCGAAAGTAGATAGGTATTTCCTTCATTTAAGGGATTTTATATATCAGTATAAAATAAATTATTAATTTAATCACGATTAGAACAAAATTTACGAATCCAATGTTTTCCTGTATTCAACTTTTTGTATTATCTGATAATGCTAATAATTAACCATATTATATCATCAATTTTAGTGACTTTGTATAATTTTCAAATATTAAGATAAAATATATTAGATTCGTATAAATAATTGTGATTGAAAAAAAAATGTGTTTATTGGGTTCTTGAAAAGAAAGATGACGTATACTCTCGTGTTGGTATTGTTAACATTTTTGGCTATTGTTAATTGTGCAGACATAGAAGTAAAGATAAGCGATGGAAATTTATTGGGAGACACAGCTCTAGACAGAAGAAACAACACATTTTATAGATTCAGGGGAATCCCATACGCAGAGCCTCCAGTTGGAGCGCTAAGATACAAGGTATGTTTTTTTAAATTTTAATTTTACATTTAAAATATAGGTACGTGACATATCAATAATTATATTTATTACTATTTGTAATTTGATTTCTAATATTGTAACATATTTTCAAGGCACCTAGACCAGTCAAGCCATGGAATGATACAAGAGATGCTCGAAATTTTGGCAATATTTGTTTTCAAAAAGCTATGTCCGGTAATAATTATTCAGGATCTGATGACTGTTTATATTTGAACGTGTATACACCGAAGGTAATAGATCTTATCAACTTTAAAAGTTCAGCATCAATTTATCAAATTAAGAATTTATAGATATAGTTAACTAATCCATTAATAATTTGTAATTCCAAAAATTAAATCATAATACTATTATCTTACAAATAATGTATTCTGAAAAAAATTTATATAGTTCAGGGGTTTAAAAAAATAACCAATTATGTAGTTATGTTTGTCGGATAATCGATCGTCGAATTAAAGAGAGAGTAATTTTTGTCTCTGCTATTCTCGAAAATAAGAATATAGGCCGTTTTTAAATTAAAGGTGTGTTATTTCGTTTATTATACAAGTAGTGTTCAGGTGAAGAAGTTGATAGACATGAGACAATTTTGTTTTATATTGACCTTCCTTATTATTTTTTTATATAGGTACTACATATTGTTGACTTCGTTCTTTACAATTTATTTGATATTTTCTTGTTGACAGTTACCGATAAATGGTAGTGCAAATCCAAATAAAACTGTAATGGTTTGGATCTTTGGAGGCGCATTAATGACAGGGTCAGGAAATGATGATGTATTTGGACCACAATATTTACTTGCCAAAGATGTTGTCTTGGTTACGTTCAATTATAGATTAACTGCTTTAGGTAACTCTCCACTATTATAGTACCGTATTTAATTTACCATTGTGACGTTAATGACCTTAGCCGTCGAGCGTCTATAATCTATAATCCGTCTATCAATCATATTTTATTTAGACACATTGAATGGCCTTTCTCTGAAGCATCAACATACGAGACATTGAATTAATAATTAGTTAATTCGTATCATTGCAGGATTTTTAATGATAGACGATCCAAAACTTAATGTTCCTGGAAATGCTGCAATGAAAGATATGGTAATGGCGTTAAAATGGGTGCAAAAGAATATTAACAATTTTGGTGGTAATCCAAATGACGTGACAATATTTGGTCAAAGTGCTGGATCAATGTCAGTCACTATGCTTGTCTTGTCATCTGCAACGAAAGGATTATTTCACAGAGCAATCGCCCAAAGTGGAAGCGGGCTAAGTTACTGGGCAAAGAAAAGTGACAAGTTTACCGCTAAGGCTCTTGTTTCGGAAATTGGATTTAATGTAACAACAGATGCCGAAGCTTTAAAAATTCTAGAAACGGAGCCTTTGATAAATATTTGGGAAGCAACAGATCGACTTACTGTGGCTACGGTAAATAAAAAAATTTTAAAAAGAAAATATTTTATGTGAAAATATATTATAATAACGATATTTATATTATTTAAATATTTTTAGACGTAACTACATACTATTGTTTTAAATTACTAGATTTTCCCTCAACTTAGCTCACGTAAACGTCAAATTTTGCTCCAGATTCACTTATGTTTTATCAATGCAGGCTTAGTAAAAAATATGTTACCACTTGGGAAGGAACTTTATTCAGAGTATTATTCATACACATAAGTGATAACATCTTTTTGAGTAACCCTGTATTATTAAAAAAAAATGTATGCCTACATTTCTCCTCGATATATTCAGCGTATTTTGATCCCACATAATATAATAGTCTCCATGCTATAGTTCATAAGAAATAATTGTTCAATGACCAAAACAACTGTATTAATTATGATGACTAAATGCATATGCCCACTTCTTGACGATCATTAGTAAAAATACCTACGTACATTACAGAAAGAGTCAACAAAGATAATATGAAGAGAGTAAAACTTATTTAGAAATCACTTGTAAAAAAATAATATTAACTATTCATAGGGTTTATCTTGTTTCAGAATTTGGTTGGACAAATTCCATTCTCCCTGGTGGTAGAAAGACCAACTGATGAACAAGCATTTCTGACTAAAGAACCAATCGACATTTTAAAAGAAGGCAGTTTTAATGACATTCCACTAATACTCGGATTCAATAATCAGGAAGGAATTTTAAATATTCTACTAGGTGATTCAATTCCTGTTTCAAATGCTGACTTCCAACGATTGATTCCAAGAGACATCGACGCTTCTTATGGTTCAAATAAAAGCGTTATTATAGGAGCAGCTTTAGATTTGTTTTATGTAGGCGCTGACACAGAAAACGAGGATTTAATGTATGACTATATTAATGTGAGTTTAAAAAGAATTTTTTTAAATTCGAATTTATATTTTCGTCACAAAGTATTTCTATTTGTTACTTACACTCTTCATTAGTATAACATGCAGGTCGCTTATCCTTAACACTAGTGGGGCAATATTGCTCGACAACTGTATGCCCATTCAATAGGTAGTTATTTATTAATAATAATGATATTTCTTACTTTAAATCCAGCGATTATGTTTGACATATTCATACCTAGTCATTATTATACGTTTTTCTTTTACAGCTCCAATCAGACAGAACGCTTATTTACCAAATTTATCATTATGCTTCACTATATTCGGCTAAAGCTATCTCCCCTGCATATCTTTATAGATTTACATATGATTTAGAAATAAATTATGCAAAAACTGTGTTTAATTCGAATTGGATTAAAGGTTAGTTTTGATATAATGCTAATAGCAAACGAAATTATTATAAAATATTCAAATGTGCTGATTCCTCATAGGTGCTGCGCATGGTGATGATTTGGGTTACTTATTTTATTATTATGGAAATCCTAAAGTGACACCAGGCAGTCCCGAAGATATAGCCATTGATAGAATGACTAGCATTTGGACAACGTTTGCAAAAACTGGAAATCCAAATATTGGAAGTATTAACGCAACTTGGGAACCGTTTAGTGAAAATCAAACCAACTATATTCACTTGGATGTCAATATTACATCTGGAATTTTGTTACCAGAAAGAAAGAGAATAGATTTTTGGCATAAGTTGTATGAGTTTGCGAAATAAAGTCACTAATATAATTTTTCTTCTTTATTTCACCTTTACCCACAAATCTTATATTATATTAACTAAAATTTAAATCAAAAATACTTTCAACTAAAGTTTATTCAAAATCAAAATTTGTAAATAGACCGGGCGCCCATGTGAGGTTCGTATGCAAAATGTGACAACCGCATTCTGGTGCATGATATGGGTTTTAGAGGTCACCAAGTTCGATATTATTATTGTGTTGCCAGCGGATACCTACGTTATAAAAGGAACGTATCCTTTAAATGTCATGTTTCAAAAACCAATAGTATGGATACAATGATTAAATCTGTAACACTTTAACCCCTTAGGGGTGAAATTTTGAATTTTTCCTCACTTGTGCTTATTTTCGCTTTCAAGTACCTAGTACTAGTAATGCTTTGGGAGATTTCCTGTAAAGGCCGCCTTTGTCAAAAATGGTGTGTAGTTGGGGTATTAGGGAAGTCCGGCAACATAATTATGTTTTCTTATAGCTTAAGTCTCCCCCCCCAAGGGGGAACATAAGAATGTGGTTGCTATCGCAAATTGCATTTCAATGTTCTTTGGAAATTAGCGCTCCCAGAGACCCAAGCTCGTACCAGTCGGTTTGTGTATGCCGGCTGGCTAGTTTAAAGACATTATCTTTGACTATAATCAAGCTGTTAATTGATCGTAGAAGACTTCAAAGCATTAACTAATCTCGGATTGTTTGTAAAAAAATTTAAGTGCTTTTGTTTAAATATTTTTAAAGTGTCTGTACCTATATGTCTTTTGTAACTGAACGGCTGGAAGAACAAACATTATGATTGAATCCCGCTCCTTTTGTTTCGTAGAAGGAACAATAAACATATATTTATATTTATTTATTTATATTTATTTATATTTAAATGGATTATTTGTTGTGTTGAAGACGCTAATGACCAGAGTTGTCGACCCGTCTATAATCTACAATAATTTAGTTAATGATAGCTTAAGGTTTCAGGTAAACGTATCATAAAACAGTTTGCGGTTCTCATATTTTGCAGACAGAAGTATCCATGAATAGACAAAATATTTTGATAAATATAATGATAATTTTTGATACAAACTTTAATTTTAAACTTAAATTATTGTAGTAGATACAGTATCTGTACATCGATAAACAATAATGCATATTTTTATTATTAAAAATAGTATTATAATAATTATCTCCAAAAAACTGATTTTTCCTAGTCATTCACGAATTTTTATTTATAATTAATTAAAATGCAGTTACAGTAGACTTTCTTTTAATAGAGTAGTTACAAAGTTCAACAAAACTGGTTTTCCATTTTGACCATAAAATTTTTAATGACAGTCTTAATATCGTTCGGCAAGGAAAACTCCATATTGGCTTTTAATCGTGTTCTTTGAATTTCTGTGCAAATTTCTTAAAAAAATGCAACTAGTTTTAAAAATATTTAGTGGCTAATTTATATACAAATGCATTATCAAATAAATTTCATGAATTTTATACTATTTGTGGGGTAAACATCATACTTATAACTTATGTCACAAAAAAGAAATCACTGCAGTCCCATCTTCCGAGTAAACTTATGAACCAAGTACTTACCCTTGAAGATTCTTAAAGGTCCTAAAATTCTAAACAGCACTTAGAAAATCTGATGTGAAAATAAAATAAAAATAATATAGACATTTTTATTTTTCGTATCTTTTAAAAAAACATACAGAAATTATATTTAATTTTTTGGAAAAAAATCTTCCGATAATTTTGTATTTACGTACATAACAGAACTTTTGCTAAAATAAATTACATTTGAGACGGTAGTTATGCATGTTTTCCGATAGTCTTTCAAAAATATTCATCTTACGTTTCTTTGTAAAAATATTGAATATCGAAAGTAGGTATTTCCTTCATTAAAGGACGAAATGTTACAATCACCACAAAACACCAAACCATAACAAACACTCTCGACGTACGTTTCGCCAACCAAGTTGGCATCATCAGGAGATGATTAAAACTGAATTTTATTGTTCATTAAAGGAGTTTTATATATTAGTATAAAATAAATTTATTTTTAATTTAATCACGATTAGAACAAAATTTAAGAATCCAATGTTTTCCTGTATTTAATTTTTTGTATTATCTGATCATGCTAAAAATCTAAAGTTTCTGACAATTCATATCTGAAAGGATGCTAATAATTGGATGGTGTTATGCAAAAAGAATTCAACCCACAAAACATGAAATTTTGAGTTATCCCACCCATGTGATAGAAAAAGTTGCTCTTTACATTGTGCAATAAAGATTCAAGCCCAATCAGCTGTTCCAACTACTAATAAAATAAAAATTCTAACCCACAATCTTTGAGTGTTGTATTTAATATTAAGCAAAAGACACTTAACCATCACAAATTCATACAGCGAATGTAATAAACACTCATCCCACAGTTTGAAATATGCATTCTAATTTGTAAAAAGCATTTAAGCAGCAGTGTTAACATAACATAACATAGCGACAACGAAACATTTTGATGTTAGGAGTTACTAAGTGATTTTTAATACATAATATTATTTACCATTAAAGCTTTCTGCAAAGTGGCAAGACTTTTGTTTGATTTAAAGGTAAGTTTATTGATTCTGATTCATTGTTGTTTTTAACCAACTTGTTCAATCCTACAAAATATTTTTCAGCAAGAAACATGAACGATTTCTTGGAATTATTTTTATTCTCTTTTTACAAGACGTATAATCCAAAATGTGCATTACTTTTGTGGTTTAAATGGTTATTGTTAAATGTGTTGTATGCAATTAATGCAAAAGTCAGTCAAAGTAACGTTGGTTAAATCATTATTGCATAATACTCAATGTTAAAATCCACATAGTACCGATCTAACATTGTGGATTAACTGTTTATTGTTAAACTTTCTATAATATATGATTATTGCGTATTTTACATACATCATTGTGGATTATACTAAGTATTGCTAAACGAACAATATGCAATACATAAACAGTCAGAAATATTTTTTTGCTGTAAAATGTTTTCCAAATTCAATTTAACTTTCAATAGTCATTCTTGTAACCTAGTAGATGTTCTATGACTATCAACCCTCCTAACTTTCCATAGCCCCTGCTCCTGGACCCTAGACCCTCGAATGTTACCTTCCACTTGTGTCTATCTAATTAACTTATTTTTTCCCTTATTTTTGAAACATTGTTTGATAGGCCTAATAAACATGGTGTGTTTCAGATGCTGTCAAGGGGGAAAATTTTAGTTGAGCTAGCAAATAAAATAAACAAGGAAAGGGATGTTGATGGTTTCGGAGTCGCAAGTTTAGACTTTGAAATTGATAAGGATCAAGATTTAAATGATTCTTAAGACATTTTCAATTAAATACTATGGTATTTTACAATTTTTGCTTGTATTATTTTTGTACTGTTTATGCAATAAACAGAGTTTCTTACTGTTACTGTGTAGGTTAATGAATTGTAAAAATCTGTTATGGTCAAAACCTTATTAAACAAAAAACATTCAACCAACATTTTAATTTTTTTTTAATAAGACTAAGTATTGTTTATAAGGTAGTATTACATTTATCAGCTATCATCTTTTTGATGATTTACCAGATATCATTAACTTTAAAGCCAATTATCTCAAAACCAGCCACCTGCGGGCTAACTTTTTTTGCATAACACCATCCAATTGATCTATTATTTTTAGTGACTTTGTATAATTTTCAAATATTAAGATAAAATATAATAGATTCGTATAAATAATTATGATTGACAAAAAAATGTGTTTATTGTGTTCTTGAAAAGAAAGATGACGTATACTCTCGTGTTGGTATTGTTAACATTTTTTGCTATTGTTAATTGTGCAGACATAGAAATAAAGATCAGCGATGGAAATTTATTGGGAGACACAGCTCTAGACAGAAGAAATAATACATTTTATAGATTTAAGGGAATTCCATATGCAGAACCTCCAGTTGGAGCGCTAAGATATAAGGTATTTTGATTTTTTAGTGTTCCGTGCAAATCACTTCGGTGTCTGTCTGTCCGTCCATCCGTCTGTCATAGGTGATTATTTCTGAAACTATTTGACGTAAAAATGTGAAAAAAATCATGAACATTAAGAGCGATCAAGAATGAAATTAGTACGACTGTATATTACAAATATGTGAAGTTATATTGTTTCAGTCAAATTACATAATTATCTCTGCAGCCAAATTACATAATTATCTCTGCAGAGATAATTATGTAATTTGACTGAAACAATATAACTTCACATATTAAGAGCGATCAGCGATGACACACACAGCGCTTTGCGCCGACTCGCCACCTGAGGCGGCTGCCGAGTCGACACGTAAGTTAGTGTTTTTCAGTTATGCAAAACACACACAGCGGCGATAATCGCCTGCCACCTGGGCGCCGCCTCGACACATCGCTCTCTAAAAGAAACGCGCTCGGTTTTATTGCTCTAGCGCGGCGTTTGTTTACATTGTTTTGTATAAGCGATTTATCTATCGTTGTTTCGCAAACACTTTACTACCCAATATGGTTTTCGCGTCCATCTGGCTGCCGAATTGACAACGCTGTGTGTGTCATCGCTCTAAGAATATGGCCTAGATTGAACGAAAACTATCAGAATTGAAAAATTCTAGCGCAATCAATTGTTATAAACAATTTAATTGTTTATTTTTTTATAACTGTAGTAAGAGTCGATTTTTTTTCTTTATAACTTCAGAACCAAAATTTGGCTATAGAACACACAATTGTGCCAGTATAGCTTGCACTTGACCGATTTTTAATGTTTAGTTTTACTTCAAATAAAAACGTTGGTCGCAGTACCTACCAAAGCCTGTTCAAAAAATATTGTATCTTTTTTGATATATTTAAATACCATTGATATGAACTTACATTTAGTTTTATAATCTAAGAAATTTTTATTTTAAACAGCGTACCAGCGCCCCTTAAATGTATTTTATTTTCCCAATTTTATTAAGCGATATTCATTTCAATCATTTACGTCTACAATCTACAGATAATTATTTAAAATTTTCAATTTTTTATAAAATTTTAAGTTCAGTCATGTTCAAGCGATTTTTTTTCATGGGAATATTTTAATCTATTCTACAGGGTTAAATTTTGAATTTGAAACAATACGAATCACAACGAAACTTTAATTCCTATTATACAATCCTTCATTTTAAATAGGTTCTGAACGATAAAACGTCAACATTTTATGGTTTCTCCTAGGTCTCGCCATACAACCAACACATATAGGTATATATTTTTATTATTATAATATTAAACAAATTTTTAAGGCACCTAGACCAGTCAAGCCATGGAATGATACAAGAGATGCTCGAAATTTTGGAAATATTTGTTTCCAAAGTGATATTCTTGATAATAATAAATATTTTGGATCTGACGACTGTTTATATTTGAACGTGTATACACCGAAGGTAATAAATCTTATTAAATTTGGAATAACATCACGCATGTCTTAAATAAGTTTTTTTTAGATATATTATATTATTATACACGGTGTCCCAACGAAAACTTGTATCCCCGTAAAAATCGGCAAAATGAACGTTTTGACAAAAATCCAAAAACACGTCGATTTGTATATCAAAGGGGACCAATGTTTATGCAAAAATCATTCTTGCAACTCTATCTCTGTGCGGGGGGTAGCGACTCCCCCCAAATTTTTAAATGGAATGGGGGGGGTCAAATGATCCCTAATTTCGAAGAGTTTTTCATTACTTACACAACCGTATTTGTTTTTTTCAATTCGATCGATTTGTTACCGAGAAATTGCTTCTTGAAGTTTCCAAGTTATTATTGTATGGCAAATGGGTGGAGGTCATTTCGAGCAATGCATTCGATAGTTTAAACCTGTTTGTGCTTTTATTAGTTTTTTAACTTGGAAACTTTCTCGGTAACAAATCGATCGAATTGAAAAAACAAATACGGTTGTGTAAGTAATGAAAAACTCTTCCAAATTAGGGATCATTTGACCCCCCATTCCATTTAAAAATTTGGGAGGAGTGGCTACCTCCCGCACAGGGCTAGAGTTGCAAGAATGATTTTTGATATATAAATCGACGTGTTTTTGGATTTTTGTCAAAACGTTCATTTTGCCCAGTTTTACGGGGGTACAAGTTTTCGTTGGGACACCGTGTATATAATCAATTTT
The DNA here is from genome assembly GCA_039654895.1 of Mongoloraphidia duomilia. Lineage (NCBI taxonomy): Eukaryota > Metazoa > Arthropoda > Insecta > Raphidioptera > Raphidiidae > Mongoloraphidia > Mongoloraphidia duomilia. Next base: position 22,582,124 of record CM077522.1, on the reverse strand, counting down.
ATATATAATCAATTTCAAATACATATACTTAACACCAATCAGCACACAGTACAGTGATTGACTGTTGGATAGGGGTGCGTAAACTGGGGGATGTGCTCCAAAAGGGGAGTGCAAAAATTCTTAGAGCGAAACTACATGGGCAGATTTTTCGCGGCGTGTTTCTCGCGACGAGATTTCCACTGAATATTACGTATCAAAGCAGAAAGCGTTTTGTCCGTCGAGTACATTTACGCAAAACAATACAACTGCTTTTTGCTAGTTACAAAATTGACACTACTATGTTATTTTTAAAGAATAGAAGGGAAAAAAACTTTTTAGAGACAAGCTTTTATTTAAATACACTAAAAAGAAAAAACTAATTTTTAATAATTATGAACCAAAATTATTAAAAATTATTTTTTCCTTTTTAGTGCATTTAAATAAAAGCTTGTCGCTAAAAAGTTTTTTTACTAATATTTATTTTGTTCATTTTAGTCTTTCAAAATTCTACCCCCCTTTGACACCCGTAGGGGTTGAATTTCGAGAATCCTTTCTTAGTGGATGCTTACGTCAGGAAAGGAACCAAATTTCAAGTTTCTAGCTTCAGCGATTTGGCCTGGGCATTGATTAATTAAAAAAAACCTATATACCCGTTTGAACCCCTTAGGGGCTGAATTTATTTCTAAAAACGATTTATTCATGTATTGTCATCGGGAATACATATATGTGTACAACATTTCAAATCGATCGGATACGTGGAAGTCGTTCAAAATTGACTTGCAAGTTTTGGCGTAAACAAACACACAAACTAACTAACTAACTAACATACATTGCAAGTTAAATAAAAGCTTATAAAAAACGATCACGTTGGTGCGTTCATCCAGTATTCAGACACAGACTATATAAGCTTCTCCGTGTCGAACATTTTACCCAGACCGTACATCCGTCGCATTAAACACCAAAAAATGTTAATAACACTGTTAGAAACATAATGTTTTTAACAATTTTTAAGTTTGTCCAGAATAAAAGTTATTAACAATGTTCCCAACAAAAGTTATCAACACATGTTATTAACATTTTAAAAAATACATAATTATTTGAAATGTTTAAAAATAGAACAAAACTAGTTTTTTGACATTCTCAATTTTACTGTCAATAAAACTATATTAAGGTTTTTGTAGAAAATCATGAATAAATAAAAGAATTCCGTAAAAACTTAAAATATTAACTGAAATTATGGAAAAGTATCTCGACATATTCTTAGACATCTTTGTCTAAAAAAAAAACTTGATTTATTTGATTGACTTTGTTCATAGCTACCAACAAACGGTAGTGCAAATCCAAACAAAACCGTTATGTTCTGGGTCCATGGCGGTGCATTTATAGAAGGGTCAGGAAACGATGACAACTTCGGACCAGAGTATTTACTTGCCAAAGATGTCGTTTTGGTTACGTTCAACTATAGATTAAATGTTATAGGTAATCAATTTCAACATACTCTTGTGAAATTGACGATTTTCACATGAATATTTAAAATTTGCTTCTGCGAATAAAACAATAAAATATTACATTAATCAGCTGAGAGCCTGAGTGGCGCTGCGATCGAATATACAATAGAAACCCTGTCTAATACAGGATGTCCCGGGATGTCCAAATAGTGCGTTCTCGGCCGATATGTAGATTTTGGGTGAAGATAGAAAAATAAAGTCTAAATACAAAAGATGTATGAATTTTAATAGTGTATATAACTTAATACTATATTGTGTAACTAATGTGCTAAATACATTTTTTGCAACACTTGCATCAAAAGTACAATTTTAGATGGCTGTGTACCATTTGAAAAGTGATTCTTTATGAAAGCTTCTGATGCGTTCAAACGGTAGTGTTTAAAGTAAATTTTAACGCACTCCGTTCTATAAAGTAATACTGTTTTGTTTTACTTTAAAACACACGTGCGTAAAATAGTACTTTACAGATAATATATTATATAATGTAACTAATAAAATATTTATCCAAATTGCGTTTTATTTGCTTAAAATTGAACTTTTGAAGCAGTTGTTGCAAAAAATATTGTATGTAACGCCTGTCTAAAGTGACGAAGTCACGATTTTACAATACTCTCTTAAGGCTATGTTGCATTTATACCAGAACGAGTGTGTGTTTACCGCGCGAGCCAAAGGCGAGTGCGGTAAACACACACTCGTTCTGGTATAAATGCAACATAACCTTAGGCTCGTATCGCAAAAATCGCGACTGTCATATAATCCGTCACTTAAGCCACTAGTTACATAAATTACTATTATACGTCAGTAATTGTTATGTAACTAGACGTTAATTGAATTAATATCTAGTTACATAATGGTTCATTGTGTAACTGTTTTTCATTATGACACTAAAAAGCATTACATAATGAATCATTATGTAACTGTAACACTGAAAAGCGTTACATAATTGATCATGACGTTACCATAGTCAATAAACGGCTATTTAAGATCCGTTAACAGATACGAAAAAACGCTAAAATCGTGCATGTATTTAATAAAAATATTTTTGTTAATACAGTGTGTTTCAGAAAAGTGATGTTGTGTACAACTGTGTTATTTTAATTGGAATATCCTGTATATTATTTAATTTTTAGGATAGTATTGATAAGTTTCCATATCTTTTATATGTGAGTTTTTTATGACTAACATAATACCTAAAAATGTAATTTGTTAGACAAAACGATAAATATCTGAAAAATTATTAGGTTTAGGTGTAGATAATGATTAATGATGTATAAAAGATATGTAAACTTCTCAATACAATCCAAAAATTAAATAATATACAGAGAGTTTGAATTAAAATAGCAAAGTTGTACACGCTTTACCACTTTTCTCTGGAAGACACTGCATAAACTAAAATATTTTTAGGTTGTGCATTTAAACTTTTTTTCTATCTTCACCCAAAATCAATATATTATATTAGATATTGAATGACAGATTATTCGTATTTCAGGATTTTTAATGCTGGATGATCCAAAATTAAATGTTCCCGGTAATGCTGCAATGAAAGATATGGTAATGGCGTTAAAATGGGTGCAAAACAATATTAAAAATTTTGGAGGTAATCCAAATGACGTGACAGTATTTGGTGAAAGTGCTGGATCCGTATCAGTTACTATGCTTGTTTTGTCATCGGCAACGAAAGGATTATTTCACAAAGCAATCGCTCAAAGCGGAAGCGGGTTATGTTTCTGGGGAAAGAAAAGTGACAAGTTTACCGCTAAGGCTCTTGTTTCGGAAATTGGATTTAATATAACGACAGATGCCGAAGCTTTAAATATTCTAGAAACGGAGTCTTTGAAGAGCATTTGGGAAGCAGCTTCACGATTAGCTGTGGCTACGGTAAATTAAAAAAAATATGCTTATAAATAATTTAAAAATTAAAAAAAAGAGTGCAGCGAAATTTAAAAAAATCACTACGTATTTTTTTTAATTATTATTATTGACCTATACGCATCTTTTGGTAAACGTTTTTATTTTATTATGAAGTGCTAAAGAAGTACGTTCTACATTTCTTTTTCCAGAAAGAGTCAAAAGAGATAATATGAAGAGAGTAAAACTTATTTAGAAATTACTTGTAAAAAAATAATATTAACTATTCATAGGGCTTATATTGTTTCAGAATTTGGTTGGACAAGTTCCATTTTCCCTTGTAGTAGAAAGAAACACTGACGAACAGGCATTTTTGACTAAAGAACCAGTCGATATTTTAAAAGAAGGCAGTTTCAATGACATTCCACTAATAATGGGATACAATAACAATGAAGGAATGTTGTTTCTCTTATCTGGAGATCCCATTCCAGGTTCCAATGCTGATTTCCAGCGATTGATTCCCAGAGATATTGATATTTCTTTTGGTTCCAATAAAAGTATTGCTATAGGAGAAGCTTTGGATTTATTTTATGTAGGCGGTGATACAGGAGATGAGGATTTAATGTATGATTATATTAATGTGAGTAAAGAAAAAATTTATTTAATTTCAGAATTATTACATTCTAGCTAGAATGGTAATAACATTGTCAAAAGTATAATCCTATTAGGATCCGTCAAATGAGCATCTGACATCTGGTGGCAGAAAATTGTACTCAAACGAGGGAAAATTTTACATGCTAACAGTGCAAATTAATCATGAAATTGTTTATTACAAAAATAAAACAAGTAAAATAAACAAAAAGTTTATCGAAAATGGAATTCGCGACGTTTTCTAATATCATGGCAATAAACACTGTCAGCTATTGCCTTGTAAAATTTACTTTACAGAGAATTATTTTCTAATGAAATGTGGAAAAACTGCATTTATGAATTAAAAAAATATTTTATAGTAATAATAAGATGTACTTGTTATCATACTGCACTAAAATAGTTGAATCCCTGATGATTAACAAATTTATAGGATTAACTTCGTATACAAATATTTTGAGGTTAGTAACTTCCCTACTTATTACAATATAACTTATTATGTTGCAGTTATGTGTTTACATTATTCACCTAACCCAGCCTTAAAAGCGCATTGAACGCGGATGATTAATTTCGTGGAGATTTTCTTTTCATTTTGATGTTTTTAAGCAATATGTCGTAAAGATTACTACTTTTGACAGTTCATTTTGCATGCATTTTTCTCGTTATATTTCCGACATTTGATAATATGCCCGGCTTTGAGAATCCGTTCTCCTTCAACGAAATTCCTTTGTTTAGGATTCGTACCGGCCCAATCACAAATTGCACTTATATTTATCATTTCTTATCACTTTGAAAATCATAAAATTACACGCAAAAGTATACCCCGTATATGAAATTTCCCCCCGTCTGCGCCATGTTTTTGAAGCTCCACCTATCTGACGGATCCCAATAGAACTTATGATTAATTTAGTTCTATCGATATTAATATATACCTTGTGTTTCAGCTCCAATCAGACAGAGTATTTATCTATCAAATTTATCATTATGCTGCACTATTTTCGGCTAAAGCTGTCTCTCCTACATATATTTATAGATTTACATATGATTTAGAAATAAATTATGCAAAAACCGTGTTTAATTTGAAGTGGATAAAAGGTCAGTTTCAATATTATATTAATTCATACCGGATATAAATAAAAGATTCAAATATACTGTTTATACTCTATAGGTGCTTCGCATGCTGACGAATTGGGTTATTTATTTCATTATGAAGGAAATCCCAAAGTGACACCAGGCAGTCCCGAAGACACAGCCATTGATAGAATGACTAGCATTTGGACAACGTTTGCAAAAACTGGAAATCCAAATATTGGAACTATTAACGCCACTTGGATACCGTTTAGTGAAAATCAAACCAACTATATTCACTTGGATGTCAATATTACAGCTGGTACTTTGTTACCAGAAAGAAAGAGAATAGATTTTTGGCATAAGTTATATCAGTTTGCGAAATAAGATTGTACAAAAATAACTGAATATTCAATATTCTTTCAGAATCATGATTCAAAATACGATTAATTAAAGTAACCAATAGTCTAATCAGTAATGAAAATATTCAAATGCTATGAATTTTGAGTTAAAGTTTTTACTCAGATTAAAAAATTATTATTTTTTTGTTTACGAAATTAAATTGTTATTGATTTATATAAAAAATATTTTATTTCAACATAAATCAGGAACATTCTATAATTTGAGAAATTTAAGCGGATCGAAACTTAAAACGCGTTAAGGCCGGTTCTCACGGGGCGATTTTAGTTGATCAATTTTAGTTGATCAACTAAAATTGAACTTAAATTGAACAACTTTTCGTTCTCACGTTTCAATGAAAATTGATTGACTGTTTCAACTTCAAAATGGCGCCAAATGCAGTTTTCCGTGCAGGTCTAGGAATAATAGTCACTTTAAGGGACGAACTAAAAAAAATTTAATGAAAATGACGAAACAAAGCAAAAAACGTCGTTTTTGGGTTAGACGGTGGATTTCGAGAAGATATCAAATTTAATTTTATTTTTAATGTCCGCTATATACAGGTCTTCTAACCTCATTTCACTCTTTATAATATGTAATGCATTTTCTCGGCAATCTTTATTTCTGTATGAGTCTAATTTGTGATTCCACAAACAATCGTGTTTTTGATTCAACTCTAAGAAATTTAATGTTAATTTTTCTGACCACTTCATTATTATAAATAATAATATAACACTTCGGGATACCAGACAACATTGACAGTACTGACAGACGAATGAACTGAAGTTGACTGACAATACAATAGTTCGCAGTTCACACTGCTTCAAATAGCAGTTTCAACTAGTTTGAAGTTGAATATGACTCATACTTGAACGATAAAGTTAGACTCAGTCCAACTTTTGTGGAACCGACTAAAATTGATCAACAAAAGTTGAAATATAGGTTCTCACGCTCATTTTCATTCGATTTTAGTTGATCAACTAAAGTTGATCAATTAAAATCGCCCCGTGAGAACCGGCCTTTACATAAGTAAATCGAAGTGGGTGGTCTATTATAGGTACCTACCTAAGAACATAGTTTACGTCAAAAGCATAGAGAAAAAATAGAATACCAATATTGTTGAATTTTATGATAAAGTACCGCAAATTTACAGTTAAATATCGGGAACTAGCTATTATATTATATGGATACTTCTAGCGAGAAAAAATTGTTAATCCCAACTTTATCCATAAATTATTATGACAATATAATGTTGTATTTGTTATCTTATTACAGGCTCAATTTTTTTTTTCATTTTCTATTATTGATTATATGCTTAACAAGTGGGTAGTAGGTATGATTGAATACCATCAATAATTGTTATGTGACGCTACAGACCGCGATAACAATAGTGATTATTGGCACCAATCCATCTAAATAAAATTGGACAAATACATTTGGACATGTTTTTTGAATGTGTAATCTGCATGCCATACAATAATAAGGTATAATAAATATATTGGATGTCAAACACAAAGCGAATAAAGTTGTCATTATTTATGAGTAATACTACGAAAGACTACAGTATTCAAAACGTTTTTTTCCTAAATAAAAAACAATATGAAAATAATATTTAAATGCAATATTTTCACTATTAATATTTGTATTTTAACGTTGTATATTTGGCTGTATGCGTACCTTATTATATTATACCTATAATTAGAGGTGTGCCGTTTCCGGGAATTTAAAATTTATGAAAATACCTCGGGAATATTTCCAATAAATTCCCAAAGACTGGAAATATTGGGAAATTTAGTTTAATTAGGAATGACCGGCATATTGACTTGTAATAATTGAATGCTTAATTGTTATTAATTCGATAAAAGTTATAATATAACATCTTCGAAAAAAGCAATTTACCATATTTCCGGAAAATATTCCCCAAAAATGTCCATACCTATTATTATTTGAATTGGAATGAAGAATGATAATGAACCATTCAGGAATGATCTAATGACATCCAGAAAAAACATATCAAATTGTTGATTGTGTTTTAAACTAGGAACATTCCTAAACATAAATTTCCGATTTTTGGAAAGCAAAAAGACACATGGAAAATTTCTAAGAATATTCCGGGAATATTTTAAACTTGGAACATTCTCAAACATAAATTCCCCGTTTAAATTCCCGATTTTTGGAAAGTTAAAAGACACATCGAAAATTTCCGGGGATATCCCCATTTGGGAAACATTCCCCAAGTGGGAAACTTTCCAGCGACACATCACTACCTATAATTATTAGTGTATTATAGTTTGCGAATAGTGAATTACTTATTGAAGGGTGATTACAGATGTTGAATTGATAAAATGCATACCGAATATTGAAGTTACGAAAGGATGCATTAAGGGGTTAAATTTGGTACATTCATTAAAAAACTAAAATGCATGAATTAGCAAATACACTATGTTTTCGGGAGGATTTGGCATTGCAACTAGTGTTATGTTTATTACATCGTAATTCAAGGTCCTTGCAAACTCAGTCATTTATTGTATTTGCGTATCCTATTGACTATGGTTTAAATTTGTACGTATCATTTCTTTAAAATATACAAGCAGGTATTAAGTCATATATTAATTTTTTATAACCTCATTAAAAGCTTCCTTTTTTCCATCATCCAGTATATCTAATTATACATGAAAAATAAACATACCTACATACACACAGCAACGTCACACGAAATGAATGAATGCTAGCACGGCTATCACTGAACATGGAAATGATAGTAGTCCATCGTTCAACGTCAATTAATTTGTATAAATATCCATATTCTCACTAATCAGAATGTCTCGATCCGCGACAATGCAACAACACACTATTCCAGTTTAATTATTGATTACTTACATTTTACACAAAACGACAATACACTTCCGAACAAAATCTCGTACTGTATTAAACATGTCTAAAATCTATTGTAATAGGCATAGTTTTTTCAAGTGTTTCATAACTAAGCAAGGTTAAAAATAGATTATATCATTTGATAATTTTATAGTAATTTATATTTTATTGATGCGAAATAATTGTCGACTATAGACAATCAAAATAAAATTTAATCAAACAATATTATATAACGACAAATGCTCTATTTCTGAAATGACTTTCAATGAAATTCAGCATCATGTTAGGACTAGAATTTAGAAAAATAGTAATCGGTATATATGTTACTGTAAAGGCCCGTATATTGGTATATCTTAGGTTTTACTAGTATATCTTAGGATTTACCAACTTGTGTTGGTAGATGTTAGGATTTTAAAAAAACTCGGGTCGCAGTGCCAAAACCCTGCCGACAATATAGTGTATTTGCTAATACTGGCATTGTGGCTTTATTATGTGAACTTAAGTTTGTTTTTGAACAAAATATAAAATTTAACCCCTTAATACATCCCTTAAAATAATATTTTTTTTCTTAATTTCAATATTTTTATCAATGCAACCTCGGTACCAAATTAAATACACCCTTCAGTAAGTAAAGCACTATCCGCAAACTAGTGTTTTTATAAAATTTGTAAGTCCGGTCCTGTCGGGCCGATTTTATTAAAATTTTGAAAGCACATTTTAATCGTTACTAAAAGGTTAAATTTCAATTTTGAAACGATTCTGAGAATTTTTTCGGGATTTTCGGGCCCAAAAACATTTTTCAACCCCTAAAAACCACCCTTAAAATGGTCCGATTGGGCCCATTTTAAATAGGCTTCGTGCGGTGATGGATTTCAACGTGCCTACCAAATTTCGTCAAAATCAATTAACTCTTTCGAAAGTTATTGCCCGCACATATATATATATATATATATATATATATAAATATATATATATATACATATATAAATAGACATTTCCAAAAATGGTGCCAAAATGTTCAGGAGGCTATGAAACGTCGAGAAATTTTGGTCCGACCCCTAGGTCCCGCCATCCGACCGACGCCAATAGTGTATGTGCCATATGGCAAATACACTAAAAAGAGACAATATTTCGGGCTTTTACTATTATAGTTTGGTACATGCTAAGTTTTACCAATGACGGTTGGTAAAAGTTGGATTTTTTTAGATAAAACAATGAATTAATTATCTGAATCATTTATTTCAATTACCACTCACTAACAGTCAAAACCTTACATATTTTAATTATCATTATGATATATTTTTAATTATAATTATTTCTTAGTATTTCTTAACACCTGCAAAATATTTTTTGAATAATAAAAAACAAATAAAACTGAAATACTTCACAAACATAACGTTTACGTTGGCTAAGCTAACTAAATCAGTACTTTTCTTATTATTTGGTATTTTTAATAAACAAATTGAAAAATGCAATTAATACATTGTCATTTATAGTAAAACATTTTTTTACTTGTTACAACAAGGAGAGCTATTATGGCGAAAGCAACAAATTCTCTAAATCCTCTTCAGATCTTACTAATCCAATCATATGGGGCTCTGCAGACTGCAGGCCCACGAATACGAGACGATGCGCCGAACACGTCTTGACATGACCTTTCAACATTTACCATGTCTCTGAGGTAAAACCTAAGATTTACCGAGTGAATGGTGGTAAAAGTTCGAAATGAACGATGATCACCAAACAGTTCGAACTTTTATCATTAAGAGTTGGTAAATCTTAGGTTTTACTGTAAAATCTTAGGATTTACCGAAGTTCGGGGTATTACAGTAACATATACACAGTGTTCCATTTTTATTGTTTTAGTAGGATGTTTCCGTAACTATATAATATAAAGAGATTACAGCTAAAGACGAATTTATACAGTGCGAGTTCTTGGGCTGGCCAGTAGACAGTAACTGTACGTGGAAAATGGGGAAATAAAATAGTCAGCTTTTCGGTTGTTTGCACTAGGTCAGTAGCTGATCGACCAGTTTATCGGCTTGCAGGTCTTCAAAAGTGTATGGTAATGTTATAAATCAATCAACTTAACTGTCTGACAAGTTACTATCTAATCTGTGTTCAAACTGGGCGACTAGAATGCGAACTATAGCTGGCCTAATATGCGGTGGGGGAAGGCGAGTGACCAGTAAAATCAAAGAATACAGGATAGTCTATGCAGTAACACAAGCGACTAGTCCGTGCAGTCAGGGTCCATTCTGATTAGTCGAATGCCCTATCTTGATGTCGTTTGACACACACAGACACACTTAAACGAACGTAACAACTAAATAGTGAACTCCGTATACTAATATGGATAGTTGACAGCGATAAAAAAATTAGTTTTGTATGTGGAGAATGTTCAAATACATATTCTTCAAGACAGGCATTAATGTTCACAAAATTAGAATGAAAACTTCTGGTAAGGCTTGTAATCTAATTCTTTCTATAAAAGTCGATCAATTTTTTGACATTTCAAAATAAAACCTAATTTATTATTAATATTTGAGATATTAGGATGTCCAAAATGTATGCAATAACAGTGTTTTTGAGAAATTGGAAAAAAAAATTTTAATTAAGTTTTATTTTGAAATGTTAGAAAATTGATCGACTTTTAGAAAAAGAATTAGATTGCAAGCCTTACCTGAAGTTTTCATTCTAATTTTGTGAACATTAATGCCTGTCTTGAAGAATATGTGTTTGAACATTGTCCACATACAAGACCCATTTTTTAATCGCTATCAACTATCCATATTAGTATACAGAGTTCACTAGTTAGATGGCACGTTCGTTAGGCGTTACTGTGTGTGTCAAACTACATCAAGATAGGGTATTTGACCAATCAGAATGGATCCTGACTGCAGGACCTAGTCGTTTGTTACAGTAACTGCCTGGACTTCTGAACTCGCACGCTAGCACAAATTTAGTGACATATTGTTCCATTTTTGAGCTCTATCCAAAATGTGAAATTTGACCGATTTTAATAGATAGCGTATTAATAGAGTAAAATTTAAGGAGACCAAAATTTCAATTTTTTGCACATAAATACAGCAGCTAGACGAACTCATAAAATATTAAGTACCAACAATCACTAATAAAATAAAATTTCAATTTTGAGTCTAAACGGTGTGCGAACAATGTCTAGATAAGGCAAAATGTCATATCAACTATTTTATAGAGTAAAAAATGTTCTACAAAAAAATTCACGATATCTAAAATCAGCAGAAGTCTCGAACTTGCCGGCACTATCAAAAAATACATTGTTTTGTTGTAGGCATATATCATATTATACGGTATCACTATAACTAACAGGTGCCTATGCTACCAGAAAATGGCCATAAATATAGTAATGTCAAAAATGTATAACCTGTCAAAACTGGACATTTTATAGGTAATATGATTTATCAAAGTTGTTTACATTATTAATAGTGATACAAATAACAAGTAATATAATTATTATTTATAAAGAATGAAAACTCTAATAAACGTTATCTGATTTCTCCTGAAATCTGCAACACGCGAAACCGTAATTTGCGGAACTTACAAAAGACCGGCCGTTTTGATGGAGACACGATATTATGTATGTTCTGCTTGGCCCATTCTAGTCAACAATGATTCTATTGTCTGATAAAACAGGAATTATGTCATTCAATTCATTTCGTTTTGCACATTTATAACGATTTTGATCGAAAAAAACATTTTGTTCATTGAAAAATAACAGTATTTGTATCTCATTTTCAACCCTTAGGAGGTAAATAATAAGATATATATTATATATTATTTGTTTAGACCCAACAGGATACAAAAAAGTCAAAAATTACAATAATTTTTATAAAATTTCTCCTATACTGTATGGTGATCAATTAAGTAATTTAGTAAAGCTTCTTTAAATTTTTTGGAATTTGATAAATTTGATTTAACTTTAACAGGTAGTTTCTCATAAATTTTATGGCCCCTGTACACTAGACAATTATTTCAAAAAAGACTGTTGTGTTTTATACTAAGCTGGTTTCACCTTCAACATTTTTATTAAAATATCCAGTACCTTGCATGTATACAACTATTTCATATGCATAAATTCCATAAACGGTTTAGTATTCTATTTTTTAGGGTTCCGTATCAGAAAGGAATCCTATTCTTGTGCCAATTATGTCTGTCTGTCTGTCACAGGCCTCTAACTTCTAAATGAAATGAGATAGGGACTTGAAATTCACACATAATATGTATTACTGCGGCCACTAAACGAGAAAAAAAATATAAACAAACTGAAAACATGGTTATTACTGGATAAATAATTAATTTCTGATATGTCAATCCGCGGATCAACTAATTCTTTTATTTTAAATTATAGGCATTTTGTTTTTTCTACATTTACTATTAAGTGATTGTTTGACACCAATCTTTAAAGCTATTAATAGCGATATTTGTTTTTATCTCGGTTTTTATTTATTCATTTCAAATAGTGAAGATGCAGCAATTAAAGCTGTCATATCGTCAGCGTACATAATTATTTTATCAGCAACCACGTTTTGTGGCACACCGTTTATAAAGCATTTTAATATTGATTTATTTCCTATACCATAAAAAAGTAATTTTAAATTTTAGCACAAAATTAAACATAAAATACTGTTTGGTGATATAACGGGTGGGGCAGAATAAGTTGATCGATGTGAATCGAAGATAACTATTGTAAATAACGTAAAATGTGACAATAACACATGTCTTTTGGTATCTCTGGACTAGAGAATTGGAAAATTTGTTATGGCACGATACACACCTACAGAACGTGCGAAAATTTTTATGAAAAAACTCAACGGTAGTGCTACAGCAACGAGAGAATTTCTCGTAGAGTATTCGATAGCGAAAGTTACCCCCTGCACTCTTCATCTTAAATCCTTTCCCCTCGCCTATAAAACGGTTCCCGCCCTCCCGACGCTATTTTTAAAACTAAAGGGTTCGAGTGAACGCCAACTCATGAAGGACCAAGATGATAGAGTGGTGTAACGGTTAGCGTAGCGGCCTTTGGATCACACTGTCGTGGGTTCGAATCCCGCCTCCGCTCATGGATGTTTTGTGATGTCATTTAGTTTAAGTGAGTTGTTATTTGATATAAACAAGACGCTAATGACCTAAGTTGTCGACGCGTCTATAATTTACAATAAATAAAATAAAAATGAAGGACCAAGAATCGCACTACAGATCCTACAGGCGAAAAATTGAAAAAAAAAATTCTGATGAAACTTACAGCTTTTTAAAAAATTACGTAATCTTTCACACGTATCCTAAATTTTTTTTCAAAAAATTCGCCTTTAGGATCTGTAATAATAATAATAATAATAATAATTTTATTGCTCCAAAGACATAATATTATACATAATACATGCATAGGAGAAGTCAGTACAACAGCGTCAGGTGTATCATATCATTATCCTAGATATTTTTAAAGTCATAATTGGTTTCTTTGACTAAGAGGTCTTTTAACTTCTTTTTCAGATTAATCCCTGCTTTTATATTTTCAGGTACTTTATTATGTATCCAAATCATAGCGTTGCGGACACCTCTCTGAACCACACCTAGTCAAGATGCTACCGTTTTAAAATTATTTTTGTTTCTTGTCGAGTAGTTATGAACAAAATTATTCTCGTTAAAAAAGATGGATTGTTTTCTACAAGAAGTACACAATGTAATTCTCGGTCCTTCATTTGGCGTTTATCCGAACCCTTCAGCTTTAAAAATAGCGTCGGGAGAGCGGGAACCGTTTTATAGGCAAGGGGAAAGGAATTGAGATGAAATATGAAGGGGATAACTTGCGCTATTGAATGCTCTTAAGGCAATTCAGCATGACCTGCGAGATCGCCTGATTTGACAGCACCTGATTTTATAAGATTGTTTAGGTGTATCTATGTCAACAATCCCCCGACTCTAGAAAAATATCCGCCACAAAATCAACAACCTAACCGCTCAGGGCGTTGAAGAAAGTTCTGCTATAAAAAGTGTAATTTCGACTGCATTACTGAAAATGATTGTCATTTATATATTATGTCATCTTTTAATCAAGATGTGACATATTTTCTAGAACTCAATAAAAAAATATTTATAAAAAATGTTTTCTTTACTTCAAAAGTTATTAAAAGAACACATCGGCTACCTTATTCTGCCCCACCCTTATTTGGTCCAGTTTTCGGGATCAACACGAGCAGGAATTCGTTCGGTTTAAATAACACGTACCTATATAAAATTCTACAGCGACGTGTTTGGCAGACCGCGTATAATTGAATTTTTTGCATTCGATAAATTGTTCGCATTTATTTTAACGCGTATAGCATTAGAAAAATTCACATTGGAGGAGAATTTGCTCTATTGTAGCTTGCCGATCATAATTATTTTATGATAAAATAATATTTATTATTATGAAATATTCGTAATACTAATAATATTCGTAATAAGTATAACATATTATGGAATAATGCAATTAATTTATAACTGACAATTTCTCCAGAAAATAATCATAAATCTATCCATACATGACTTCAATAATTTTATTTTTGGATTTACTCACACTATGAGCAGTATCAGCAAAATTTTGGGATATTTATATAAATCCTACTTTCTTAATAGATCACACAAAAAATAGCGTGCGTATCTCGATCGGAAGTAATTTTTCTATACTCGACGTGCATTCTAGCCTCTGCCAGAAATAAACACGTCTCATTTAGTAAAATATCCCTTTCCGGTCTAGATACACATGAAGCTATAAAATTTATTTACAATCTATATTGACTTTTCACTTTCTTTTTCAATCAGTTTATTTGTTCGAGATTTTTGATGTTTTCGTGTGTGATATAAAGTGGGCTAATATTTCTTTCAAGTTATACCTATATAAATGTATAAGGTAGTTAGGAACGTATAGAGGTATTGTAAGGCATCCTTACATCTATCTTTTTCTCGCACATATGTATCACTTGGTTTTTCTAAACGCCCCCAGAGATTAGAGCAGTTAAAGCGTAGCACCGAATCGAGAAGCCATATATCAGGCCGGTCAAGTAAAAAGGTCAAGAACGTGACTGGCCAACTAGAGAACAAAAGACATTCTAAACTTCACAATAAATATTGTCTTTTATTGAGAAAAAAAAATATTCTGAACAAAACCTACACACGAATTATTTGCTAGAAAGATGCTAAATCAAATACAAATTTCAAATTATACTTATTAGTGTTTATTTTTTAAACTGAACCAATATTTGAAAACTATAGGAATACAAATATTTTTAAGCTTTGATAATTTATAACACAAGTTTCAACAATTAAAATTAGCTTGTATATTCGAATACATTTCCCGAACGGGGAAATACATAGAAAAAAATGCAAAGTTTCAAGAAATTGTGTGGTAGGTATTATTGATTTAGTCATCTAATCAATTGTTGTTAAGTATAATATGTTAACTAAACAATTTACTTTTTTCAAACAGAAAAGTTTTTTGTTTTTGTAATTACTGTTCTATAAAATAAATATATTATTAATTATTATGCGAGGGGTAAATATCTGAGGATTTATGGTGTACAGCGTGAAGGAATTACGAGGATTTATGAGGATTTATAAGGATTTATGAGGATTTATAAGGATTTATGAGGATTTATGAGGATTTATAAGGATTTATGAGGATTTATGAGGATTTATGGGGATTTATGGGGATTTATGAGGATTTATTGAGGATTTATGGGGATTTATGAGGATTTATTGAGGATTTATTGAGGATTTATCAAAGATTTACAGAAGAATTAAATCAGCTGTTTATGTTATGCGCGTGCGCGTAACATTTTTTAATTTGCCCGACCGCATAAAACGGCGGCATTGTGAATAAAATTTGTTTTTGGTGGTGTCATGGAAGTTTGTGTGAGTTCCAAGGTAAGTTTATTATAATATTTATCTCTAGTTGGCATTATTGTACCACATACAATAGGGTATTTGACTAAAATTTTTTTTTGTGTTATATTAATAGAGCAGTAAATTCTGAACAAAATGACATTTAAATCACTTAATTATGATTTCAAATTGAAATATTTATGTGAGCCCCGCTCGCTAATAAACGTTTTTGCTCCACGAATCTGTGACGCCATATTTTTTATGAATGTACGTTTCTATCTACTAACTCGATGCTGATTATATCAGAAACTTACTTACCTACAGTTTATAATATTAGTATAGTATATTAGTATAGATAGTAAAAAAATCCTACACTCAAGTTTTACCCCCTTTGGGGTTGAATTTTAAAAACTTGAATAAGCCTATAACCTTCCTCAATGAACGGGCTATCTAAGAAAAAAATTTTTTTTTTAATTGGACTGGTAGTTCCTGAGATTAGCGCGTTCAAACCAACACACAAACAAACAAACTCTTCAGCTTTATTGTTATAATATAAGTAATATCTGGGTGGCCGAGCTTTGCTCGGATGAGTTCAATAAAAACAGTCTACTTAATATGCTGTGAGATATTATTTTCTCAGAATATTATTCCGAAACGAATTTATTTCTGTAACATAATTTAAAATAATTGTTTCTGATATTTTAACTACCTATGTGTATTTTTAAGCGTAAAAACTAAGTATCAACTTGAATCAAGCATTTTTTCCTGTAGATATTATTTAGGTCGCCATTTTCAAATCTACCGCCGTTATTGTTTTATTGACTGAAGAACTCGCAAAAACCGATTTTCATAGATTGAATATCTTGTAAAAATGTTCGAATCAGATGAAATTTTGCTCGCCCGTTACCATTTTAACAATCCAATTTTAAGCATTATTACCAAATATCAACTTTATCGAAGTACTTTTTCTCTGTGATGTCATCTTAACAACTTCCAATAAATTTCAAATACTTTTTTTTGCATAGGTATACCTACTGAAAAACTCACAAAAATCGATTCTTTTAATAACAAACGTCAGACTATAACCTGCGCAAAACTTTTTTTGCATGTATCTTCACCATAGTTTTTAAAAATCGATGTGTTTTGATACACATGCCTGCGGCGCTAGAAGTGCGACCCATTGGGCCGCCGTGCCAATTTTTAGATACGCAAAACGTTTTTGTATGTATCTTAACAATAGTTTTTAAAAATCGATGTGTTTTTACACAGACCCGCGGCGCCAGAAGTGTGGCCCTTCGGGCCGCCGTTTTGTCATTATTTACATATTGTGCAAGACACTTCTTATATTAGTGTTCATTTACAATTTTAACACTTGTGATATATTATATAAAATCTATGTAGAAATAGACTTCGAATCAATCTGACTTTAATTGAGCGAGTTATAATAAATAAAAAAACACCTTTTTTTTAATTGCTCCCCTCTGGAACCAAAATTCCTACCTAGATCAATTTCTCGCCCCGAAAAATCCTCATTCTGTAAATTTCATCAAAATCGTTAATCGTTTTTGAGAAAAAAAGGTCTAGGTAAGATTATACGTCATACTACATTTAACGTACCTACTTACCTATACTACACATTTTATATAGGTAATATAAAAATAACATACCTAATTATTTAAATATTAGCTAAAACTACTTACATAATTTTGTTTAGATTTTATTGTTGTTATTTTTTTACTTTTCAAATAATTACTGATTATTTTAATAAGTTAAAGATTGACTGTCAGAGTAATTTTGACATAAATAATGAAAATAGTTTGTTTTTTCCAAAGCCTACTCACAATACGACACTGTTTTATGACGTTAAAAAACTGTTTTTTAAAATGATAAAATCGATAAGAAAACGAATTTTTCCAGGGATGAGACCTAGCTAGATCGATTTTTTGCCCCCCGAAACCCCTTTTCGGTAAATTTGATCAAAATCGTTAGAGCCGTTTTCGAGAAAATATTTATATAGGTACATAGAAACATATATACAAGATTTACTCGTTTAATAATATAGGGATATAAGTCCAATCAAATTGTCGAAAAAATAGGTCTGAAATTGCGTTAATTAGAAGTTTGATGAAATTTTAATTGTAGATAGGGGGTGCCACTAGAACACTCCAGCCAAGTTTCTCCCCTCGGATTCCGCAAGGGGTGTCCGCCATCTTGATTTTAAGGGATGAAATCATTTATCTTGGTAAATATTGCTTGTACGTGAAAAATTACTATTACAAAAATTATTAAGGAGGATGTATCCAACAACTTCTGTTTGGAAAATTTTTTGAAATTTCTTATTCAAAAGTTATAAATTCTCAAAAATGACACTGTTGGGGGTGGAAACGGTTTTTTCGATTTTACAACAAAACGGTCAATCGTGGCGAAAAATGGTTACGACAAAAGTTGTAGCTTTTAAGTGTTTCTACAATATACATGTGTTCAACATTTTTTTTGCTTGCTTGGTGCGAATATAGAGGGCGCCAAAAGTCGACCGGCGCCAATATTTTTGAAAATTTTTTAATTTTGCACGCAACAAATTAATTCAAGTCATCGAATTTTCACCAAATACTCATTAGGGGGTTTTCGGGGTCGCTGATTAGGAAACCATTATCAAATTTTCCAAAAACAAAATGGCGAATCCAATATGGCGGACGTCTCCCATTTAAATTCATCGCATTTTCACCAAATTCATCATCCGCCATTTTGTTTTTTAAAAATTTGATAACGGATTCTTTATCAGCGACCCCTAAAACCCCCTAATCATGTATTTGGTGACAATGCGATGACTTCAATTAATTTTTTATGTGCAAAATTCAAAAACTTTCAAAAATATTGACGCCGGTCGACTTTTGGCGCCCTCTATATTCGCACCAAGCAAGCAAAAAAAATGTTGAACACATGTATATTGTAGAGAAACTCAAAAGCTACAACTTTTGTTATAACCATTTTTCGCCCCAATTGACCGTTTTGTTGTAAAATCGAAAAAACCGTTTCCACCCCCAACAGTGTCATTTTTGAGAATTTATAACTTTTGAATAATAAGAAATTTCAAAAAAAAATTTAAACAAAAGTTGTTGGATAGATCCTCCTTAACAATTTTTGGAATAGTAATTTTTAACGTACAAGCAGTATTTACCAAGATACATGATTTCATCCCTTAAATTCAAGATGGCGTCCACCCCTTGCGGAAAATTTCATCAAACTTCTTATTAACGCAATTTAAAAGTACCATTTGACTGGATTAATAAGGTAAACACAGGTTTGTTATTGTTTATACATTCGATGAGTTATGGGGATTTATGAGGATTTACGAGGATTTATGAGGATTTACGAGGATTTACGAGGATTTACGAGGATTTACGAGGATTTACGAGGATTTATGAGGATTTATGAGGATTTACGAGGATTTATGAGGATTTATTGGTGATTTATGTGGATTTATGAGGATTTATTTGCCAAAGAGGATTTATGGTGTACACAATTTTGGGCAGATATTTACCCCTCGTTATTATGTGAAAAGAGTATCATCATTTGATTATTAAACGGTTTTATTTAGCTTCACTTCCACAGAAACATAGCTTAGATTGTTTTATTTACATAGGTACAATTAATAGTAGATTGTAAGTACTTATATCTAGATGTATAATGGACAAAATTACGACGAGTGATGACAGTATGTAAAAACAGTCACACGAGTCTTTCCTATTCATGGAAACCTTCATTTTGTGAGAACTGGATAAGAATGACCGCATTGGTGAACGCAAATGAAAGCATCTAAAACAATAAATAAGATTGTCACAGCTTCTATACTTAAATATACCTGTTTTTTATTTATTGTTATTCTATTATTATTACATAAATAGTTTTAATATTAATTATTTAATTATGAAACTCAAATAATTATTATTATGTGCTGTACTAAAAGTAGCAATTGATGTTAAGTGCTGAGTATTTGAAAAAGCCAAAATAAATTGGCGAAACGTCGTATTAGATTGAATTAACATTAAAGGTTATTTACGTCCACATTCATGAGAATACCCTACTAGTATCTTAAATATACAGTAGATATATAATAATATACGTTAGTGATGGACGATTGTAAGATGTTTTTACAATCGAAACAATTGCAATCGTTCATAATAACAATCGAGTCCACAATCGACTCGGAGTTTGATTTTACAATCGAAATGTTCGATTGTTTAAGTCGATTATTTGCCAGCGAATGAGAATAGATATAATCGCGATTCAAGGTTATATGCTAGTTGACTGACGTCTGACGTTCACACGACTCGTTCATCGTTGATTGTTCACACTGTAAACTGTTCACTGGTCAGTCGGTACTCTGTAGTCGACTGTGTACTGCATCGTCTGTGCGATTCAGTACTATGCGACTCGGTCAACTATGAAACAAGTTAACACAATCGAGTGCAAGTGAAAACCATTGAGAGTCATCGAGATGTTTGAACAATCGGGACAATCGACTAAAATATCTCGTAATCGCCCATCACTAATATACGTAGGGAAAGTAAGAAAAATTTCCAAGCCCAGTTTCCATGAGATAAAATATTTTATATACAGTAAAACCATTCTATTGAACAGTGAACTGCGTCGGGGACGGCTGAATGATCCATGAAAACTCTGTATTAATAACGCCATCAATAACGCTCGGATGCAGGAATTTGGATTGTAAGTTTTTCCATACTTTGTCAATAAAATAATATTTTTACCATTGTCACTAAGGAATAATCCATCTTTAATATTCCGCAACACTTAAAATTCACTTGTTGACAAAATATTTTGGTTCCAAGATTGTTTTTCTACAAAAAATATATTTTTTACAAGGTGTAAGGTCGATTAATTATTTAACCCTAGACTAGAATTTTTAAAGGATTTATTTAAGGTAGCTGTCGTTCAAATCACTTTTCTTAAGAATCTTATAAAATTTTAACTAATTATGTACAATGTACGTATATTATGATAAAGAATCGTGTAATATTTAAGTCTTTTCCCCGATTGTGCCAAGCGATTGACCGTTTCATACTTGAAATAATTTATATCAAAATTAGTACTTTTTGTGCAGTCCGCTTGCACTGGCGAGTTTTGCAGCGGGGAATAAACTTGCGCTATATGTACTTGTACATACTCTATAGCACGATAACTACCTTAAATAAAAATATAAAAAATGGAAATTATTGTTAGAAAATTGTGGCAAAAATGTATTAAAACTTAGTAGGTACTTCGTTCATAAATGCGAGGCTCATTTCTTCATCATAGAGAAGACGACCAGTTCGTAATAGCTGAAACACAATGAAATAAAAGTAAAAATTACGATAAATTTAATATTTTGATTTCTTGTCTCAAAAAACATAAATATAGATAAAGGTCCGTGGCGGACTGCCACACAAAGAAATATTTTTTCAAAATTATAATCGTGGCGGATATTATTATCGATATGGTGGCCAAAACAGCAATTTTTGTCTGTCTGTGCACGCATCACGCGGAAACTACTAAGGCCCGTATTCACCAAACACTGTTAAAGATATAGAAGTTACTAATCTTAGAATAAATTTATTCCTGTGAATAAAATTAATTTTCAATTCACCAAGCAATTCATTCGATAGAATAGTAACTTCAGGTACAAATTTACTTTTTACCATACATCTTGAACATTTTGTCAAATATTTTGATTCTAAAGCACGTTTACCAAAGATCTGACCGATGGCGCATCGATCGGAAATGTACATTTATTTTATTTTACTACAAAAGCCTTTACCTGAAAGATATGGAATTAATATTTACCTAAAAAGATCTCCAGGTCATAAAGTAATTTGTGCATTTCGTGCCCATTCTATTTTACTAGGCGAATAAATATTTATACCCTTGAAATTGGACAGAATAGCTATTCTTACGATTTATAACTGCAGTAAACTTAACTACGTTTGGTGAATTGAATTATCGCTATTTATTCCGGGTAAAATTTACCAGGGGAATAAATCAACGGAATAAAAAACTAGCTAGGCTCGGTGAATACGGGCCTTAATGGATTTAAATGAAACCTGGAAAGGTGGTAGTTTATGTCCCGAGTCAACATATAGGATACTTTTTATCCCGGCAAAAAATGAGTTTCCGCCGGGTAATCAAAAAACTATATCTTCGGATGACTCATGGAATAAAATAAAACCTTCATGTTTCTGTTATGTAATAAAATAAAAGCTTCATGTTTCTGTTACTCACCAATATAATGTGTCGCAAACAATAATATTTCTGCTACTCACCAATAGATTTCGCCTCGAGTATTTCATAACGCGATAACGTTGTAGTTCACCCATGAAACACTTTTCTTAGGAATTTGATCAAATTTGAATATCTTATAGAAAACAGTAATATCTAACAGCTGTGATTGCACGTGCCATCAAATTCCAAAATGCCGCGCGAACGAAGTCGCGGGTACAGCTAATATTTAATAAAAACGACTCAGAAAACGCATACGAAACGAATTATTATATCGCCTGATAAAGTCCTTTTTGGAACTAAACTAGTAGTGATTTTTTTTTCGTTTTATGTGCGTTTTTTTAAGTCTGTTTTGTATTAAATATCATTAGAATTTTTAAAATTTGAAACCGTTACTAATAATTTTGATTTGGTTTTTATTCTAGTAAAAGAATGTAGGCTTTCACGGCCGGCGTTAATAGAATTAAGATAAGAATCTTTCGGGCTTATGAGCCGTCTACTGGAATGGCATCTTCTTCTTCCAGACGTTTCGCTTGCAACTGCGGCAAGCATCTTCAGTGGTGTGTTCGACAGCAGGACACCGAGAAGAACACTACGACCACGTCGAACACACCACTGAAGATGCTTGCCGCAGTTGCAAGCGAAACGTCTGGAAGAAGAAGATGCCATTCCAGTAGACCACGGCTCATAAGCCCGAAAGATTCTTATCTTAATTTTATTCTAGTGTTTCGTGCCAATTCATCTATAAAATTCTAGCCGTTACATATTTGTATGGAAATCCCATGACTCGTCTGTTACAAGTTCTCAGTTCCCAGGTTCTTCTCTGAGGCCTAGTGAAGGTATAATTGTTTCATTGTATTATCAAAAATAATAATACATAGATACATTTAAAATGTATGTTGATACTATACGCTCAGTTAATCCTGATAACTGGTGGATTTAAATTAAAAAAAAAATAAAATAAGTAAGAACGTAAATATTTACCTGTTCTCTGAGTTTAACACAGGACGTGACGGACATTTTCATAACAAAAATATGCCAAAAAAACCAAATAATTTCGTCAATACGTTCAAATTGATCTGCAGTTTTGTAACTAGTGTACAATGAATTTGTACTATACAACACATTCACAGAATAGAGAATTAAAAAATAAATTCCAAAATATGAGTTTATCATTTGAAAAATATCGCCAATCTGGGCATGCAAATAACATATTTTTTGATAAGCGGTTACAAATTTGTATTCATTGACGGTTTTTTCAGTTCTCTTCTGCCGAACAATATATTCATTCAGAGCCTTTACTTGCTGAGAAAGAATCGATACAAAACCCACAAATAAATGAACTGATAAGTAAACAACAATATCAAAATTTAAAAATTTTTTAACCCAACTAAAATATATCATTGACATCAAACTTTCTCTTTTGCGTATTACGATTATTAAACTTGATTTGATAAATAAAATTAAATCCATCAAATAAAACATCAAAATATTAATATCTTGTCGCTGTTTGTTATATGAAACATATATGCCAGTTATACGATGCAATGAGTGGTCACATGTGGTTACTTTTTCTAGGATTGTTATCATTTTTTCTTGATTTAAAATATGATATGCTGCTGAAAAGATTGATATCACCGCAAGCGCTTGTAAAACTGTGTTTATAAAACTTGCGGTACATGTATCATGCTTGTAACAATCTATTTGTGTAAAGCTTATTAAGATTATATGAATTAGAAACTTAACACAAATAAAAAGATTTAGACCTGTTTTTGTGAATGTATTATTTTCATTTTTTATTACGAAAATATTGCACCATCTACACAATTTTAAAAGAAGGCTTATTGAATCTAAAGGATCACTAATGAATCTTATCATTTTTGATAGACTTTAATTCGGTAAAATATCACCACTAATCATAATAGACACACTTTTTTTACCATAGATGATTTTGACAGATTTCTTAATCTTTCGATTTATCAATTATCAATATTCACTAGCGATATTTTCAACGCCATGTTTAGTTTTAAATCATTAAAGTTTTTATAATAAATTTTATCATTTTTTATAGACCTCAATTCAGCCAGAAACTAAAATCCAAAATTACCACTCATCTTAGTAATCAACCCAAATTTGTGTTTCGTCGTAGATAATTCGGATTTTTTGTATAGCTGCGCTTTTAACTATTTAAAACTATCTTACAAAAATTAGTAGAGCGTTTTTTATCGTTATATGTTAAATTTTAAACTATCAGTTTTTATATGTAACTAAAATCCAATGTTAACCACTCATAATTACCCAATGATCAACACCCAATTTATATTTTATATATGAATAGTAAAGAGGTTTTTTATAACTGTACACCCGTTTTCCGGCAAGAACTATTTTAGTTTAATAAATAATTACAGCAGTTCCACTAAAGTTTAGTTAATTATGATAAATTGTTATTTAATTAATGTATTGACGTGAAACACTCATATCAGGTATAAATTTTAATAGGGTAAAAGCACAGCTAGGTTTCCGTCTATTTACCCGTGGTCAAACACTTTTATATGTCAATTAGATAATCGATAATTTATTACTGCTTTAGACTTTAAATCATAGTATGGAGGACACGTCAGTTAAGTATATACCTACAAAGTATATGTAAAGAAAATATAAATAAATAAGAAATAAATATTCAGTAAATAAAATTTAATAAAATATATACAAATAAAATATAACAATAAATTATTATCAATAAATAAATATATCCCTACAATAATTCTACTTCCGCGTCGTCAAATTGTACATTAATTAATGCTGACATTTCTTCCATCCACATTTCCAATTTTTCACATTCGGAAAGTGATGACGTACCGTCGTTCGCAGCTTCATTCAAATTCATGTCAAACCATAAATCACCATCCGCACACGAATGTTTATTAGACAACTTTGTAACATTGTGTGTTTCTCCTATTTTCGCAGTTTTTTGATCAACATCACTCACGGCAAGAGCTTTTACCCTGCGAATCGGACATTTAGGAGGCGATCGAAATTTTACATAAAAGTCAGTGCACGTTTTAATGACATTAGTACAGTCCGTCGATTTGAAAAACTGGACGTTCACTAATTTCTTATTTGTTGTCCATGTGACTGTCTTCTTGGGACCTTTTCTTTGCCGATGAGATAAAATACCCTTTTTTATAGATTCCCCATGTGATGCATTATTGTTGGAACTTATACTTTCAACTGTAACAGAACTAGTTTTTTCTTCTTCGTTTGTAGCTGATTCAAACAATATAGTTTTGCCCTTATTTTTCTCTATTTCGATTTCATCCTTACTGACATTAGGAGCTGTCGGTTTGATACTATCATCCGTGTGTCTTATACATGCCATAATGTTATCCATGAATATTTCACTGAGTTGAAAATTCGTTTCTTCGGCTCCTTGAATAATACGTAGCTTCTTCTCGGTAGGTTCTCCTGCTTCTTTGGAAGGCAAAGACCATTTCTTCGATGGTGAAACGCTCCTCGAATTGCGTTTTAAACTTGCCAATGTGATATCCTTAAATATTTCACTAACGTGATTGATCAGTAGCTTTTGTTGGTTGTTTGGTTCTTCGACATCTTGAATAATGCGTTGCTTCTTCTCGATTGGTCCCACTGTTTCTTCGAATGCCAAAGCCCTTTTCATCGATGGTGAGATGTTCTTCGAATTGCGTTGTAACTTCGGCATCTTGAAAACAATTTTACGTCTTCCAACGTGAATTTCCAAACAAGAACTGTGACTGGCCACAGTCTCTCGGAGCCTTTTATAGACCCTTATATGATAACAGGTAGATAATTTGAGGTTAAAAGTATCTTAATTACCTGTGATCATATATTATGGTAACATATCTATTATCTATACCTGCAGTGATCATAGGTACTATTGTAACATATCTATACCTGTGATCATAAATATTATGGTAACATATTATATGTACCTGTGATGTTCAATGATGCATTACTAATTAAATACTTAAAAGATAATATTCGAAGAAAATTAAGAGATTAGTGGACGGTGTCCAGATCTACCCGTAATCTAGAATAATCCCAGTAAGGATCGTTTTTAAACCTGTTGTCGAACGGGAATAACTAGAATTATCTAAATTGCAATTATGAAACTATTTGGAATAATTTTACTGAATCATTTTTAAATAGTGTATAGATCGATATTCAAAAATATATTATTTTGTATATTAACTTTAAACAATAGATAACAGTCATCATACTGAACGATTTTATTTTAAATATTCACTGTTTACCGGTACAAAATGTATTTTTGTAGACGCGCTTAAATTTCGCAGATCGAACATATCAGTTTGTAGGAATTTGTGATAATAAAACCCATCCAGCAATTTTGAAGGTTTCGAATTTGAGTTCTGGCATTGATAATTATTTTTTTTTGTCTTCACTCTTGCAGTAGGATCGTATTATTAATGTTCTTTAAACGTGCCTATTTTACGTAAATTATTAGCTATATAAACAAAATGGGAAACCCTGCAATTGTGACAAAGAGTAAAAAATAAAATCATCATTGTTGTGTGCAGGTATTGTAGAAGAATGAAATCTCGTCTATTTGTCCCACGACATATTATAGGGATATCCCATAGGCTTAAAGGGAACTAACAGGACTCGAAATCCTTGAACGAAAAGGAGTTAAAGAGCTTGTGCACGGGGATAACCGACTGTTGTTGGTGTGAGTGGAGTACGGTTGAGCTGTGAAGGCCCACAGGAACATGTTTCACTTTTATAGTTCGGAGGGAAAAACTGCCAGTGTCGTCGAAACCGCATTTTATATAGTAAATACTAGTCTTTACCCGTGAACTCTCGTTAATATCGGTTTTGACAGAAAACCTGTTTCATTTGTACCGATGACATCTAACAAACAAACTTTCAAAAATAGTATAATATCCTATATTATTAAACGAGCAAATCTTATATACAGGGTGAGTTCGACCACCCGTATCAATCGTTTTTTTTGAAAACGGTTAGTCGTAGAGAGTTGTGTCAAAAATTTGTATTATAAAAGCCCTAATAAAGAATCGAATGGTGATAATTTTTTTTCCGGGAAGGTCGGCTTCCCTGTTAGTTTGCTCCAGAATGTCCAGAACTCCGGAATTATAAATGTAACGATAGGTCGAAAGTGGTATTGTTGAAAAGATCTTTAAAAAATAAGCAAGTTTTGTAGGAAAATTTTTTTTATTACTGCCACCCTTGTAAATTTCTATAAGTATAAATATAAATTATTATATATGTTCAAAACCTCGGAATTTTAGAAAGCACGATAGGTTGAAAGTGGTGATGTTGAAAAGCTCTTTAAAAATAGGCAAGTTTTGTAGGAAAAATTATTTAATTACTGCCACCCCTGTTAAGTAACAATCGTTTGAAATTATTAAATCAAAACTTTATAATAACGATCGAAGTCGGCATTAAAAATCTAGCAACCTTAGACATTGTCACAAGTGTTCAAACTGTCTTCCATTTACTCTTTAATACATACTACTGAGCTCTTCTGGTTATACTGTGAGTGTACTTCTTCAGTGTTAAATGATCGATAGATAGGTAACTAGATTTTAAATGCGGACTTTTAAAAAGTTCGTTATTATGACATTTTAATTTAGTAATTTCAAACAAATATTACTTAACAGGGGTGGCAGTAATAAAAAAAAAATCCGTACAAAACTTGCTAATTTTTTAAAGATCTTTTCAACAATACCACTTTCGACCTATGGTTACATTTATAATTCCGGAGTTCTGGACATTCTGGAGCAAACTAATAGGGAAGCCGACGTTCCCGGAAAAAAAAATTATCACCATTCGGTTCTTTATTAGGGCTTTTATAATACAAATTCTTGACACAACTCTCTACGACTAACCGTTTTCGAAAAAAACGACTGATACGGATGGTCGAACTCACCCTGTATATACACAAGATATTATACCGATATTAAAGAGAGTTCACGGGTAAAGACTAGTATTTACTATATAAAATGCGGTTTCGACGACACTGGCAGTTTTTCCAGACATGTATACGGGTGTTCAAATAAAGCAATTCTCACTAGAGTGACACGACGCTATAAAATTCAATTAGGTATATAGGTATATTCTATAAGAAAAAAACAATTAATGCTCTTTATAACCGTAGAAATGAATATTTAGTGTCAAGAATATTGCCCACTTTAATTTGTAAATTAGGTGTAAACAAACAAATTTAATTTGCATTCAGACATGTGTCTTCTAAGATGAAAGGGGACCGTGTGGTATAGTGGTTAGAATAGAATAGATATATTTACACACAAAAGTAGTCGGCCTCTAGATCAGACGGTCGTGGGTTCGAATCCCACCTGCGCTCATGGATGTTTTGTGATGTCATTTAGTTTTAAAAGAGTTGTTGTTTAGTGTAGTTGAAAGACGCTAATGACCTGAAATCTACAATAAATAAATAAATCTACGATTAAAAAAATGCTAAGCTAGCTGAAATACTCGTTTTTCGTCAGAGGATACCCCTTCCCCAAACTCCTCCGCTGAAAATGTACAATATTAAAATAATTATCATGAAAATCCGTATATTATTGAGTTATGATACGCTACTGATTCTTGCTTACACATAGGGTGCGTTCTACTTGGCGCCCACGACCGTACATTTTGCCGTTTCACTAACTTACAAACGTTGCGGACGAAAACTGCAGTGGAACGACTTGTGGGCGACAACAAACATGACTACCATTATTTCGTCAAAAAAACAGAATATTTTGTAGCAAAATAAGATTATATTATTCTCAGAAAAGCTAAATCAATCAAATGTTATGATAAGTATACGTTTTGCATCGTCCACAGACATGGTGAGCTCAAATGAGTTCAATATATTCATCCATTTCAATATTGTAAAATATAACATATTCTGCTGTCATCTCCGTGACTTCAAATGCGCGGGAAAATAGTTAAGGACCGCGTCGACCCACATACAAACGCGGGCTTTGTGGGCTCGATGCGAGCGCCATCTGTGACGTCATGCGTGACGTTTTTATCGCGACTAAAGCGAGAGCGGTCGCTAAATGGAACGACATACGGTCTTTGTAAGAGTTGCGGTCGCCAAGGGGAACGCACCCATAGTATTGCTCTCTTCTAGAATCGGGTATTACTACAATGTGAAAGCATTGAGATAATACTCCTTGGCCTCTACATTGTACATGGAGAGCTAGCGACGCAGCTGGCATCATCCCACGGGAAGAATGGTTCAGGAAGAAGCACACACACATTCACGCGCGTAGACATGCATGCAAGTAACGCAGAGACTAGTTCGGGTGAACAATCGGGATTCAGTCGGCTGACTTTCGAGCTTATGTTTCAGGCTCCCGGTTCCCGACCAAACCACCTACCGTCATCTGTTTCGACACACTTGGGGGAACACTTTTAAACAACAACGAAAATGGAAAAAGAGATTGAATTTAATCTTTATTTTCTTCAGCTAACTTTTTTACACAATAGAAATGTCGACATAAAAATATTGAACCGAATGCATTGTTATACAATTGGTATAAATTGCATGTGTTTTTTAATTAATGTATGTATCTACTGTGCGCTTAGCAATGTACTGGAATTACGCAACCTTACTTTTAAGCTTCGCATAACTAATATGTAGATTGTACGCCTAGGGTATTAACAGCTATACATAATTTATATTTTTTGGCACTTGTTTTCCCAAAACTCAAAAGTTTTAGAATCTAAATTTTTTGTAATTTTTTAAGCTGCTGGCAATTTTTATAGTGCGTTGCAACACATTTTTAATTCTACATAATAGTAAGTTTATCTATATTCAGTCTATTATTATAATAAATCTGTAAAGGAAAATGTGTCTATAATTTTTGAATTTTCAAAAAAAATATTTACAGACATTTTTTTAATTGATATTAATTACAAATACAGCATTTTCGAAAAATTGTCTGTCCGTCTGTTTGTTTGCTTATAACTCGAGAATTACCGAAACCTAATATTTTAATACGAAAATATTAGGTTTCGTTAATAAAAGTGTTAGTAAATATCCTAAAGAATACAATTAAAGCAAAAAAATAGCCTCATTGTATTTAGCAATCAAAAGTTATACGTGATTAAAGTTAGGTAAAAGAAGTACATTATTTTGAACACCCTGTATAATAAATTCATTTTTTTAGGACAGACATTGATTTGTCCGTCCATTATCTAGTGATCCTCAAAATTTGAGTTTGATAAAGGTTTCTGTTTTGGCTATGTCGAATCTTAGGTAAAGGTCTGCACGTGTCAAAAATGTCTAAAAACTTGAATAACTCAAAAATTACTGAATTTTCGAGCATTTCTATTCGCATTTAGGTGCAGAATTGAAAAAACAAATAAAAACAGGGTGCTAGATTAAAAAAACATCTTTGATCTGCCACGCTTAAATGGAACAGGCTGTATAATTGAACATATTTTTAGGTTATACACCATTAAAATTTATACAACTTTTGTATTTAAACTTTTTTTTCTATCTTCACCCAAAATCAATATATCGGCCGACAACGCAAGGCTTGGACACCCTGTATATATTCAGTAAGAAAAAGAAGTCTAACGCTTAATTTTTACAAGAATTTTGTTTGTCATTGTATTCTGCATACGGCTGATATTATTTATTAATTATTTTCTTGTTTGCTTTTGATAAATTACTTTTATTATATAAATTTTATATCAATTATTATTTTGGTTGTTTATTAAACTGATTACTTCACTATTTTCTTTACCGATCCCGTTTTCACAAGATTAAACAGACCAGTTTATAATAAATTTTATGTTAATTAATATTTAGGTTGTTTATTTTACTGATCACATCGTTATTTTATTTACCTGACCCGTTTTCACAAGATTAACATACCCTGTATAGTGTAATTATGATTACGTATTTTATGTCAACAGTATTACATAAAATATTAATTTTCTATTGATATTTGTGTGAATATATACATATTGTGGGAAATGTCACATTGCAAAATATAATAAAGCATTCATTAAAAAGTGCTGCTAGCTTGCTGATTGAAAATTAATGTATGTACATTTAATAGTTCTACTGTATTTACTACTAAAATAGATATACCACTATAAAAATGTATTTCACCTGGATTAAATAAAAGTTGTTATTACGGTCAAAACTAACTAACCATATCAGGTTATTCCATAAATTAAAAAATATACTGCTGGGATAAAACTGGTGTACAAACCGTAACCGTGTTTGTGTTATGTGTACAAAAACAGTAGAATATTTCAAGTATCAAAATAGAGAAAAAGGCATATAATTTTGTTTTAAAAAAGCTTAAACTTAACAAATTTCTTAGACTTGGTAGTAGGTATTTGAGAAAAATTTTAGAAATGTTTTAATATTTGAGCGAACATTTTTCAACAATTGAGAAAATAAATGTTTTTTTTCTAGATGTATTTCCAAAAATTATATCTATAAATATTTCTAAAATACCCACTACCATAATTAATAAATTTGCCAAGTTTCAGATTTTTTAAAGCAAAATTGGGGTAGAAAAAAATTAACCGCAAAGTGCCAAAAATCGTATGTTATTTAAATGAGAAAATGCGAGGAGTTTGGGGACAGATTAAAATCGAAATAGGGACTTGAAATTTCGGTTACATTTTTTTTTTATTTATTTAGAAACATTCGAGCACAAGGGAGCATAATATTCGGAAATGATCATATTAAGGACCACCATAATTACAACCTATTTTAATGTTGGGAGCATCAGCATACCAAGCAGTAATAATTAAACCACATATTAAAATATCACCCAAACTGTGTGTGGAGCACAACCCTTATATTCAAGTTGAACTCGACCCTAATTTGACGTGCTAACAAGACAAGACGCTTTGTGCCACCGTTCTATAGATATAATATGTACAGTGTACACCACCGGATAAGCTGATAGTTAATACATCACAATAGCGGATAGAATTAGAATTATAAAAAGATTACAGTAACTTTCTTGCAAAACAATATTTTTTTGCGAAAAAATTAAACACAAATAAACGCTTAGTTAGCATTAGTGTTAGGACACCCATTGAATGACGTAGCGTTACAATGCAACACTAGAAAATTTCATTTTAGTCTCGATTTTAGTTAAAATTGAGTGTCCCGCGCGGACAGCTAATTTCACGATTTTTCAAAAACATTAATCAAATTAGCAGAAAGAAACTCCCCAAGAGGTGAAATCTTCAGCCAAGTAGAAAAATGTAGACTGGTTCTTCGAAAGATCAACATACTTGTTTAATATTATTATTTTAATATCTAAATGATTTCTGCTCTTAACCGGCTTTTTGTGCCAAACATTTTTTTTCAGATGCCAAAATTCCCGATTTGGTCAAATATTTGGAAACGCTGATCTATCTGAACATCAGTATCAATATGAAAGTGAAATTATTTATTTATTTTAATGAAGCTTACAGAGAAGTCTCCAATTTCAAGTTCCGTACAATTAAGAAAACAATACAAAAAATAACAACTTAATAATAACAATAACAATATATATAACAAAAATAGACACTGCAATAACAAATCAGTAGTAACAATAATATATATCAAAGAATATAATTGACAAACAAATTATTTAATATTTTGTCGTTGAGTGAAAGAATTTTTCACTCGACGTTTCCGTCGATTTTTTTTGAAGAGCTGGTAACGATACTGAATATAATATCAATCTGGTTTCTGGAACATATAACGTCAGGCAAATTATGCATTTTGTAAAAGTGAATTTCTCATGCAGTGAGTGTGCGGAATGCAAGTCGATAGGGTGACCAGATCCCCGACCGTAAAAACCAGTACCCCCCCCCGTCCTTGTAGTTGACAAATAATTTTTAGGGAATAACAATCTTTCAAAGTCAATTTCAAAGTTAGGAACAACATTTTCTTCTTTCTTTATTTTTTACAAGCACAATTCATATGAATTTGTAAAAATATATGAGCACTGTGGTTGGAAAAAACAAAATAAAATATAGTTACTTCTTACCACAACAGTTTTATTGATGGATGTACATTTCGAAAGCTAAGCTTTCATCTTCAGCGAACACTATACATCATGTATAGTGTTCGCTGAAGATGAAAGCTTAGCTTTCGAAATGTACATCCATCAATAAAACTGTTGTGGTAAGAAGTAACTATATTTTATTTTGTTTTTATTCCAACCACAGTGCTCATATATATTTTTACAAATTCATTTATTTTACAATAGGTACTTTTCAGAACTGCTGATTTTTCCTAGAAGAGACAAATTGTCAGGTTGCGATTTTTTCTTATATATGCCTAACAATCTGCTGATTGATAGAAATTATTCATTTAGGTACTTAATTGTTAGATGAATACGTTGTGGAAAGGGGTCATTGTTGATTTAAGATTTACTTAGTAAGCCTATTCACACCGGCTTAAAATTTGGAGCGAACCTCGCCAGTTTCTGCTGACGTTTCTACCGACGTTGACGAAATGCTCCAGAGCTGCCAATAGAAAAAAACGAACAAAAGCGAGATAAAATACCCAGACATAACTTGTTTTCGAGTTTTTCGCGAACGTGAGAAAAACCGGGACATTTTGAGTAGCAACCGGGACACTTCCTAAAATTATCAAAAACCGGGACATGTCCCGGAAAACCGGGACGTCTGGTCACCCTACATGTCGAGAATATATTGTTGGCACCTAATACACTTCGATAATCTTTAAAATTAATTTGTTCCCGTATCACTATTCACTTTATCATCAGCTATTAAATAATTAAGAACTTTGTATAAAAAATAAATAAGTGCAGTTTTCCTACGGCACTTGTCGGAATAGTAAGTTTGACCGTATTTGTATACGACTCATAACAACTCCTTGAATGAATGTGTGTACAGTCCCACGCGTATTGCCACTTGAACTGCCCTATTTTCAATGAGTAGATCGACCCTCCGTGAGCGTCAGCCGTATATTTTGTTCTACTTAGGTACATACTATATTTAGGATATTATCTTCTAATTTCACTTTTATATTAATTATATTTATACAATATTTGTAATGGAATTTTCATCTAAGTAAATCAAAACCCAAGCTATCGCGTTAATCTATATTATGTAGGTGTCTTAAAAATTGAAAAAAAATATATAAGTTATTGAATTATTTCAAATTTGTAGCACTTATAAAAAAATTCCAGACAATTGGACGCGGGACAATTCCAACTTTAAAAATACTGACATTTGACATAATATTATAAATTATAATAAATAAAATAAAATTTGTGTTAACGTGTGCGTTGACGTGGGCAACGGCTAGTATTAAATATTGTTATTATATTTACTTTTCTTTTCCATAGTTACATAAAATGGTTAATAGACGGAGAGCTAGCGATGGTTTTTCTCAACTGTCTTCGTAAGGCATTTTAGTAACATTAAAAAAATACCTGTCCCTATAAGTTTAAAAATCAAGTCTGGTAGCCTTTACCAGGAAAAATAATCCCAAACATTTTTTATATGTTTGTTTATGCGAGGGATCGGGGGTATATCCGTAGAAAATTTAAAATCGCAAAATAGCAAGTTTTAAAATATATTTAGTTAATTTAATATAATATAATTATGACTATCTTCATGTAGCGATGTAGCTTAGTGGTACAGCACTAGACTCGCATTGCGGAGGTACTAGGTTCGAATCCCGGCGGGGGCAGATGTGGCTAGGACTTTTTCCTACTGCCTCACGCCGAGAAACGGTAATTCTTGTACCGGCCATCTTGTTTGAGGTTTTCCATGGTTTCCCTCAATAATTCCAGATGAATATCGAGATGGTTCCTTATTCAAGGCCATGGCCGAATACCTGTCAAACTCCTATGCTCCCAAAGTTGCCTACCTTATCCTAATGTCCTATAATTCCTCCATTCGCACATTGCTATTAAATAAGTTGAAGGTATAATAAAAATGTATAAAACGGGAAATGGTAAAAATGGAAAATAGTAATGGTGCGAATGGCGTCCGTTATGACATAATGTCGAGAAACGGACGTTAAACGCATTATTTCCATCTGAATGTACAAAAATCCGACATAATCCTCTTTGCCTTGTGGTCACGAACATGTAATATGTCATGCATTCAGTTAAAGCAATTCTAACAGAATTATGGCGAGTCGATGGTCACTGAAAGTTCCCTCGAATAACACAAAAGCATGTTTATTTGCCACCCCCATGAAACAGTTCTTGTATTCATACATACATTACAATTACATTTATGGAGGCCAGTTTACAGTGTATTGTTCGATAATTACATCACTATATCTTGGACATGCGCATACGTTTAAACCTATTTCTAACCAAACACATTATTGTGACAATATTGATCTCTTTACGATAAAAAATTTGAAAACTCTGGCATTTATTTAACTCTAATTTGATTGCAACTATTAACAAAAAAATTTGAAAAACTACTGAAATTATTTTTTATACAAATTTTCTAGTTATAGTAACTTTTGAGTGAACTTAATAATTAAATACAGTTAATATCTGGCCTTTTAATCATTAATGTCGATATTTTTAAACGACTTAGGCCTGTATTCACCAAACACTGCTAAATATAGAAGTTACTAATTTTAGAATAAATTTATTCCTTGGAATAAAATTAACTTTCAATTCACCAAGCAATTCTTTCGATAGAATAGTAACTTGGTACATATTTACTTTATACCTTGGACATTTTGTCAAAAATTTTGATTCTAATGCACGATTCTAATGCATCGATCGAAAATGAAAAATTTATTTTATTTTACTACAAAAGGCTTTACCTGAAAGATAAGGAATTAATATTTACCTGAAAAGGTCGCCAGCTCATAAAATAATTTGTACATTTTGTGCACATCCTATTTTACTAGGCGAATAAATATTTATACCCTTGAAATTGGACAGAATAGTAATTATTCTTACGATTTATACCTGCAGCAAACTTAACTACGTTTGGTGAATTGAATTATCGCTATTTATTCCGAGTAAGAGTTACCAGGGAAATAAATCAACGGAATAAATAACTAACTGGGCTCGGTGAATACGGGCCTTACAAAAAACTTATATACTCGTATGTGTTAGGCACGGTTTTTTCTTACTTTCTTTCTTGTAACCTTTATAACTGCTGTTCTACGCAATGTAGAACAACACAAAATTTTCAGCTGCTCCAGCTCCCAAGGAGTGTTTTTAAGTAGGTCTGATCTTGATCCCATAAAATAAAATACAAGGACACTAAAAAGTGAGAAATAAAAATAGTTTAAAGAAAAATTAAACCGAATTCAAAAAAATAGTCAGAATGTCTCTAAAAAGAAAAGAATAATTTTTCTCTTCGTTTTACGATCCCTTTTCCTAGCCTACATTCAATTAGAAGTCGGCTAAAATAAGTCACTAAACAATTCCGACGACATGTAGGTTAGGGAAGGTGATGGTAAAACGAACAGAAGCATTACATTTTATCTTTTTTAGAGACATTCTGACTCCTTTTTGAAGTGTCTTCAAATTAAAAAAATTTTTTTTTATTATAAATAGACGTTTACAGTCCTAAATTTTCTTTGTAATTTGCTTCGCTTACAGATTTGCCAGTGTGTTTGAATGGGTGTTAATTCTTTCATTGACCACCATTATGTATGTAGTTAGGGTCTGTCAATTCCGTCAGTTTCGATTATATGACCATTTCACGCACAGCATTAGCAACCGTACTACGTTAACTAGTGGTGGTCATGCTTCGTGCACATAATAGATGATAATACAGCTAACTGTAGCATTTCGCATGTACAGTCTGACTCATATTGCACATACCATCACTAATCTAATCAATCACCAGTACTCTACGAACGAGTGAAGTAAGCGATGTCACGTTTTAACTCAACCGTTCGACGTTTGGCTCTTTTTGTTTGTATGTATGTACTGTTGCACGATTATGGACAGACGTGTGACTAATTTTAACGAAATTTAATATAGGCATTCTTTGACCCTAGGCAATATTTCGAGACAAGAAATATTACAGTCCTCGTCTTTGTACTTTCTTTCTCGTCTCGATAGCGAGAACTCTCGAAAAATCTCGTCTCAACAATTCAATATGCCATCACTAGTAAGTACAGAAATTATGTTTCTGCAGTAGTGATTAAAAGGTCACAAGCTTATGTTTCCAGTAGCGGACTAACGGGGGAGGGGGGCTTCCCGGGGCCTCCTCGGCAAGGAGGTCCTCCTCCGTGTCATATATTGCCATGTCATTTTGACCTCAAAAAAAACTAAATAAACTTTCTAAAAGTTACTAAAACCTAGACAGGAAACACTATTGACACATGTAGTATAAGGGATTCCGGAGACATTTATTTTTTTAAAAGGAACGTCGAAGTGAAAAATCGCCACGGTTCTCAATTAGTGTTAGTCCACCACTGCCTGTAACCAAAGTTCGGGGATTCATTTAGCTACCGCGGATCCACGGTTGAGTCTCAACTAAATATTCAGGGTTATCTAGATCTACTATACCATTATTAATTTTCCGAGATATTATTTTTCGTAATCAAATAATTATTATTAACCGACTTAAAAAAACAGAGGTTATTAATTCGTGACGTGTACTTATTATTAATTTTTTTTATAATAAATTGAAGAACTGATTAACACGTTAACAGTTAATAGTAACAAATTATTCTGAAAATAGTACCTGTTATAGGAAATCTGTACATTACGTGTGATATTCTGATTCTTACTATTTAAATACTGAAGTATTACTCCTATTATTATAATAATAATACCCTTGTTTTAACGACAGTATTGAAAATAGTTCGTGATTCTTTATCATAAAACATTTAGGAATGTTTCGTAATATTGATTTTATCAATTAAAATGACAAAGACAAGCGAATATTATATTAAAATTGTAGTATTTTTTCGGGTTCCGTAGCCAAATAGGCATGAACGGAACCTTTATAATTTTGTCCTGCCCGTCTGTCCTAATGTCACAACCACTTTACTCTCTGCAGTTGCGACCCTCGGTAAAATATTAATTTATACAAGATTGCGGATATGCGGCCCATGTTTAAATAAAGCGCAAGCGCAGCCTGGGCGCATGTCATTAGATGCGCATTATGCAAGACTATACTTGTTGAAGTATGACATTATTGGTACCTATTATTATTATTACTATTATACTGCGGCCCGCAATTTCATGTAAAATATCTAATTTGGCCCTCCACTTCCAACGAGTTTGACACCCCTGATATAGATGAAATTTGGAAGGTAAGTGTCTTCTATGAACCGGGTGGCACTCCTGAGGTATAGATCGTAGATGCTGACTGACTGATAGATCATCATAAATCTATAAGGGTACTTCCAATCGAGCTAGAGGTTTGAAATTTGGAACATAGATAATGTTTAAGGTGGATAATGTTTAAGGTGATAATTACGAGAAAAATCAAAAATCAATGAAAATTCAACATGGCGGATAAAAATCCAACATGGCGGATTCTGACACGAAACAAAACCTAGGGTACTTCTAGTCAAGCTAGAGCATTGAAATTTGGAACATAGATAGTGTTTAAGGTGATAATTACAAAAATGTTAAGTGAGGAAATTACGAGCGTTAATTGAAATAAAAGATGGCAGTCACTTTATAAAAAAAATACTGACAGAATACAGGTCGTGTGACCAAACTACAAATAGTTCTTTACCGCCAGGGCCCCTACATTCTGATACGGGTCCCCTGGCCACAATCTATGACGCCCCCACTCGTATTAAAAGTCTAGTAACTACTAACTAGTCCTTCAAAAGTCTGCATCCGTACAGTCAGACGGCAGGTCACCTCTCGCGCTGGGGCCTCTGACTATAACCAGGCTGGACAGTGGACACCCTCTTGTATAGGTGCCATGATTACCATCCTGGGAAATATTCCAGAAGAGAAATCTCGTCGCAATACGTCAATTTTCCAACGATAAAGGCCTGGCCTCTAGACTATAGGTAAATTTGTATAATATAGTATAGTTTTAAAAATAATTAACGGAAACATTTACAGGACAGAAAAAAATAGTTATCGAAAACAACACAAGCGAGTATAACATAGTTCGTACGTTGTTGCAAAGGTTGAGATCATAAAACATAGATCGATGGTGGGGTGTCGAATGATGTGATAACGGGAGCAACAGCAGCTGAATCAGCTACCACCGCATAATGATAATGCATTCAATGCCCTACAGGGGATTTGCAATAAATAAAGGGTTGTTATTATAAAAATTGCGATATATATTTTTATAATTCATAATGCAAAAATATAACAATTATGCGCGAAATAATAAAATATTCGCTTTGAATTTCAATATTTTAATTAAGTACCTAGATAATATTCCTTTTTTCGTTAGATAAAGTTGGTTCATTAATTAAATTGAATAATACTCTTGTCTTCTTTTTTATATAAAAATAAATGGTACCGCCACGACAAACTAACTTTCTCGCAATTGCCGGACTTACAAATTTAAGAAAACACTAGTTTGCGAATAGCGACTTATTTACTGAAAGGTGTATATAATTTGGTGCAGATGTTCAATTAATAAAATCCATGTCGAATATTGAAATTTAGAAAAATTAATTATTTTAATTTTTTAATAAGTTTAAAAATATAAGGGGTTAAATTTTTTATTTAGTTAAAAAACAAACTAAAGTTTACAGAATAATACCACAACGTCTGTATGAGCAAATACACTATGTTGTCGGCAGGGTTCTGCACTGCGACCCGAGTTTTTTAGTGTCTGGGAGTGATATAGAACCAAAATTTGTTAAAATATCGAAGTCGAATTTTTAGACGATTACAATACTCTCCTACTCCTTAGGGTCACGAGAAAGTAAAAAATTGGTGCGAGTAAATTTTACGCGTTTTAAGTGAAACTTAGGTATATGTATAGTAACCCGGTTACATGCGACTTACAACAATCTGACATAACACATAAAATGTAAACACAATAATATGGTTTTATAATTTCATTCATTTTACGCTCTCTGCTTCCCCTTCTAAGATATCAAACACATCTAGAGTTCTTGGAGTTCGACTTGCGACTGACGAAGTGAGGCTTAAACATTAATAAATTAATATTGACAATGTTAATAGCCATTGCATTGAGAGATATTAATTGTACAATTTCAAAAGTTGATTTTATTTCTTAATAATATGCTATAGTCACAGTTATCGATGGCAGAAGAAATTTTTATACTTATATTACGTATATGAGACAGTTATT
The DNA here is from genome assembly GCA_039654895.1 of Mongoloraphidia duomilia. Lineage (NCBI taxonomy): Eukaryota > Metazoa > Arthropoda > Insecta > Raphidioptera > Raphidiidae > Mongoloraphidia > Mongoloraphidia duomilia. The sequence continues at coordinate 22,541,352 of CM077522.1, read as the reverse complement.
TTCTTTGTATGCATAAATAATAAATATAGATAGATTGTCGATTATAGGTACTCGACAACTGAGTTTATTAGCGTCTAATATAAATAATAAATTCAAAAACTGCATGACGTGAGTTTTTTTGTCGTATTCCAGCCGCCGTGTTTTAAATATCATGCATTATACAATTTCAGTTAAAAAAATTCAACATTTTGTTAAAAAATAAAACACAGTTTAGGAATTTACACTACTTATATCATTATTTTGACAATTGTTTCGTCAACGCAGTGACTTCTTCAGAAATATATCTATAAATATATCTTAAGATATAGTTCTGAAGAAGTCACTGTGTTGACGAAAGATTTGTCAAAATAAAGATATAGTGTAAGTTCCTAAACTCAGTATTACATTTTTTAACAAAACGTTAAAAAAATAATTTATTAAAATTAAAAATCGAAATTGGGACTAAAAAGAAATCGAACAAAAAAATGTAGTGTGAGTGATGCAGTTTATTTATTGATCAATACAATGAATACAATAAGTTTGTGTAAAATAATTCTTAATCTAGTTCAGAATTTTTCCAGAACAAATAGATAAGATTCCTATAGCAGTGTAACATATTGTATAATATTACGACCACACTTGAAAACTACACCAGTTCTATTATCTGCACCCCTGAGTCATAGGTATCAAGAGACTGATGCCAATGGTCCATTTTTTATATACAATGTATAAAAAATAGACTAAGTACGACAATAATAATTCATTAATAATTTGGTAATAATGATACTTCGTAAAAATCTTTTAGACACTTTGGAAAACCTCATAAGTAGTAATATATGAGCAAAAGACAAATTAGTTTAGTGCATTACTGATTGTTCCATTTTGTATTTCTTTATTATATAATATATAGTAGGTGCCAAGGTTATTAGAGTACTCTCCTAGCCTTGGTAGGTTCATAGAATGATAGAGTACATAATATACAATACATACATCGTAACCCCCGGACTAAGGGGGGGGGCGGAGGGGACGGCCCGCCCCGGGCCTCTGATCCTGGGGGGCCTCCAAATCTCGAGCCTTCTTAATCAAATCCCAAACAAGGCCAAAATATGTTTAGTAAGTAAGAGGCAGTTTGGAATTGGAAGGCTTACGTATACAAAATATAAACGTAGGTAGGTCGTTTATTATAAATATTTGATTTTTGTCAACCATTACATCTATATTATTCACTTTTTACGAAATTTACACTACAAATACATCGATTTCTAAGCAGGTCGGGGGCTTCATTTAGTTCTGCCGCCCCAAGCCTCCGACGGGTTTAGTCCGCCACTGCCCCCACAACCTTCCTCCTTGCATTTTCTAGAAGCAACTAGCATGTCATCTCATACTTGTACTAAGGAAGTACCTATCCATGTGTAAAATTTCATCGAAATCGTTAGAGCCGTTTTCTAGTAAAAAAATATTTTCCAGTGTTTAGGAGGCCACTTTTTCTACATTTGAGCTAACACCAGTTTTGCGATTTCATCTTGGACACTCATGCAGAATTTGAGCAAAATCGATCCAGTTGTTTGGACTCTAGGTGCGATTACACACATTTGTGTTCAGGGAACTTGCAAGCACGTAAATTGACCAAACTCAAAATCGAATATTTGCACGATCATAAGAATTTCCCTATATATACTTCTTATACATGAGAAAGTAAAATATCTTAATTGCTTTGAAATTGTGTGAAATTACATCTAGTTAATGGACGCTTTTCATAAGGCCACCAGTAGGCGGTGCAATCTAGGCGTAGATCCATTTCATTTTTTTAATTTTAAATTGAAAATCTAGTGATTACGTTTAGCCAGTTCTCAGTTTAGATTTTGAGAACTGAAAAGGTAAGCGATTTTAGGATGACCTGTCATAGAAGCACCCGATAGAGGAGTGCGATTATTTCTATCCACAATATTCACATCAGCACCGTTCTGAAGAAGTACTTCTACAGAATCACAAAGGAATTCTTCATACATACACTCTTCATTTATTTTATGGGGATTACATCGTCCCACAGCTGCATGATACAGTGCTGTACGTCCCTCATTATCCATACAGTTTATATTCCATTTGACTTGTTTATCACTCAATAACAGTTTCAATACAGCAGTCTGATTCTTTCGTGCAGCAAGATGTAATGCTGTCCTACCAAATCTATCAACAATATCCACTTTGGCATTTGCTTTGATTAGTGTATTCACAATATCTGTATACCCTCCTTCAGCTGCTAAATGCAATGGTGTGTTTCCAAGTCGTATACAGTCAATATTTTGTTTATGTTTTTGCTGTCCTAATAACAAGTGTACCACAGAAGTGTGACCGTACGATGCAGCATAGTGCAATGCTGTCCAACGACAATTATCCATTACATTTATTTGCGCACCAGCTGTTAACAAAATGTCAACAATATCTTCATAGCCTCTCATAACTGCCCAGAACAATGGTGGACATCCATCTCTGTCCACACTATCTATATTGCACTTGACTTGTTCATTGCTTACCAACGTTCGTACCACATCAGTGTGACCTTCCATTGCTGCCCGATGTAGTGCTGTACAACCGTGTCTATCGCGAGTATTTACATCGGCACCGGCTGTTATCAGTACATCAACAACATCTATATTTCCCATCAAAGCAGCCACATGCAATAATGTCAGTCCTCCGGAATCTATATTATATTTGAACTTTCGTTGACATAATAACATTTTAATTATAGCAGGGTCACGTTGTTCAGCTGCAAAATAAAATGCTGAAAAGCCGTTCTTTTCAATAATATTAACATTAGCACCTAATTTTACCAGTTTTCTGACAGCGGTTTTACTGCCTTTCTGGACTGCCCAATGCAATATGGTACGACCATATTTGTCAGTAGTATCTATACTAGCACCAGCTGGTAAAAGTGTAGTAAAAATGTTTACATGCCCTTCCCTAGCTGCCCAGTTCAGTGCTGTATAACCGCCCTGATCAACTGCATCAACATTTGCACCAGCTGTTTTTAGTATATTGACAATGTCTAAATGTCCTCGCTTAGCTGCCAAGTGTAGTGGTGTCTGTTTGCAATTGTCTATACAGTTGATGTTCTGCTCGAATTGTTCACATAACAATAGCTTTACAATATCAGTGTAACCCTTCCTTGCCGCATGATGCAATGTTGTCAAGCCACGTCGGTCAACAATATGAACATTGGCACCTGCTCTTATCAGCATGTCAATAGTGTCTATATTCCCGCTATCGAATGCCTGCTGTAATAACGTTTGTCCCTCCGTGTCCACATTCTCGATATCAGGTTTGAATCTTAATAAAAACTTTACTATATCTGTGTTCCCCAAAAATACTGCAAGCTGCAGTGCTGATAAATCAATTTCGCCAATAATATCTAAATTCGCATCAGCCATTACTAACGCACTAACAGTTTCTGTATCTCCTGCTTCAACTGCCAAGTGTAGTGATGTATTATTGTTAAGTGCTTTCTTATTTATGTTTTCTTTGACATGCTTATCATTTAATAATAATTTTACCACGGCACTGTGACAATACTGTGCTGCATAATGCAGTGCGGTATAACCAAACTTATCAATTATATTTACATCAGCACCGGCTATCATTAATGTATTGACAACTTCACGATGGCCTTCTGTAGCTGCAAGATGTAACGAAGTTTTACCATGATAGCTGCGATTTTCACAATTTATTTCTAAATAATGCTTAAAGATATACAGTAACAATTCATTAAAACCTTGAATTGAAATTTGGTGTAATAACGTGAAGCCTGAATCTTTACCGTATTTCTGAAGGTAGAATTGATTGTGCAGAAAGTCATTCAACAGAGTTGATGCTTCACTGCTAACAAAAGCTCTGCCGATCAGTTCATTCATAATATGCAGTGACCGTAAGTTATCAGCGTACTTAATTGCAGTCCATTTGTTGATATCGTCCTGTTTGCAAATAATATTATCAATATTGTGCTCTATAAGTAGTTTACAAATTTCCGTGTTATGATAGCCATTGTATTTTCCATCATCGTCGAAATCAGAGACACGGACCCCCCACATGGCTGCCAAATGCAATGCAGTGCGACCTCCGTTATCTATTTCATTTATATTTGATGTTATTGTTATTTGCTCAACGTCATTCCGAATGGTGGCTGTGATCAAGGGACAGTCTCTAGCCATTAACAGGTCAAAGAAGTACCTGACCGTATCATATTTTCTGTTGTTCAATATAAACATGATAAGTTCCTTTTCATCCTTCCAGTGCTGAGATAAATGAAGTGCTGCGAAATATTCCGCGTATGTCCGATGAACAAACACTGGGAGCAAGACAGTTGTATTCAATACAGTTCTTTGTTCAAGCGATGTGAATATACCAGCAGAGTACAGTTTCTCATAATCGTCTTTTCCTGTATTTATGTTGTATTTACAAATTATTTCATTCATGTCGATAAATATTGTCAAAAGTGCATATACTTGATATTTCTCTGTATCTGGTTCAATTACCCTGTCTTTAAATACTTCCATTGCTGTTCCTTTTAATTTCATTTTTTCTGAACAAAATATGTTAATTTTCTTTTGTATATATTTCTCATATAAATCAAGAATGTCTAATTTAGTCGATTCCTGTACGTTCGTTGAACTGTTCACATATTCCATACAATGATCTTGGTAAATTTCTGCAAGCATTCTACATTGCAAAGGTATTCCGGTGATAAGATTTTCTCTATCATTTATTGATACTTTAACGCGCTCTAGTAAAGTAAAGAAAAATTTAACTACTTTTTCAATGCACTTTTCAGACAGGCTTAAAGCCGCTGTCCAATATTTTACAAAAAATATTTCTTGTTCTTCTTTACCAAACGGCTTAAGTTTTTGAGAATTGACGTTAGTTCTTTCTTCCAAAATTGTAGAAGTAGCTGGTCTACTTGTTATCAATATCTTATAATTTTCTGATACAGCATCTTCAACCACCTGCAGTGCATTTTTTCTTGCCTTTTCTGTGAGCTCATCAAACGCATCTATGATCAATAATATATTTCTCTTCACACAGTGATACTTAAATATTTCCTTCGATAAGTCTGTATCGTTTTTTATATTATTTTTCAATACATCATCCAATGTATGCATGTTTTCTAACTGCTCTTGTGTTATTCGCAATACTAAATGTTCATCTTGTTGCAGATAATCGCACAAGACACTTTTACCCATCCCTGGCTCGCCTATAATAATATTAATGCCAAAATTATTAATATCTAAAGTTATGTTTTCTTCGTACAAAAAAAGATTCTTACGAAAAAATGCATTCGAATCTTTCGATGAGTTGATTAACCTCAGAACTATCCTGTCTTCTTCGTTTTCAATATGAATAAATGAAAGATCGTACCCATGCAGTTTTTTTCGCAAACGTTGGAATTCGTTCAATTTGGAAGCTTCAGAATCCAGTTTTACTATGCGATACCGGCCCAATAATGCGCTGTCTGTTACCTTCGAAGACTCAATGTATAAATCTCTGTGCAATTTAAGGTTTTCAAAATTACCAGACAAGCAGATTACGTTCCTTTCTAAATTCTTACAAATTAAAACAGATGTTTTAACAGCAGTAACTGTCAGTTTTCTCTCCACGTAGAAGCTTATGTATTTGTTGTAAGTGCATCCAATTTTAAGATCAGATAATAGAAGTTCCAACATATGATGAGTACGAAAACATGTATTTGCTATCGAAGATTTACTAATTTCTTCCAGTGATGTCGAAACACCATAATACGTCAATGATTTCTTCATTAATACATTTTCATTTTTCAAATCTTTCAGACAAATTAATACCGGAATATTATTAATTGCGCTCTCAGTTTCTATCACATTTTCGATAAAATTACAGGTTATTATTAAAGTGTAATTAGATTTGTCAACTAACACATTAATAGCTTCTCTCAACAATGTTTCTTCATCTGTATCAATAATTTGTTCAGTTTCCAGAAGAAGGGTTTGATAGTGACTAACTGATTCATTCTTCCAGGCTATAGCTAGATATTCTTTGATTAGTTTTAAGTTTAGGTGTTTTAAATTCAACCGTAAGTATTTTCGTGTACGGTCTTCCTCGAGGCAATGCTGCAAAAAGTCAATGTACTTTTCATTGTACTCACTAACTACAATGAGCTTTTTCCCAAGTGTGACCTCATTCCAAACATTAACAATATTATTTTTATTGGCATCAACTATGGGTTTCGGAGCAATATGCAATGATTTAGTGTACAGCCACGTTACCATACACAATATTTCTTCTTTAGTGAAGGGTTTATTCACTGTTGAGTTCTTCCTGCGTTTAATATACTCTCTATATTTTGTTACTGTATCATCTACTTTAGTTCTATCACACCGATCCCCTAACAAATCTTTCATGCAATTTCTAGTAACTGTAGATCTTAGCTGACTCACATTGCTTTGGTTGACAAACAAAAACAAATTCTTGAAAAACTTTCGCTCTTCTTCACTGCTATCGTCATTTGTTATAACGAATTTATATATTTTGCCCGTATATTTTTTATTCCCCGAAAATAATATTTTTTGATAATGCAACGGTTCTTTAGTGCTTTCTTCAAGCCGCACAGTAGTATTAGATGCGTACAATTTGAGTTCTTGACATTCTTTAGGATCAATTCTGGCATTTGTAAATATTATAAACATTTCACAATTTCGGTCGATTTCATTCCAAATCGTCGTTCTACTTTTAATAGTTTTATAAGCATCAAAGTATTTAAATAAACTATAGTCGTCTTTTTCTCTTTCAAACGCAGTCTTAGGAATCTTTTTTCCATTGGAATCCTTATGCTTGAGCTGAATGTATGCCGTTATAGATTCAACTTCGGATATTTTGTATGTGAATATAACATCATCAAGAGCTGGAACTTGAGGATGATTCATGCATATTTGGAAGTCGGTCACATTTAAATCACTGCACATCCTCAAGGCGATTAAACCAACAATTTCTTCCTCGTACTCAATACCTGCGCCGGAGCCTTTTCCTGTAACAGATTTTTTCCCTGTATTGGAACCTTTTTCTACAACTGCCACTGAGCTCTTCCGTGCGATTAAACTGTCCCTTGCGACAGATATTTTATCAGTGCTAAATCCGTTTTCAAATCCAATTTTTTTTTCTGCGACGAAATTTTCATTCACTTTTAGTTTTTCTGCAACATAATATACCTTATTAATTAACAATACAGAGTCACTATTATGTCTGATAATACACGGGGAAATTAAAATGTCAAACGATACAGGCGCATACTTATAAGTCCAAGCGAGCGAATTTCTGACAATGAATCACACAACAAAATAATATAATACCAGTGGATCCCGTGCAAGAATGACACTACAATAGATGTCGCTATTTATAAATAAAAATGCATGGAACGTCACTAAATTGAATTTTGTAGTTTTTGTACAGTTTTTGATTATTCAATAGAGCACCGAATCACTTTTTGTAATGTAGGGATGCTTTTTATATTAGCGTTTAAATATCACAAATTTACGTACATTTTATTTAAATTGTATGCAGGGCATAGGTATCCGGTCAGAGTAATGTAAAAATAATAGTTTATTTAATTCTTGTATCCATAATCAAGGAGTTACAGAAAATCTTTATGATGATTAATAAAGAAAAAAACGTATAACGTATTTTTATTTTATTAGTATAACATCTTTATATACACGGTGTCCCAACGAAAACTTGTACCCCCGTAAAACTCGACAAAATGAACGTTTTGACAAAAATCCAAAAACACGGCGATTTGTATATCAAAGAGGACCAATTTTTATGCAAAAATCATTCTTGCAACTCTAGCCCTATGCGGGGGTAGCGACTCCCCCCAATTTTTTAAATGGAATGGGGGGTTAAATGATCCCTAATTTGGAAAAGTTTTTCATTACTTACACAACCGTATTTGTTTTTTTCGAATGAATGAAACTGTAGATTATAGACGCTCGACAACAGAGGTCATTAGCGTCTGAATTTGTTTTTTTCAATTCGATCTATTTGTTACCGAGAAAGTTTCCAAGTTAAAAAAACTAACTAAAACACAAAACGGTTTAAACTATCGAACGTTTTGCTCGAAATACTTCCGCCAATTGCCATACAATAATAACTTGGAAACTTCAAGAAGCAATTTCTCGGTAACAAATCGATCGAATTGAAAAAAACAAATACGGTTGTGTAAGTAATGAAAAACTTTTCCAAATTAGAGATCATTTGACCCCCCATTCCATTTAAAAATTTGGAGGGAGTCGCTATCCCCCACACAGGGCTAGAGTTGCAAGAATGATTTTTGAATAAAAATTGGTCCCCTTTGATATAAAAATCGACGTGTTTTTGGATTTTTGTCAAAACGTTCATTTTGCCGAGTTTTACGGGGGTCCAAGTTTTCGTTGGGACACCGTGTATAATTATATATTTCTTCTGTCCGTGTGTACGTGACTGAACTCCTCCTAAACGGCTGGTTTGATTTTGATGAAATTTTGGGCGTGTGATTAAATCGATTCGAGGATGGTTTAGATTCAAAAAAAAAATTAAAATCGATCAAGCCGTTTTTGTGTTATTATGAACTCCTTCTAAACGGCTGGTTTGATTTTGATGAAATTTTGTGTGTGTGATTAAGTAGATTCGAGTATGGTTTAGAGTGAGAAAGCGAACGAGCGAAGCGAGTGAGTAATGCAATTATAATATTCAAGCGAACGAGCGAAGCGAGTGAGTAGTGTATTGCACCCTGGAAATTCCTAGCACCCGGACTTTCTTAGCACCCGGGCGAAGCCGGACCGGCCCGCTAGTTTTTCTATAAAATGGTACACTTGAATCGATTTTATCTTATTGTACAATCGTTAAAATTTTTCAAAGCAAAAAGATTTGAGTAAAATTTCACCAAAATATACTTGGTAATATTGTATTGATTACTGTATGCTATACACTTAGTGAAGATTTCAAAGCTCACCTTTTACAGAAACCAATTTGTTGATTTTTCTCAAGTCACTTGCTGAAAGCAGTAACACCCTATCATTATATTGTGTAGATGCCGATAAAACGCCCCTGCTGCCAATAAGTGACTGAACTTTCGTTTTACTGGAAATCTTCGTCGTTGTCTTCCTACCTACGCTTTGACTGATACTTTTATTACTTGATTGGTCTAAAGACATTGCCTTATTAGACAGATCTGTCCAACTCATCCGTTTTGTTGGATACTTGGTAGGATGTCGTTTTGATGTCCCCGGTGTAGCTTTAGAGCCACTAACTGCTAACTGCCGTTTGGTTGGTAAACTAGAAACCGTTCTTTCTGTCTTCAACAAATTGTTTGGGCGATCTAAAGTCACTGACGATAGCCGAATTATAGTAGGTCCATCACTCGAGAACGGTCGTATCTGCTCAAAGATGAAAGTAATTTGATTACAAATTCATAACGCAATATTGTCGGTTTAAATGGAAAAAACCATTAAGTCAGTTTTTGTGATATTTTATTCTAGTGAAATCCATTAAGTCATACCAGTTTGACTTACGCAAAATCCATTTTTCCATTTTTCATTAGGTCCCAATTTTAGTACTCTTTTAAAAAATACATTAAGTTACTTATGACCGATTTCTGGTACTGCGTAATATTTGGCAGCCTAGCAATCTATCATATTTCAATAGGTACTATGTGTTATATAACATCCGTTCTGGTATCCTAAAATATTATTTCAGAGAAAAATTTTTGATATAACAAGGCAAGTATTGTGACAAATTAAGGTGCTTTTCATAAATATTTTGATAGAAAAAGTGACTAAATTTGACTTACCATAATTATTTTATCTGTTGTAAGTATTAGTTTATTGTGACTTATAAACAACAACAATTTTAAAACTTGATTATTTCAAAATCAAAATTTCTGACTTAATGTGTTTTTCTTAAAAACCGACGATATATAGAAAAACAGTAACAGTAACTAAAACATTTATAGAATAGATTCAAAACATAAAAAATCAAGCTCGTATATGTATAGGTATGTGCATGTGAGGATGAGTGGAGATGGTGTCCAGTCAAATAATTATTATTTAAAAATCATTCTAAGCTTTATTTACATCGCTTTGTATATAATGCAAATAATATTATAACGTCATCAGTTTCATATTGTAAGTGTTTTATTTCCAACCAACACACGCGAAATGTCGCTTGTACTTTGTCCAGTGGCCTTGTGAATTACTGAAGCGATCAAACTGTTTCTCTTGCTGCTACGATGTATTAAAAAATATTTTGAGTCATAAAAATGAAAAATGTCGGTAAATCTCGAGTGACATTATTATTGCATTAACTAATAATGATTGACAAGTAATTAAACTTATATATATTATATAATCCCAAATTTGCTCTTTTTGTACGCAAGATTTAACATAGTAATGACTTGCCTTAAATTTCGTTGTTGATGAGGTCAGCTTCATTGTTCTCCAGTTAGGCGCCATTGTACTGGTGGTCCTTTTAGTAACTAGAACAGAGTCCGTAATAGTTGAATTAATGTTTAATAGGCCCAGCCAAGGTTGGTCTAATAGGGAAAATTAGATATCAGTTGGTTGAAGCACATATATGGGCAATGCCCGGCCCACGGGCCGGATGTGGCTCGCCCCGGCTTTTGATCCGGCCCGCGGAACATTTTAAAATCGCGCTCGAAAAAGTTAAAAGCATTTTTGGATGACCTCTCTTCAGAACATGGTGATGTGACATATTATAGCGAAGTAAGGTGGTTAAGCAAAGGCAAAACGCTAAAAAGATTTTACGATATTAGACAGGAAATAGCCGATTTTATTGAAATTAAAGAAAAACCATTGCCTGAAGTCGGTGATCAGAAATGGTTATACATGATTCTAGTTGACAGAACGGGTCACTAAAACGAGTTGAATTTGAAGTTTCAAAAACAAGGTCAGTTGGTAAACGAATTGTACAGCCATCTGAAAGCATTCCAGAGCAAAATTCGCTTGTGGGAAATACAAATGCGATCTGGAAACACTATCATAATATGATTACACTCAATATGCTGAAGAACTAAAATCATTGTCGGAGCAATTTTTTAATACTTAGATTTTCCGACTTCGAAAACATGGACAACTGCTCTAACCTTTTTGCTACTCCGATAAAAAGTGACGTAGAGAAGGCTCCGACACACCTGCAAATGGAGTTGATCGAGCTTCAGGAAGACACACATTTGAAGCAAATTTTGAAGACGTGGAGCTAAGTGATCTCTACAGAATATACCTTTCCGAAGAAAAAAAATAATAAACCGTATCATTATTATTTTTTCACAACTAACTATTATCTACGGCCCGCGACTTTATTAATATCCTAAAGTTTAGCCCGCAACTTTCCAAAGGTTGCCCATACCTGATTTAGATAGTGAACAGTCATTGATCGGTAACACGAGATTGTTAATATTCTCTTGTGGAATCATAACTTTTTTATTTTTATTTATTTTAATCTTATTTAGCATAATAAGCTACCTTGCCTTGGAGCCGCTGTCAATAACTGAGGTATACAACGTGCTTTACTGGATATTGGTGATGTTACTTCGCAGATACCTCGGCCTGATTTTTGAGCAAACGATATCGTAGCTCCGCAAACTGGTATTCGCGTAGCCTTTGATGTGGTAATATGCTTTGATAAGTTAAAGGACACTGATGCAGTTTGAGATGGCCGCGGAATCTTTGAGATATTCTTCGTTATGCTAGAATTAGTTGACGTCGAAATGACATCCTTTTTAGCTTTGATGGAAATTCTATTAGCAGACAAATCGGTAGAAGATACTACATGAGTAGTTTTTGTGGTCTTCATTGTAGATCCCAGGGTAGTATCAATTTTTTTAAATCTTCCTATTTGAGTTTGTTTAGTGACGTAATTCGTGTAGTGAGCTTTAAGGTAGTTTAAGTTCTTATCTAGGAGCCCACATAGTCAGCAAGTAAAAACTGTGAATCAAAAAGATGTTTTTTCAAATCAATATTTTGAAGAGATTTTTGACAACATTTGAGTGTATTTTATATAAATAATAGCTAAATAGGAAAATGATCGCTTTTTATATCAGCTAAAATCACAGCTTACATAAGCAGGTCAATCATTTTTGCATATTATTATTTTAGATAGCCTAAAGTAGCGTAATTAGTAAAGTACACAGATCCTTACAGTTTCTAATCTGATAGTCGCTGAACTCTGAAGAAAACACTGTCGACTTCCTTTGGTAAACCAGATTTTCAGAGCATTATTGGCCACAATCATCTGCAAAATCAATAAAATATGTATGTACAGTTGAATCTAATCTAAGATTTGTTATCGAATGCTACATTTAATTTATCCTCTGTAAAGATGTACAGTTAGGTGGTATATCTATAATTTATGATTAGGTACTACCGTACTAACCAATTTGTAAAATCCAAATCATAAAAATGCGTATTCAAAAAATCGATATTGGGAACACATTGACAAATATTTTTTTATAACTTTTTTTACTTTATATGATACTGATATATAAGATCATTATTATAATTGCTTTTTGCATTCTATATTTATTTCGTTTTAACTGAGTATTTTGCATCACCGCAGTCTTTATCAAACCACATTTTATTTTAAGTAACTTTTTTTATTTTTAATCTTTACCATATCCAAACGCTTCGTGATTTTTTTAATTGTTTGCATTAAGTTGTTCAGATGATCAACATTAGCAAAGTTACATTCGACTTCTGTGGTATTTCCGTTCTAACATATCGTTTTACTTAATCTCATGCAGCTTTTTTTGAACCATAAATTTTTCAAATGAAAAATCTTTTTTTTGTTTTTGTAATAATAAAATTAGAAAATGTTCACAAAATTATACCCAGTTCTCAACCTTAACAAACAACATCCCGAAAATCACCTATGCACTATACCTATATTACAAAAATTAAATTAAATTAATCACACTTTACTCAATTTACTATACAAACTGTAAGCTGCGAAGGACTTTACAGTGATCTTCAATGAATATCTGTATTCAATAAAACGTATAGTTTGAGCATAATCTGTGTCTAATTGAATAATTAGTTCCCCTACACAACAATTAAAACCACCTCCAATATTTCGCACTCTTTAAATTTGCTTTTTTGTCAGATAAAATTAATTTTAAGGATTTTAATCTTATCATATATTTGACACAGGTTTAATATAAACAGAACAAACGATATATTCACTTACACTGTTTTCTTCAGTTTTATAATGTGTCATGTCGGCGTTTTATTTAATATTACCGCTACTCTGTATTGGCAATGTAAGAATTTACTGTGCTGTTTATATTATTTGTCACTTTCTAACAGCTTTAACATTACATAAGTTAAAGTGAGACAAAAATTCTAACAATGACCATACAGAATAGCATCATTAGTAATCTTCCTCGCATACACAATACACAGCTATTTTACCTGAGGAACGACCTTTAACACTGGCCTTCAACGCTGTATCATGATAGGGTATTTGCTGCTATTCTGTAATGATCAACGTTTGAATTTAGAGCACTGTAAAATTTCTGTCTCACTTTAGCTTATGTAATGTTGAATTTGTTATAGAAAGTGACAAAAATTTAACATCACTGTAAATTCAAACATACAGCCATACAGAATAGCACTAATTAAAATTGTTCATAACCTAAGTATATGTTTCACTTACGCATATAGAATTAAATCATACAATTATTCTAAACGCACCTTTGAATAATGAAATAAAATTACTAATAACTTTTAATAGTAAAACATTAACATTTTCTATATGAGAGTTTATAGTAAAGTTTTATTATTCACATTATTAAAAAATAATTTGTTATTATATTGTTGTAATCGTCTGGTTGTGAATCATGGTTTGTCGTAGATGATACGTCATTTCCCTTTCTTTTTGACTATACTCGATTTCATTATTTCAAAACATCTTAGCATTTGTTTGACCACTATTTACATTGAATTCGCCTTTTCTAAAAACTATTTATCCAATGTTGGGCTTACCATATTTATTTTCCTAATTTTACTTATGTCCTTTACTGTTAGTATTTTATCTTTCCAAATTTCAGTGTTGATTAACTAGCTACTTCGTTTAATTTTAAGTCCTCAAACGTGACCAGTTTACCATAGACATATAATTTGTTACCTCTTAATAGCTCTCATTCGATTCTCGTTATTATATTAAAAGTAAACCTATTCACTAATGACTATGTAACAGTTATGTGTTTTTTAAATCCTGAAGAAAACAAAATTTATGATAAAATACTCATGAATGGACATACGTTCATACGCACTCTCTCCCCGCGAACGTTTAATGGGGAACTCCCCCCTGAACCACCTACTTTTCACCCGCTAAAAAAACGCCATTGCACCAACACCACCTTGCGACAAACTCCCTCCTTGTGAGAAACTCTGAACTCCGCGAGGATTCGTCTAAAAAATCATCAAAAATCGTGTGTCTATTCTCTAGAATTTTACCAAATTTATTGCCAAAACTTTCATTAAAATTATTGTTTTGCAAGTAATAATTTGTTTTTCATGCCTTAAACCTGTACTTTCTACCGTACTGTTAATGCAAATTTAAATAAGGTGTCGCCATTTTTGAGTATCACATAAAAGTTATTAGTACAAGTCTGTATTTTCCTAATTAATTCTTACATACATCTTGATATACATACATCTTGATATCATTATCCATTTTTTTCTTTGAATATATCCTGTACCGTTCGTACTGAGGAGTTTACATTCCCTGTCCTTGTTTTCTTGAGCTATTAATTATTATTTTCTTTTTCACACCGACATAATATCTTCTGTTCAACTTGAGCCATTCTTGTGTCAATTTTTTCGAAGTCAATTTCGTATTTGTTTATTAACTTCCCATTGGAAGTTGTTGTAAGGGGTCCAATTTTGCAAATGAAAAATTTTGACGTATTTGCACGTTTTTTTTTTGTTTCTAAAATACCCGATATGTTACTTTTTTTCACGATATTAATTGGGTTTTTAAATGAATTTTTTTTTTTACTTAAATGGAAGGACCACATACAAGTTTTATAGCAAAACTGTTTTTATTTAAATTTTTTGCTTACTAATTAATAAGTTATATTTAAATAAAAATTAATTTTTAAACTCAGTTCCGATAACGCGCCGAAAGAATCCGAACGCGTGTGACGTCATTATGTTATCTATGATCTTTGTATCCATGGTTACCAAGTTAAAAATTTATTATTTTTGATAGTATGTGTAATACATATACACAAATACCAACAAATGCAGACACATTTTAACATAACGACGTCACAAACATTCCTGGCGTGTTTTGAAGTCACGTGATATGTTTTAAATTTTTATACATTTTATTTAATTTTTAGTAATTTATCTATAGCTTTAAAAAAAATTTTCTTTTCGATTTTCAATATTATTTATGTTAAATTATTAGAAAAAATTAAAAAATTAATAATTTTTTTTAAACTTAAATACCTAATTATTGTTCAAAGACGTAACGCAATTTATCAATTTTTTCTTTGATTTTTTTATATTTAATTTGTAGATGTAATATATTATAGATACTCAATTTTAATTTAAAGTTGGAACTGGCCATAATATGTGCCGTGCAGATTGCCAAAACCTGTTTTTTAATAATTGTTTAATAACTTATAAATGCAAGCAGACAATTTTCGACTTTATTTGCGATTATAGTGATACAGTCTTTTCTACTGAATAATTATTTTTTCCACTATAATCAATAATTAGCAATAAAGTAGTTTCATTCCCATCATTATATCTATTATTCTTATTATTTTATATTATTTTATTTATAGGTATGCATATAGAAAACCAC